>OY856188.1:230888320-231475550 GCA_963693315.1 Diogma glabrata | reverse complement strand
TGAAGATGATAGTGAAAAATGCCGGACAATGCAACATTTAGTTGAATCATGGATTGGTGATAGTGCTAAACAACAAATTCTCCATATATTAGATAAAATATCTACATTGACACCTCCGGAACACTTACTTCTGTACCTGAGAATGCCAGATAGTATATATGGTGAATGCGACAAGCTATAAATCGTATTCACAAATAAATTTTACTGCATTCAACACTATAAAGTAAGGGTTTCAAAATTGAACCATCATGTAGTATAAATTTGCAAATGTGTTTTGATCCACTATTCCAATTGCTATATTTACGGCCGTGTCCAATCCACTACCAATCCACTACCTTGACTTCAGTGACGGAAGACAATACTGCCGTTTACTGTCAACAAAGAACAAAACTTGTGCATTGGGCTACGAAAAACAATTTACAAGAAATATCTACTTCTAAGGGTAAAATGTACAATGAATGATTTCAATAATAGGAATAATATACTTATTTTTAAATATTGGTTTAATTTTACTCCTGAGACTGCATTCCATTTGCTGCCAAATTTTTCATAACCTGCTAACCCAATGTAGTCTTTAGTCAATGTATTTGACTAAATTAGTATCTTTTTTTTTTAAAATAATAAATTGTATGCTTTTAACTGAAAATCATATTTATTAATTTAAATTAAAATTGCGCGATCTTGTCTTTTGGCTGTCGGCAACTCGAAAACTAGTTTGAATTCTTGATGAAAGTGATAGAAATTTGGTCTTCTGCAGATGCTAATCTTGCGGCGATTTCTTTTTTGTAAAAATATTCAACGTTTGTTGTAATAAAAATTGAATACTTTGAAATAGGGATTTGAAAAATATATCGACAAATCAATATATCTATGGTTTTTGTAATAGTATATTACATACCTAGCGCTGTAAATAGCATTTTACATGCGAGTGAAAATATTGCGCACGAGACGCGTAGTGGCGAGTGCAGTACCTTCACGAGCATGGAAAATGGTTTGCAGCTCGAGGTTTGTTATATACTTTTTCTACGACTTTGTTGTAATGCCCAAACGCATATAATTACTTGAAAAAATGAACTACTAATTATAAATTAAATGCAAATAGTTTACAAATTGTGGTAGGCTTTGCATTATTCTGTGTCAAAATGAATTGAAATATTTAATTTTTAAAAATCAAATATAAAAATATTTCTTTTTATTAAAAGTGTGTCGTAATATATATATATATATATATATATATATATATATATATATATATATATATATATATATATATATATATATATATATATATATATATATATATATATATATATATATATATATATATATATATATATATATATATATATATATATATATATATATATATATATATATATATATATATATATATATATATATATATATATATATATATATATATATACATATATATATATATATATATATATATATATATATATATATATAAATATATATATATATATATATATATATATATATATATATATATATATATATATATATATATATATATATATATATATATATACATATATATATATATATATATATATATATATATATATATATATATATATATATATATATATATATATAAATATACATATATATATATATATATATATATATATATATATATATATATATATATATATATATATATATATATATATATATATATATATATATATATATATATATATATATATATATATATATATATATATATATATATATATATATATGAAAATCCATTACCGCACGCTTTTTTTACTTACCGCACACTTTTTGAAATAATCAATTTACATGTCATGGATAGTGTGATGTAATTTATAATTTACTGTGATAGGAGTAGAAAAATTAATATAACTTAGTGAAAAGATGATTCACCCAGCAAACTACTCAAAAACCTCTCCATTTAGCGTTTCAAGAAAATATTACAAAATCAAAAAATTCATATTTCTTTCAAAATTCCAAAAATATTCTAAAAATTAAAATAAAATCAAAAATTGAAATTTTTTTTTAAAGTTCTAAAAACATTCCAAAAATTATTACAAAACCAAAGATTGAAACTTTTTTAAAAATTCTAAAAATATTGCAAAAATTATAAGCAAAATCATTTCCAATATTCTTAAAACATTGCAAAAATTATAAAAAAATCAAAAATACAAATTTTTTTCAAAATTCCCCAAAATTATAATAAAGTCAAAAATTTAAATTTTTTCAAAATTTTGAAAATATTGCAAAAATTCGTAATTCAAAAATACAAACTTTTTTCAAAATTCTAAAAATATTCCAAAAATTATAACAAAATCAAAGTAAAAACTTTTTCAAAATTATAATAAAATCAAACATTTAATCTTTTTCATAATTCTAGAAATATTCCGAAAATTCTTACAAAATCAAAAATTGAAACTATTTTCAAAATTCTAATATTATTGCAAAATTTCTTAATTCACAAACTCGAAAATTCAAACTTTTTCCAAAATTCTAAAAATATTGCAAAAATTATATTAAAATCAAAAATTGAAATTTTTTTAAAATTCTAAAAGTATCGCAAAAATCAAAAATATAAACTTTCTTCCAAATTCCAAAAATATTCCAAATTTATAATAAAATCAAAATTTTTAAACTTTTCAAAAACTAAAACTAAATATTCCGAAAATTCTTACAAAACCAAAAACACAAACTTTTTTCAAAATTCCAAAAATATTTCAAAAATTATAACAAAATCAAAAATTTTCATGTCCAATTTCATGTTCGATATAATTTCACGTTAAACAAAAAATTAATTTCATTTTTTCCAAAAAATTGAGTAAAAAAAAATGAAAATTATTCTTTTGACACTTGACAACATTTTTTTGACAAACCTATAATGCCATAATCTAGTTTTTAATCTCACATAATAATCCCGACCATCAAGATTTCTCCAAATTCAAAGTTACTATTCGTAATCACTTAAAATGAACGTTTTTTAAGCAAAACATATACAAATTTTCTTGTTTTGACTCACTTGACGATTTGCTCACTTGATACACTTCCGGGACAGCTATCGAACGCATCGTCCTTTCGGCTCTTTCCATTGAGTAAACCTATTTTTTGAAACAAATATTTTTGAAGTCATTTTAGCGGTTTTCTAGATTTCGTCGGTTGTGACTGTCGGCAGACAGACATATATTTTTTTTTGTTTTTTTAGAATCAATAGGTCCTAAAACGTCGAGAAATGCCAAAAAAAGTGGGAGTAAGAATTTCACTTTTGGCTCGAGAATGTAATACTTAGGTATTTCCAAAGTAAAATTGATTTTTTCGTGATAAATGATATACAACTCACAGAAAAATGAAGAGTTTTTTTATCACATTGCCTCGACCGAACACTAGGAATATTTCATTTCAACTCCTCATTGCAATCTTAGTTCAACATTTTATATAGTTTAAAAATAACATACAATTAATTATATGACAATTCAATTTTATTTAATACTTTATTAAACTGTTCAGTAAATCTCGGGAAATTAATAAAAATCCCGGGAATCGAAATTAGTTAAAATAGCTAATTTCCCGGGAATTCCCGACCTGGAAATCCCAAGATACAAACGACATATGTTCAAAGCTAATAGAACTTCCCCGTAACCCTTCATTCTATTGAGTCAGCTACAATTAACCTTCATCCTCAAGGAAAGCATAGGGAGTCCGTGCTAGAAAAAGAAAAAGAGAACTATTTCATGGTTTATGACGTCATATGGTGTTTGTTGGCGCCCATTATATTCTAAGAATCACCTGTGGAATTTTTTTATCTAGGGAAACGTTGGCACTTTTACCATCATTACAAAATAATTAAAAAACGACAAGAAATTTTTTATTCGCCTACATATTAAAGTGTTACTTTATTACTGTGATTTGCGGCTTTAAAGTATCACTTTTCAACTATTTATTTTGTTGTCATAGCTACGTCCAAAAAAGTAAAAAGCATTTGTATTTGTTTAAATTCTATGAAAAATAAATTTTTTTTATCAAAGCAACCCTCAAATTCAAAATTTCATTATCCAATTAAAATAGTTGTTATCATTTGTTGTCATAGCTACACAATAATTTGGAAAAAATAATAAATATTTTGTCAAAGGTTACTTGTTCC
This sequence comes from Diogma glabrata, assembly GCA_963693315.1. Lineage (NCBI taxonomy): Eukaryota > Metazoa > Arthropoda > Insecta > Diptera > Cylindrotomidae > Diogma > Diogma glabrata. The sequence continues at coordinate 231,471,394 of OY856188.1, read as the reverse complement.
ACATATTTTTATTTTAAAATTTATGAAAATTTATAATTTTAATTTAGAATAAACCACTTTTCTTAAAATATTTTGCTTGCGGCGAATAAAAAATAGTATATGATGCACGGACGTAAGCTATTTTGGACTTAATGTGGGTGCAAATCTCGGCTAGCGCCTCGATTTGCAAACTCCACATTCGTCCAAAATCTTTAGCTTTACGTCCTAGCATCATAATGTACTATTTTCATTGCTAATTTTTTTTTTTGAATTGCTTGTAAACAAATTGCTTTTTACATCACAATAAATTTGTAAACCACTGCATTTCACAATATCAATATATTTCAACTCCCTCGACAATAAATATTCTTAAAACAAATGCAATCTTAAAATTGTTTGTAAAACTATTTATACATTTTTTAAAGATTAATAACCGGATTATTTATACTATTGTTGCTATACATTTGAGCTTCGTAACGCAATAAAAATATTAAATTAAATTGAAACCGAAATGATCCCATCTGTTTCTGCTCTTAAATTTTTTGATTAAGTTAATGTTTACGCTTGCAAGCATTTATTATTTGATTTAAAGATTTTTATCGTTATTAGAGGTTAAGACCTTTCAATTTACATAATAGACAAAAATATAGACATAATACGATAGTTTTCATTGTATACAATGTGAGTGGGTGATAGATTTTGAATTCACGAAATATTAATCTTAACAAATAGGTTTTTAATGTTTCGGTTGTGATCTTTAAGGTTTCTATTTCTTATGATAACACAATCAAACAACGGTTTTTATGCAGGTTGTCAAGTTTGTTCTACGACACATTTTTTAATTTGTGTTTTAACACTTGAACGGATTGAACAACATTCACCACAAATTCAGTGCATTTAGCTGCGATTCATTATAATCAAAATTATTACAAAAAACGAATTTAAAAGACTATAAAAAAAACAACAAAATTGTAATAAAACGGAGGAAGAATATAAATAAACACAAGTGGAAATTAATTACCACAATTAGATCGCGTGAGTCATTTCATTTTAAATTAAATACAACAAATAAAATTAAAAATTAAATTACATAAGTATTTATTATAAATCCAATAAGAGACCATTCTTGTTTTCCAATAATATTTAAACTTATTGTACCATACAAGGGTAGTCAATAAGATCGTGAGAATGAAATTGAAAGTATTTTAATGAATTTTTACAGAATTTAACAAAATATTTTTTCATTGCGAAAACATTTTGATCGATTGAGATTCTTACATAAATTCAATCAAAATCCTTATCATAGTTACCTACGATAGATTTAAAAGTAATGAGCCTAGCAAGTACAACATGTTACAATCAGCGATGCTGCAATAATTCGCAAAAATATTCGCATCCGCAATACATTCAAATAATTCTTCAGTTGATCGCCGTTCTTATGCTACAATGACAAGAGTGATGTAGTGGATAGCATTTTTCCTAAGGATTCAAAGCGGACACTGACGAGGAAGGGTCGAATTCCGTCCGAAACACGTATAAGAGAAATTCTTTTGTAATTATATTTTGTTGAAACTCAGTTTGAGTGAATCTGGCTTCGATCACTTCCAAATTATAGAAAATGTTTCTAAATATCATTTTGTTGGAGATTAATTGTTGTGTTTTCAAAAAGAAATACTGTATAGTAGTACAATGTACGTACGAAACCGGTCCAGTTCTTCCTGAATTTTAAGATTAAAGAAAATGAATCATTAACTGGAATGATTTAGGTACACTAGACTCGTTAAAAATTAAATTTTCCGAAAAACCCCCTAAAAAATTCTCTGTGGTCGAAAAACCACGGGGGCATTATTTTTTTTCGATCAAAAGTGCCGGGAAATCATCGAAGTTCATTTATTGAAAAATTCGTAGATTTTTTCAAATATCTCATAAAATATGCAGATATAAAAAAAATCACATAACCATTTTTGTAGGAAATTTAATTCTCTACAAAAAAGGGCCATGTCATTTTTTCCCTAAAACGTATAGTTCTCATGATATTTTTAAAAAGAACTTGTAAGTTTTCGTAATTTATAAAAAACATAAAAAATAAAGATGACGAAAAAGTCCTAATTTTCTTCTGATGCTATAGAATAAAATGTATAAAAAATAATCGTGACAAAAAAATCAAAATTAGTACTTTTTCGTCAAAATTTTCATCATTTACGAGCTTCGAAGAATTTCAAGTTTTATTTCAAAATATCATCAGAAATATAGGTTTTAGGAAAAAAATGACATGTACCTTTTTTGTAGAAAATTAAATTACATACAAAAATGATTTTGATTTTTTTGACATCTACATATTTTACGAGATATTAACGATTTAATCAAAAAATCAACTTCGATGATTTTGCGGCACGTGGTCTTTTGATTTAAAAAAAAAATAATGCCCTCGTGGTTTTTTGACCACAAAGAATTTTTTTAGGAGGCGTCTCGGAAAATTTAATGTTTAACGACCAGTCTAAGGTACACATATGCAAGACATATATCTTACCTGAAAAATTTGCACCTGTAAGGAGCTAAAGAAGCAATTCTGTCGTATTGAAAACACTCAGTATTTATAATTACATGAATAATTTTAATCTTACAAATAAACCCGTATCACGCTTATAAAATTTTTTTATCACTATCGTTTTCGAGCCATCTTTGACTAAGAAGTCAAAGATTCATAAACTTTTTGGTCAGTTAAAATTGAAATCTGAAAACTTTCTTTCCACTACGAACTTTAAGCGAAATTGATCTGATTACAAAATACGTTATAACACACTCTTAGGGCCGAGGATATAATGAAAAGGATGAACAAGAATGTAATGAAAAAAATCCGAGAATAAAGTTTTATCTTCATACGAGGGCTTTATTTTTCGTCGATTGTAATGAACACGGATAGAATTTTTTTATTTTTGTTTTTATTGCAGTAATTTTATAAGTGACCATACTTTTTCTTTTAAATAAATTTTTAAATTTTTAACAGATTATACATTAAAAAAATTATAACAGATCATACATTAACATAATTTTAGTGAAAAGATGATACAATCAGAAACTACTCTCCATTTAGCGTTTCGAGTAAATACAAAAAAACCACAAATTTATATTTCTTTCAAAATTCCAAAATATTGTAAAAATTAAATAAAACAAACTTTTTCAAAATTCTAAAATATTCCAAAAATTAGAATAAAATCAAATATTTAAACTTTTTCTAAATCTAATAATACTCCAAAAATTGTTAAAAATTCCAAAATTCAAACTTTTTTCAAAATTCTAAAAATATTGCAAAAATTATAACAATATCAAAAGTTGAAACTTTTTTCAAAATTCTAAAAATTATAATAAAATCAAAAATTTAAAATTTTTCAAATTCTAAAAATATTCCAAAAATTCTTACAAAAACAAAAATACAAACTTTTTTCAAAATTCCAAAAATAATATTTAATCAAAATATTTCAAAAACTATAACAAATTCAAAAATTTCCATGTCACATTTACGTCCTAAATTTCCATGTCACATTTACCGTCATGCAAACAACTAATTTTTTTTTCTAAAAAATAAACGAAATCATTTTTTTGACATACTTGACAATATTTTTTTGACAAACTTATAATGCAATAAAATTCTCAATAATAAAAATATCATGTTCATTACATTTCATTTCATACAAATAACTAATTTTATTATTTTCTAAAAATGTTTCTATTCGTAATCACTTAAAATGAACGTTTTTTAAGCAAAAAATATGCAAATTCCTTGTTTTAACACACTTGACGATTTTTTTGTGGCGACTTCCTTGGCACCCGACACTTGGCGACTTCCGGTACAGTATCGAACACATCGTCTTTTCGGCTCTTCCCATTGAGTAACCTATTTTTAGAAGAAAAAAAATTTTGAAATCCGTCCAGCGGTTTTTAGATTTCGTCGGTTGTGACAGCCGGCAGACATACATTTTTTTTTGCTTTTTTAGAATCAGTAGGTCCTAAAATGTCGAAAAATGCCAAAAAAGTGGGATAAGAATTTCACTTTTCGCTCACGAATTCGATACTTTGTTTTTTTCAAAACCGAAGTAATTGAATATATTAAAATTATATTAAAACTATTATTTATTTTACTATTAATTTATATCAAAAAACAAATTTTAGAAACGCAGAAATTTAAATTCAAAAATAACCACAAACTCAAAACAAAATTGTCTTGCTATGCGCATGTCAAGAAAAAAAAATAATTGTTTTCTCCTTTGTTTTATACAAGAAATAGAAAGAATAAATCAGAGGATAGAATTTTATTCTCGAATTAATTTGTTGTTCTATCCTGATTCATACAATACAAACGACGATTTATCCGAGGATTTATCTTCTATCTGCATTCATACAATCGACCCTAATTACGTACCCTTATTGCCACACCTAAGCAGGCTATAGAGTGATATCAATAACCTTTTCTCAAAGGTATCATATTAAAATGTTTCGGAAAGTTTTATCACCAACAATTTCAATATGATTTATTTGTAATTCTTAATTTTCTTAAGGTAAAAACAATTGTTTTCTCTTCCATGACCAGAATAATTTTATAGTTTGTTCTTGTTTTAAACAAAAACAAATGTATTTATTTTAATTTTAATAAACAAGAAGACATAAAATTTTATGTCTACATAATCAAACGAATGATTAAAATTTAATGAATGAAATTTTGATTACATACATACATATATATATGAACAAATTGTTTTCCCATATATGTAAGGCGATTCAATTAAAACTCGTATGGAATCGAAACAAATCTTTTATTGTTTAGCATGCCCCTATCAACTTGAAACATTCGTATGCGGAAGAAGTTCTGAATAAAATTAATGCTTTTTAATTGAAAATTCTCTGTATACCTCTTGTTCGTTAATTAAATTTGATTTGTACAAAGAATTTCACAAATTTTAATTATTATGGCTCAACATTTTAATCAACTTACCTTTCGGTCAGACTACCAAACAAGAATTTGTAACTTGTTACTACAATTTTTAGATAATTAATATCAAACTAAGGAACAGTAACGTAATTACGATATTACCCACCCGTGCACAATGAATAATATACAACCCTAAAAATTCCTGCAAATTTGGGCTTTCTTTTTTCCTTAATTTTCTTGAAAAGAATTTCAAATAATTTATTTTTGTAGAAAATCCTAAAGGTTTGGTTTACTATCAAATATCATAACAATCTCAAATATTATATTTACGAACATCAAAATAACAGTCATGGCAAATAATAAAAAACAAAACTATAAGAAACATTAAATTAAATTAGAATTTATGTTTGTGTATTGTGTTGTGTCTAGTTGGGTGGCAAAAAAACAGTAATGCGTAAACTCCCTATAATACTAGTATTAACTTAGTTTTTGATTCGAGAGTCTTGTAGATTTTTAAACAATTGTTTAAAATTTATGCAAGTTTCATTCCGTATATAAACGAAATCAGGATATGGAATCGAGAACAAAAAATTAAAAGCTAAAGGAAATAAATAAACTTTTAAGTTATTCTAGTTTTATGTTGGTTTTATAGAAAACTTAAGTCATGATAATGAAATGAAATAGAAAAACCAAAAAGAAACACGCAAATTCATAAAATATTGTTTTATTATACGAAGGTGATTTGAATGTTATAAAAACTTATTCAGAGATAGCACCACCATTTTCCAATAACCGTTTAAGTGTTTTTAAAGGACAACTATTATCTATGGATTTATCAATGTTTTCTATCAGGATATTTTGTTACTAATTACTTATCAACCGACTTTTCTGTTATAAATTTAGATCCACTACCGTTACAAACTAATATATTCTAGTTGTGTGGTTTTCTTGATGATGTACTATTTTCATTTCTGTTTTAATTTCCGGTAAGGGTTGGGCGTGCATGATGTTCTATTTCTTTTTATATTTGTGCGAATAATAGAGATTTAACCGCTAGAAAAAAAAATCATAAACGCTATTATTAAATAAAAACTAATTGCAATAGTTCTATAATATTTATTCGATATTTCAAATTTATTTTAACAATTCAATTGTGTAAAACTAAATTAAACAAATTCCCGCTGCTTCCATTATTGAACGAATCAAATTTAAAATATTCATTCTACAACAAAAAAATTAAAAATTCAAATATTTTGAATAGTAAAATCCCAAAACTGCACGTAAAACCAACAAATTTAATTTTATCTTAAGTACATACAGTCAATGTAGGGTTACATTATTTGTGAAGATAATCTAACTTAACAAGTTTTTAATCCAAGCTTATCATAATAAAACTTTGGAAAAATAAACTCAATTAAAACAACCCTTTTTGATTTAAGTAAAAAAACATATGTATCCCCCACTCTAATCTTTTGTTATGTAAATATAACCAATCAAAGTTTCAAACTTTTCAAGGAGCCAGCAATCCTGCTGCTTTTATCTGGTTTTGTTTGTTTGTTTATGTTAATTTTTAAATTTTCTTTATTTTCATCCCTTTGTTTAATTTATAAGACTAAACGTTTGGAATCGAAATTATGCAGAAAATTGTTACGAGGAAAAGTGGATAAGGAAAATAATTGTTTGACAATGGTGCATACAGATTATTATATTCGCAACTTACACGCAAAGTATGTTTCATAAAATAGACAGATTGTATTTTACAGCAGGCGAACGCAAATCGAAAATAAATAGTAAAACACAGTGACAACTGAGAATAAAAAGTGATATAAAAAAAAGTTGTGTTTTGATATTTTGACTGCAGGTGAGTTACTAAAAGCCATGCCACATGCAAAGTATACACGAACGAATTCGGTCGTTTTAAGTAAAATGTGCCACATAAACAAAAACTTTATCGGCGATATTTACAAAAACAACAACACTAAAAATGACAGTTTGCAAAAAAAATATGAATTGTTATATTGAATTTGAAATGAAAATTTTTATTATGAATGTAATTATATTTCTAAAATTTTATTTTAAAACTATAACAGTTGGACCTTTGGTAACTAAATTAATTTACCCGGGATGCCGTTTATCCCCAAACGAAACTTAACTTTGGAAATCTCTTATAGCTGGAATTTATTTTTCCATCAAAAAAAAATTAATAAGTACAAAAATCTAACGAAAAGATAGTAATCATAATAATATAAATAATAAAAACCTTATTTTATATTCTGTTGTTGATGCTGTTTCCACCAGTTGCAATACCATGCTCCAAAGTTGTTGAATATATCGTTCTGAATGAGCAGAGATATTATTTCGGGTACCCAGTGAATTCCTTTAAGCCAATATTTGTTTAATTCCTGATTTGAAATATAGAATATCCATTTGGAACTACGCACCACTACTATTGTTGCTATTATTAATCAAAAACCTTGACATCTTTTTGATAATCCAGATTTGTATTATATATATCGAAAACAAAGAACATCTGGTGTCACAGGATGAAACATTTTCATTAATGTTAACTTCTTATAAAATGGACAATTACAAGTCACAATTGGCCATAATAAATTTTTTATTGTATTCTTATTAATGTTTACAACCATAACACAATAAATATTTCATTGTAAATTTGACTTATAATATTTTGTAATTGATGGACTTGTATTATTTCACATCACATTAATTAGCAATTAACTTAAAAAAAGCCCACATATATCTTAACACATTAATGAATCTAGTTTTATGTAATGTTTTCACAAACTCAATTGAACATTTTATTTTAAGATTCAAAAACAGAATGAGCCTATTTCTAAAACAAAATGTGTTTTTGTTAATTCTTTTTGACATCTTATCATGTCAAAACAGCTCGGGTAATACTAAAAAAAAAATTCAATAAAGATTAATAACGACATCTGTTTGTTAGAATTGGAAATAAAAATTTAGTACGTTCGTTGCTTTTTATGGTACAATTGAAATTTAACTAGCAGTTAAGTATTAGAAAATTTTAAATTATTGTTAATGTGAAAATGAATGGAAACTAATGAAATACATCTTTATTGAATTGAAAACGAAGATGAATTTGGTTTTATTATTGTTTCGTGATTATTGCGATCGTTACACCATGAATTCAAGGTAGAAACCAAGATTTCTACTCTTGAAATCACAAAAACGTCGCCATCCCCTCCATGACAGAAACCACCAAAGCACTATTAAACTTAAACTAATAATAGAAATTCTAATAACTATTTCTATATTTATCCTATTTTTTTAAATTAATCGCAATAAAAAAAAAAATAATTTTAAAAATGGTGGTAACTAAAATGGACTCATACGAGATATGTACACGTACGTCAGCAGATCAATATGATGATAAATGTGGAGGTAATGATTTGGATCCGCCTCACTCTATAGTGTGAATAATACCCAAATCAATACCTCGAAATTGTAACTCACATTAAACCAATGACGAATATGGGGATCGCGTATGAGTGCATTACTAGTAAAAAAAATTATAATAACTATAGTAATCCTAAATTAAACACCTATTTAAATTCTAAAAACCGAAAATTAAATCTATAACTATAATAACTAATAACTAAGAATAGATGTTTAATTTATGAGAACTAATAATTCTAACAACTAAATTTAATTTTATAAAAAAAATATATTGAAAAACTTAGGCTTGGTGTATAGAAAACAGACGCTAGAGATTTCGATGGTAAAACCCGCAAAATCATGAACTCGCAATCACCTACAATAGTAAAACCAATTAACAAAAAAAAATGTAGTTAGTGCGCTGTAAATGAAAAAAAAATAATGAAAAACGAAAAAAACAACGAACGCCCCAAAAAAACTTTGCAAAAACAAACTTGTAAAGGAACAAAAAGGAAAGACCACCGTCGTAGCTAATCTTTGTTGAATCTTTTACAGAAATTCCTAAAATATTATACATGTAGAGATATGATTTATTTATTTAATTTCAGATCTACTGAAATAATTATATATACCTAAAACTAGTTATTGACGATAGCACCCCTAAAATATATTTATTTATTTTTAAAAAAAAAAAATTAAAAAATAAAAAATATTCAAAAAGGATGTTTATTTATTGGATGCAACGTCCTAGCTCAAAATATTGATTTATTTTTTAAAAAAAATAAAAAATATTTATTTATTTCTTGACGTATTGCTTAATTAATAAAAATTTATTTTATTTAATTACCTAAAATTATTTAAATTTAAAAAAAATTATTTAGTTACCCAAAATTTAATTTACGAAAATTTATTTTATTTAATAAAAATTATTTATTTAATTTTTTGAAAAATTTGTTTGATTCACTTTATTTTTATTTAATATAATAAGAGATTCCCAAAATCTAGATTCGTCTGGAGACACATAAAAGTAAGTATGGCTACAATATCCATTTTATTTAGTATTTGAATTATCGCGTTCGCGAGCCCACTCCAACAATGCATGTGAGAACCGACTAGAAAAGCCCCTAACGACCAGATTCTACAGAACAGTATCTCCCCAACCTAACAAAAACAATCGCAACTGTCACGATTAGACTCTAGGCCCATTTCTACTGACCCAGCTGCGGTTGTTCTACCTAAAAATAAATTACCATTAAACTAATGCCATAGTCGAAGAACGCTCCCGAACACCAGACTTCAAATCCTAAACTTAATGAAAACTGTCTATTGCAAGCTAAATGTAAGAGTGGAAAAATGTTGAAGTTGTGTGAGGTGAAGCCTCGATCCTGATAAAAAAAAAATGATTGGTTCTCCTCTTCATTTCGTTAAAGAAGCTTCTGTGCAGGGAATGGTACTACTGGTTTGTACCTAAGTACAGACCAGCAGTAGTCACTCCCTTATCACCAGAAAACTCCTTCTGAAATGAAGAGAAGAAACCAATGAACTTCGATCGCATGTCCATAATGGACAGAGGCGATCTAAGAACATAATTATGTTAAGGAGATAAGCCCCATGGATCCTTTGTTAGAGGTACCGCTGAGAGAAATTATCAATTACACACTTGTAATCATTACACAACAATAAAAAAATTAACACCCAAAAAAAAATCAATTAATTCTAACAAACGCTCAACTGTAGTGGAATGTACAATATTTTCATCGCGAAATTAAAAATAGTTCGAATCTACCACAACCAAAACAGGATTTCCACCGATTATAACCATTAGTGGTAAAGAAATTAAAATCATGTATTTATTTCACGCAGGCCAAAATGCACCGTTAAAACGAGCATCAGATTCCAGATCTAATTTATTAATGTATAAATATTTAAATATGATCTACTATCCAATTCCTATCAATGTATAATATTTGCCAAAGCTACTCACAAAAAGTTCAAATGGCTAAATCGTTTCATCGGTTTGGTTTCTTAATTTCATCTCGTTGGTGCTATTGTAACATAACACTCCACACAAACCACTACATCCGCTTCCTATATACAAAAATATGTACAAATATGTACAATTATACAACAATTAACCTACTATATACACTATGTACAATGACAGTATAAAAAAACAGTCTCCGAAAAAAATTACTGCCCCAAAACGGTTTTTTTCCAAATTCAGAACAAAATACATTTCAAAGATGCACACAATTTCCCGGGGCCACTTGCGGTCCCAACCACCGTCGAGGGTTCTCTCCCCTGTGATTGGACTCAGAGATAGCATTCTCTTCAGCCAATATCTCCGCATAAGCGTGCATGACTGACGAGAACTCTACCTCCTCGGCCAACCACGCTGCCTTCTGCTTCTTCCTCCTACTCTTTTTCTCCCTCCACCTTTTCCTATCCCTTTCTAGCCTCCTCAATCGATATCTCTCTCGCGCATCCATCACTTCATCCACACACTCATTCACTTCATCAACTACCACTTCTCCTACCAACTCATTCACTTCCTCATTTACAATCTCACAAATCAATTTATCCAGAACCTCATCATATTTTTCTTCATAAATATCATCCATTAATTCCAAAAATATTTTATGTTTTACTCCATCCAAAATCACATTTATCATTTCATCCACCACATTCCTCGCCTCAACCATTCTCTCTTTCCTCTCTTCATTCGCTCTCCCATCCACTTCATTCATCCAGGGCTCAAACCCACCTGGCCGACACCTCCTTAATAACCCCTGACCCCTCATAATTGTATACATTCTTAATAAAATTCAAAATATATAATACGAAATCCAATAACAAAGGTTATTGCAAATTTTATATAAAATATTCAACTTCCCAATGTATATAAAATATTTTTACAATAAAAAAACCAAAACCATAAACTGGTTTGTATTATACCGTAGTATTACGAAAAAAAAATTAACACGTAAACCAACCTGGTCTACAACGCCCAGTTTATACAATAACTGGTTTATTAAAAAAAATAAACAAAAATCCGTACGTCGTAAAACCAACACTGGTTTTTCCCCAAAAATTCATATAATAGTAATTAATTATATATTATTATTAATAATTGTATAACAATAATTAATTTCTTTCCTAAAAATAAAAAAAACCAATAACTGGTTATCCAAAAAGTGTTTGGTAAAAATATCTCTCGCTAAAATATATTTAAACCAATCTGGTAAATATGAAAAATTAACCGTTATTACGGTTTCTACTATCAAAACACGTTTTTGTTTTGCTACGCTGGCAACACCCACAAAACAAAAACCTAACGGGTCCTGTTTGGTTCGGCGTCACGTATAACAATTACAATTCGACGATATCACAATTAATTGCATTATAATTGCATCATCATCAAAAATAGTTGTAAAATATTTATTTATTTAATATTTAATATAGGAAAAAAAAACCAATACTGGTTTTACACAAAATATAAACGGTTACCTATAATAAATCCAAAACTGGTTTATCAAAAATCTATAAAACACAAAAACCAAAAAAAACTGTTTTTTTCAAAAATTTCCATAATAATATTGCGCCAAAAATAAAAATATCTATTTTTGCGCCTAAAAAAAATATGACTCATCAAAAAATATCACTAAACCCATATAAAAAATAACCACAAAAACCAAAGTCTTTGTTTCAAGCGCCACGTATAACAATTGGACCTTTGGTAACTAAATTAATTTACCCGGGATGCCGTTTATCCCCAAACGAAACTTAACTTTGGAAATCTCTTATAGCTGGAATTTATTTTTCCATCAAAAAAAAATTAATAAGTACAAAAATCTAACGAAAAGATAGTAATCATAATAATATAAATAATAAAAACCTTATTTTATATTCTGTTGTTGATGCTGTTTCCACCAGTTGCAATACCATGCTCCAAAGTTGTTGAATATATCGTTCTGAATGAGCAGAGATATTATTTCGGGTACCCAGTGAATTCCTTTAAGCCAATATTTGTTTAATTCCTGATTTGAAATATAGAATATCCATTTGGAACTACGCACCACTACTATTGTTGCTATTATTAATCAAAAACCTTGACATCTTTTTGATAATCCAGATTTGTATTATATATATCGAAAACAAAGAACATCTGGTGTCACAGGATGAAACATTTTCATTAATGTTAACTTCTTATAAAATGGACAATTACAAGTCACAATTGGCCATAATAAATTTTTTATTGTATTCTTATTAATGTTTACAACCATAACACAATAAATATTTCATTGTAAATTTGACTTATAATATTTTGTAATTGATGGACTTGTATTATTTCACATCACATTAATTAGCAATTAACTTAAAAAAAGCCCACATATATCTTAACACATTAATGAATCTAGTTTTATGTAATGTTTTCACAAACTCAATTGAACATTTTATTTTAAGATTCAAAAACAGAATGAGCCTATTTCTAAAACAAAATGTGTTTTTGTTAATTCTTTTTGACATCTTATCATGTCAAAACAGCTCGGGTAATACTAAAAAAAAAATTCAATAAAGATTAATAACGACATCTGTTTGTTAGAATTGGAAATAAAAATTTAGTACGTTCGTTGCTTTTTATGGTACAATTGAAATTTAACTAGCAGTTAAGTATTAGAAAATTTTAAATTATTGTTAATGTGAAAATGAATGGAAACTAATGAAATACATCTTTATTGAATTGAAAACGAAGATGAATTTGGTTTTATTATTGTTTCGTGATTATTGCGATCGTTACAAAACAAACTCAACGTAAATTATAAACAATCACAAAAACATAAACTTTCAAAATGAAAAATACCACGATGTGAGGTTAAATCCGAACGATAAAAAAATCGGTCATAATTCTACAAAAATCGTTCATAATTCTCCAAAAAATCAGTGGAGATTTATGAACGATTTTTTTATTTCTATCGGCGGTAGAAATCGTGCAAAATGATTTTAGGAATAATCATCAATTAAAATTAATTTAATAATAAGATTTGTTTATTTTAATCGATAGGTATTCTAATTTACCATACATTTGGCATAATATATAAATAAAGCAAGTTTTTGTTTAATCAAATATTAGAAAATCGTTGCTAGCAATCCGGCAAAAATTTTTGTCATGTGGCAACGACTTTAATAATGAACAAAAATGGCAAACTGAAATATTAAACCGAAGGATTACATTAAAAAAATTATTTTTATGATTTAAGGGAGATCCAGGATTTTTCACTTCGTTCTAATTCCCAAATCCCTATATTTTTTTCCGTTTTCAAGTATGTAATTTTTTAATTAACAAAACACTTTGAGGGCCCTTCATTAATGGGAATAAATTCCGACGTAAAGGTACATTGTGGGGAAGATACACATGACCCACATTACTCTTTTGATCTTTTTTATTTAACTTGATCGGGTTAATATGCTCTACCCATAATCGATTCAAGACCCAAGATTCTTTAAATCGGCCAATGTTGAACAAGGCAGCTATAGAAGTTTATTTTTACGGCACAGAAAAATCTTTTCAGTTTAATATCCATACTTACACATCGTTGTTAGGACAATTTTGTAGTAGAGTTTATACTGACAACGAGAACGTTAACCATACTTAAATATTAAGCTTCACTTACATCCCGCCGTTTGCAGGGCACCAACCACTCGGTAAATTTAGCATTAAATTAGTTGCTCAAGTAGAATATTGTCTGTACATCATTACCACTTTCTTAAAATTTCTCTTCCTAGAACTTTTAAACGTATTTTCCTTAAAATGAAAATTCATCCCACAAAACTTTTTCAAGAAAATAATATTTGGCGACGAGACAATATAATTCCCTTAAAATGAAACATATCATTCCTACTTCAAACCTAGATGTTTACGAAACAAACTGAATGTTTTTGTTACATAAACATCAAATTCGGTTATCCATCCTTCGATATCCCAAGGCAGAGGAGCAACTGAAATCGAAAGTCTCATACCGTCATGATCTTTTTCTGATACCAGAATTAAAAAATTTGAAGTTGGTTGGCAAGTAACTCCTGGGTGATGATGCTCTTTCACCTATAATCAATATTATAATTGAATTACTGAAATATCTGTTACCACAATAAACTGTCTCAAGAAATTGATTTCTATTACTTTCCATAGTCCACGAATCCAACATCGGTGAAATTTTTAGCTAGCGCAGGCTCGCCACAGAGATATGGTGTTAATCGATCAGGTTAATAAATCATAAATCTGTTTTATAAACTCTGCAGAACTTTTTTTTCTTTTTTTTAATTTACGACCACTCTGTGATCTCCCTTATTTTGTAATTTATCAAGTTAACTAAAGTGTAGAACGAATTTTAGATAAAAGATCCAAATTATGCTTTTTCGGCTGCATTGATAAAATCAAACAAATTGAAAGGTTTTCGTTCCACCACCATCTACATCCAGTTTCCTGAATCCGTCCACCTTTACTCATACCCAAAAATAATCTCACTGTTGAAAAAACCAGTTGTTGTTACCCAAAAGGAAATCCTGTTTTGTTTGCTTTGAATCAATTAACTGAGTTAAAGAATGGTAAATAAAAGACTTAATTACAAAATGAAACTAAGGGTAGTTCTTTCTGTAGAAAGCTTAACCTCATTCCATAACAATGGTATATATATACACACCAAGAGTTTTCAATATAAATCACTTATATACGTTATAGCTTATATACATTTTCTAAATAACTTCCTTCTGATCAACATCTTAACGTCTTCTTGTTTCGCTAAAACCTTCAACGAGTTTGTATTACGTCAATATCATCCAAAAAAATTAATTTAAACATAAATGTAAACAATAAAAGAAATCACAATAAAAGTTATAAGATTATATAAAGTTTCTTTCCGAAATCTTTTGAGAAAAAAGCAACGATTTGCTTCATTTCAATTTATTCATAAGAAAATTAAATGTAAGATTTAGCGATAAAACGAGACTATTTTCTTATTGATAAATTAATGATTCATTTTCTTGGTACGATTTTGAGGGATAAAGAAAATTTAGTAAATTTTAAGTTTGTGATGCTCGGTTTCGTTGATTGTTGTATAATGTACTACATGATTTTTGTAATATTATTAACACGAGATTTTGTGGTACCTAGCTAGGTCTTAAAAGGTATCTGTGTTGTTGTTACTAATATTTTAATGCCTATTTTACAACAATTTGTAGTAAAAAATACCTTGTGCATCGAAAATTAAATTTGCTTTCGAATAATTGATATTTAAAAGTTAATATGTGCAATAGTTTTTCTATTAGTAAATAAGCGCGCTATTAATATTTGGAACAATAAAATGAAAAACTATCAAGCAAAAAGAAACACCATAAAAATTAAAATTGGACAAATTGATGCTAAAATATTCAATGATTAAACAGAATAAATTGAAACGGCAGTTTTTTTTAGCAAACCATCGTTTTAATATCAAGACAAATTACAATTCCTTGAAAGTAAACAAATATATAAATAATTTATAACTACCTAATTATATTTTTACTAAGTATAAAAATTAAAAATATAATTAATATCTGAAGTAAGAAGTATTTTTAATTTTTTATGAATGAATTTCAAAAACAAACTCATATTATACGTTTTATACGTTACGTTTAATACGTGTAACGTATAAAACGTTTTATACGTGTATATTAGCAACCCTGCATTTAGAATATTTATTGAATTTTAAAATAATACAGACACTTAAGGATAATCGACGCTCATATAGGGAGCATCAAAATCAATGATACAAACAAAAAAGACAGTAACTATGTTAAGAAACTCAAAAATAAATAACTAAAGTTTGAAAATGTGCGCAGTCAACAACGGCTTGTGTAGTTTTCAAAATCAATTGGTTTTTCATTTTCTGAAAATAATAGTCACCCAATGACATTATTCTTATTTTCGACGTTGTACTATCAAAGTTGTAGATGTAGGTCAAGGATATTTTAAAAAATAAGATGCATATACCAATCTGTTGCACACACTCTAAAATAACCTTAAACCCGTGAAAATAATAAATTTATATCGATTCAATTTATCTCAACAAAAACTTATACAGGATATTACTGTATTAGGTCAAATCTTCAATGATTTTTTCATTTTCTTCATTTATCCGTGACTCATTGTTAAACTACAATAATAAAAAATATCCGCAAATTTTACCGCGCACACAATTGCGCATAATCTTATCTTCAAATATAACAACAAAGTTACCCCTGCAAAAATTTCAATTATGTCTTTATTTTACCAAAACAAAACTACAAATGTTTTGACCTCCACTCCAATTGTCTTTTTCTTTTTAAAGTATGTCTCTGTTTCAGAAAAACGAAACAGCATCATTCGTACAAATATAGAAGAAGACCGAAAATGAAAATTATTTATTCAAATTATTATTTAAAACTCTAAATCTTCTTATTTATTTTGCATAAAATGACACAAATATTTTGTATGTTCTTAAAAAATTGTGTAGACTACTAATTTTTGCATTCATTGTTATATGATAAAATAATAATAACTTATTCAAGTATAAATATTGTTTTTACCGGCGAAACCCTCAACTATCACATTGTTGTTATCAAGAAAGAACGAAACAAACGTAGTTTTTTGTGGTATTCTCTTTTCATAAATTTTTTTTAATGATATATCTGTTTCAATTACAAAAATACAAATATAGCTGTTTCTGTTGTTATTATTGTTTGTTTCATTGATAACAAGGCAGTGATGTCATTTTGAATTGCGTAATATTTTCAAAAAGATATGCAAAATTATTTTTAATTTGAGCATAGGCGTAGATATGTTTTGAATGGAATAGAATTTTAAGATTGTCTTATTTAAATCTTATCTTATTTTGCTTATCTAAATTTATTTATCTTTAATACTTAATTAAAGTATCTTTAAATGTTCAAAGAGTCTATAATAATGAACATTTCCATTTAATTAATAAAAAAAATTACTTCTGTGCAGTTATCCACTTGAGTTCCCTTAATAAACGATCATTGATTTTGCATCGAGTTAACCGATATTTCTAGCAGTCAATATCTTTATCAATAATTTAATCAGTTGTAATATAATATCAGCATTGTAAATAAAATTAATCAACAACAATCCATCTTTAACTTCCCCTCAAATTATATAAATATTTCATAACATTAACATAACACCAAAATGGCTACAATCAACAATATTATTAAAAACATCTGTTTTATTTTTCATTTTCCTATATCATACTCTTTTAAACATAACAAAAACCTGAAACAAACATACATCTTAAAAAAATACTTCTTCTAAATGTTATATATTCAACTCTTTTACTTTTAAAATTATATACTGACACGAAAAATTATAAAACAAACAAAAATCACCTATACAAATTTTCATTCGATTTAAACTAACAAACGCGCATGTCGTAAGATTTAGAATATTTGTGAATAAAACTTTTTAGTTGAATTAATTTATTATAATATAAAATCAAAATTAAAAATTTAATTAAAAAACTTTTATTATTGTGGTTTGTGTGTATGTGATTATCATCCATTGGAACGATTCCCGCATAAAAATACAAAAATATTCTATCGTTACAAGTGATTTGATCTACGGAATATTGTAAAATTAAATTTTGTGTTCTTCTGTAATACTAAATTTTTTTTTATCGAAAACGAAAATAATAAAATTTTGAAATTAAAATATAAGATTAAAGTAAAAGTGAGGTGAATTAATTAGTGGAATTGGATTAACAAATATATAGAACAAAAAACAACAACAGTCAATTTTGATCAATTTAAAGGTAATACATAAATGTCAGCTTTTACAAGATAAATAGTCAATTGTTTTTTATGAACATGTATATAAATTATTTTTGCCTGATACGCGGATAAATTTTTATATTATATATTTTCAAGGTCAATTTTATGTTTCGCTCTTAGAGAAAACATCAATTATTTTGGGTGTGGATATTTTGGTTATTTTTTTGTTATACTTTTTGATGCTTTTCTTCATATTCGCTTTTCTTAGTTATGGAAGAAACTAAAAGTACATCTCTAGATAATATTGTTACGATTACAGAAAAATCTAGACGATTACGGTTACTTCTAGGAAAATCAAATCAACAAAATACTACAACAGATTAATGAAATGAATATTGTTGTTGTTGTCTCTTCTTGGAAATAGGGTCAACGTAAACGATTTTATGAATCAAATCAACATACTATTACTATTTATTTATTTAGTCAAATTAAGACAGTACAAAGAAATTAATAAAATCTAACACTTAATAACTAAAATAAATCTAAAATTTTAATACATATTAAAAAATAACAACAGAAAAAGAAAAGAATCAAGAATCAAACGGTATGCAATGTTTTAAAAATTCTTAATAAAATGTTTTAAAAAAAAACAAAAAAACTTTTTTTAAAACTTTTTTTAAAACTTTTTTTTTTACGTAAAATAATCGAGTATTCTAATGTTTTCTCAAGGTTTCTGGAAAGTGATGTCGAATTATCTAGAAGTATTGCAGAAGGTATATAAGAAAAATACCTTTTGTAGTTTTTAATTAGTTTATTTTAAACCTGCGATTGTGAAGTTAAAAATTATAAAAGTGATCTTTAAATTAGTTTTTGTGTAAAGTTTTTGTAAATAAAGTTATAAGTGTTATTAAATAGAAATATTTTGTGTATTATTTTGAACGTTGTGAATTGGAAATTTCTACAATAAACCGTTGGAGTTTCGAAGCTGTTGAAAGAATATTCTAGTTAAGAATATTGTTTGCTGTATTGTTTTCCTGTTGTTGTGAAACAATGAAGGTGTTGGATACTTATTAAAACCTGGTGTTTGTGCTTACTAATCAGTGATCGAACTCAGGAAGAGATTGGGAATTACGTTTATCGAATTGAGAGTAAGGCCAATTCGAGGGAAGTTTGGAAAAACGTAACATTGGTGACATCGGCGGATTAGTTAGCTGTTAATAATGGTTTTATTAAGTGAATTGAAGGTTCTTGAGTTAAAGAAAGAACTAGAACAACGTGGATTGTCAACAAGTGGAAACAAAACTGAATTAATGATTCGGCTTCGAGAAGCTTTGGAAGCCAGTGGAATAGAAGTGGAAAGTTACCAGTTTGTAAGAGTCACGACAAATAATGATGCAGTAGCAGTTGATGAAGAGAAAAGTTCTGTTGCGGAAACAACTACCTCATTGCCACCTGCAAATTGTGATTTTACGCAGTTAATGGCTATGATGCAACAGATGAATTTGAATATGAATCAAAAATTTGATCAACAAAGCTGCAACATCAATCAACAGCTGGAAATAGTCAACAATAACATGGCTGCAACTAAGGAAGAAATCAGTAACATCAATCAACAAATGGCTGCTAACAAAGAAGAAATTAGTGAAACAATCAGCCAGCAATTAGCTTTAAATCGCGATGAAGTCAAGCAAATTATGGATGAGAAACTTCTCCAAATCTCGACGGCATTTGATGGAAAAGTCGAGAAGATTCAAAGTGAAATTCAAGATTTTGAGCATAAGGTTTTATTGAAAGTTGATGATTTCGAAAAACGGTTGCAGGATGTTGAAACGACTAAAGTTACTTCCCAGGTGGTACATCAAGTAGCAAACATCAAATTAAAACCACCATCATACGATGGGACAACATCGTTCGGAATCTTTAAATTCCAGTTTGAAACGGCGGCAGATCAGAATGTTTGGAACGCCGAAAATCGTCTTGCTGCATTGATAGTTGCTCTAAAGGGGGAAGCAGCTGAAGCATTACAGGCGGTGCCGGAAAACGACCGAAAAAGCTATGCTGAAGTGATGAATGCGTTGGAACGAAAATATGGCAGCAACCACAAAAAGGAGCTATACCGGATCGAGTTAAAGGGTCGCTTGCAACGGAATGGAGAAAGCATTCAGGACTATTCTTCGGCAGTAGAACGCCTTGTACATTTGGCACACTCGAATACTCCACCGAATTTTATGGAGAAAATGAAGATCGAGGCGTTTACTGATGGTATTCGTGATCCAGAAACACGAAAAGTAGTAATGTTGTCGCCAAAAGCAACATTCGCAGAAACTATTGCTTATGCCCTAACAAATGAAACTGCACAAGCAATTATAAAACCATCGATTAAAATACGCCGGTTAGAGTTGAGTGATGACAAATATAAACAACGAGACCAGGAGACCGGGAGAAGACCACGAGAAAGTATTCGAAGTGATAGGATTCGATGCTGGTTATGTGGCAAGTTGGGCCATATTTCGAGAGAATGTCGAGATATTAGAAGAAAACGAGCAAGATCAGCATCGCCTATGCAGCGTCGTCCAGCAGAAGAACGAGTGCAAGCTAGAGAGGCCGATGGAATAGGATCGCAGCAGTTAAACTACAACGAGTCAGCCTAAAGGGGCATAAGCTGGCTCCCACAACCGATTGCCAAATAACCTTCATCCAAGTTTCGAGATTGACAAGGGGAGGTGACAGCCTTACTGTTAGGGCTAATATTGATGGAAAAAGTTGTGTCATCACGTTAGATACGGGAGCAACAAATACAATTGTCCGCACTGATGTTGTGAAAGGGAAACTAAAACCAGCAGGAAGATACCGAATGCAGACAGCTACTGGCGAAAGTGCAAGTATTAAAGGAAAGAAAGTGGTCAACTTTGAAATCGGGAATACTCACTTTCAACATGAAGTGGTTGTAGCTGACATTGTGGATGAAGTCATCCTGGGAATGGACTTCATAAGGCCAAATGGATTCGTTATTGATGCTGGCAAAGGAGTACTCACGTACGGAAATGTTGAGTTGCCACTCCAGTTTATTGGTGAAGATTCAAATTGTGTCCGTCGAATAATATTGGATCACAGAGAAAAGCTGCCACCCCAATCAGAAACAATCATTTGGGGAAAATTGGAAGGAGGTTCTGGGTCACCCAGGTTGTGGGTTGTGGAGGCCAACAAAGAAGAACAACAAAATTGTAAAGAAGTAGTTATAGGAAAAACCTTAGTTAGATCGGATGCTGATTACAAAATACCAGTAAGGGTTTTAAATCTGTCAGATACGCAGAAAACAATTAAGAAAGGATCAATCATAGGACAATGCGAAGAGGTAGCTAAAATAATAAAGTGCGAGCAGAAAAACATCAATTGCTCGGTCAACACAAAACAACAAAAGGCAGAAATGGAACAACTTGTGCAGAAATGGACAGAAGGGCTTTCAGAAGAGCAGAAGAAAGCAGTACGTCAATTGTTGGAGCAACACAAGTCTGTATTCTGCAGTTCACCTGAAGGAAATGGCAGAACCAATATGGTGAAACATCGTATTGATACCGGAGCAGAAAAGCCGATACGTCAAGCACCAAGGAGATTACCATTGGCTAAAAGAGAGGAAGCTGATAAAATGGTAAGAGATATGAAAGAAGCTGGTGTAATTGAGCTTTCAGACAGTCCCTGGAGCTCACCTGTGGTGTTGGTTGGCAAGAAAGATGGGAGCTTGAGATTTTGTGTTGACTACAGGAAACTAAACATAGTTACTAAGAAGGATAGCTACCCGTTGCCTAGGATTGATGATACACTGGATACATTATCGGGTTCAAAATTGTTTTCAACATTGGATCTGCAGAGTGGTTACTGGCAGGTTGAAGTTGCGGATGAAGATCGGGAGAAAACAGCGTTCAGTGTAGGGAATGGACTATGGCAATTTAATGTCATGCCATTTGGGTTATGCAACGCTCCCGCAACTTTCGAGAGATTAATGGAACGGGTACTAAAAGGCTTGCACTGGAAAACATGCCTTGTATATTTGGATGACATCATCGTCATGGGAAAAGACTTTGATGACCACTTGAGGAACTTGGCGGAGGTACTGGAAAGGTTGCAAGCAGCTGGTTTAAAATTAAGTCCCAAAAAGTGTTCACTTTTCAAGGAAGAAGTAAAATATTTGGGACACAAAGTTACGGCAATGGGAATTCATACAGATTCTGACAAGATTGCAGCAGTTATGAACTGGCCAAGACCGAAAAACCTACATGAACTACGAAGCTTCCTTGGATTGTGCACATATTACAGACGGTTTGTGCCAGGATTCGCCAACGTTGCCAAAAGTCTGCATGAGTTAACAAGAAAAGATAAGGCATTTGAATGGAATGAACCTCAGGAACAAGCATTTGTGGAGCTCCGAAGGAGATTGTGTACGGCTCCAATTCTATCCTATCCTATACCAAATGTTCAGTTTATTCTGGATACTGATGCCAGTAATGAAGGTATAGGAGGAGTATTGTCACAGAAAATAGATGGTCAGGAAAAGGTGATAGCTTATTTCTCCAAAATGTTATCAAAGCCGGAGCGAAATTATTGTGTTACCCGGAAGGAGTTATTGGCCATTATGGAATGCGTCAAACATTTTCATAAATACTTGTATGGTCAGAAATTTCATCTCAGAACTGACCATGGTGCGTTAAGATGGCTACTCCAGTTCAAAAATCCAGAGGGACAAGTAGCACGTTGGATCGAACGGTTGCAGGCGTACGATTTGGACATTGAACATCGAAAGGGTACTGCACATGGGAACGCTGATGCATTATCGAGACGACCCTGTCAAGTTGAATGTAAGCATTGCAGTCGTCAAGAAAATAAGGAGAACATCATCGATGTCCGATTACTACAAGTGCTACCTGACGATGAATGGACTGCTGAAGCCATAAGGAGAGATCAATTAGAAGATCCGGATCTTGCACCGATCATCGAGTCCAAGGAAAAGGGTTGCAAACCAGTATGGGGAGATATTGCTGATAAAACTCCAACTTTGAAGGCGTACTGGGCGCAATGGGACAGTCTTCAGCTAGAGAATGGATGTTTAAAGAGGGTATGGGAAAGCTCAGATGGCAAGATAAAGCAATCCCTTACAGTGGTACCAAAAGGGAAAATACCAGCAGTATTGAAGGAGTATCACGAAGGAACGAGTGGAGGTCATCTTGGGATCAACAAAACTCTTGCAAAAATACGACAACGGTTTTACTGGTCGGGGACTCGGCAATCAATTGTGGAGTGGTGTCAAAAATGCGATAAATGTGCGGCGGTGAAAGGACCCGCACGAAGAAGTCATGGAAAAATAAAGCAATACAATGTAGGTGCTCCATTTGAAAGGATCGCAATGGATGTAGCGGGACCATTTCCAACAACTGATAATCAGAATAAATATGTGCTTGTGATCATGGACTACTTCAGTAAGTGGCCGGAAGTGTGTGCGATTCCCAACCAGGAAGCAACCACAATCGCTGAAGTTGTGATAAATAATTGGATTAGCCGCTATGGAGTTCCTATGGAGATCCACACCGATCAGGGACGGAACTTCGAGTCAGCTGTTTTCCAGGAAATTTGTCAAATGCTGGGGATTAACAAAACGAGGACGACAGCTTCACACCCACAGTCAGATGGGATGGTTGAGAGATTCAATGCTACTTTGGAGGAATTTCTAGCAAAAGTGGTCAGTAAGAATCAACGTAACTGGGATCAACACATTCCTTTATTTTTGATGGCATACAGATCAGCAGTTCATGACACCACGACCATGACACCAGCTCAAACTATTTTTGGAAGTGATTTAAGACTTCCTGGTGACCTCAAATTTGGAGCGGTACCATCAACATCATTGTCTGCCCAAGAATACGTCAACCGAATCAGGGAGAACCTTGAGGATATTCACAAGCTTGTTCGGCAGAAGATACAACTGACCAGTGATAGAATGAAAGCCCGATATGATATACGATCTAATAATAAAGGTTTTGAAGAAGGACAATTAGTATGGCTACACAACCCACAACGAAAACGAGGGTTATCACCAAAACTGCAAGCTGCATGGGAAGGACCTTACAACATTATAACCAAGTTGAATGACGTGGTTTATAGAATTAAGAAAGGACATCGAGGCAAAGCGAAAGTAGTACATTTGGAAAGATTGGCCTTATACAAAGGAGAGCTAGATCCTGTTCGGGACGAACAGGCTTAAGTGGAGGGTATTGTTACGATTACAGAAAAATCTAGACGATTACGGTTACTTCTAGGAAAATCAAATCAACAAAATACTACAACAGATTAATGAAATGAATATTGTTGTTGTTGTCTCTTCTTGGAAATAGGGTCAACGTAAACGATTTTATGAATCAAATCAACATAACGTAAAATAATCGAGTATTCTAATGTATTCTCAAGGTTTCTGGAAAGTGATGTCGAATTATCTAGAAGTATTGCAGAAGGTATATAAGAAAAATACCTTTTGTAGTTTTTAATTAGTTTATTTTAAACCTGCGATTGTGAAGTTAAAAATTATAAAAGTGATCTTTAAATTAGTTTTTGTGTAAAGTTTTTGTAAATAAAGTTATAAGTGTTATTAAATAGAAATATTTTGTGTATTATTTTGAACGTTGTGAATTGGAAATTTCTACAATAAACCGTTGGAGTTTCGAAGCTGTTGAAAGAATATTCTAGTTAAGAATATTGTTTGCTGTATTGTTTTCCTGTTGTTGTGAAACAATTAAGGTGTTGGATACTTATTAAAACCTGGTGTTCGTGCTTACTAATCAGTGATCGAACTCAGGAAGAGATTGGGAATTACGTTTATCGAATTGAGAGTAAGGCCAATTCGAGGGAAGTTTGGAAAAACGTAACAATATTATAATGTCTGAAGAACATTTTCAAGAATATTATGGTAATCAGAAGATTTATGAACTTATGGTATCGAAATATCGTTGTTGTTTTTCTTAAAGTGATTATTTATAAGCTACGTTTGAAAGAGTATACTACTCGAGGTCTAATCTCAAAGATATTATCATTTCGCCGGTAGTAAAATTAATTACCAACTAATTGCAATGGAGAAAACTTATTTAGTTTATTTTTACAAATTAAATGCCGATCCACGAAAAATGATTAAGAAGCTTCTAAAATGGGAGGTCATACTTCGATGTCCCAATTGCAGAGGGTTGCTTACTTTAGTTTGTCAACCTTTCCGGTAATCTTATTATCGTTCGAAATTGACCAATAAAAATTTGGGAAGAGAAAATACCATCAAGCAAGAACGAAGGGTTGACTTGAGGGTCAATGGATTTTCTGAGGGATAAGAGGGGAAGTGGGAAAAGTGTTCATGGTTCCTGGGAAAAAAAGGAAATACAAGGACTCTTCAATAATACAATACTGGATAGCTCCAAGGACCACCATCATAAGTAACTGGGAAGGGAAAGCGTATGATTGTCTTGATGATAAAAGTTATGAACATTTGCAAGTTAATCTTAAGCTCAACTTCAAGGATCCCGATACTGGAGCACACACTAATGCCATAGAGTCCTCCTGGAGAGAAGCTAAAGGTTCAATGTCAATCTCTGGACGTAAAAAATATTCCCGGAAACTTGGTCCGTTACATGTTCCTTAAAAAAAGCAAGGAGATGAGTCTTAACAATCGTACCGTTAAGTTTTTAAGATTGGTGGGGCTTTTGTATCCAGGAAAATCCGTTGCTAATTACCTCTTCCCGATCCAGACAATTTTGATAGTTCCGATTTTGAAGATAAATAAAATTTATCTCGTTCTGTCCAATTTCACTTGACACTCTCCAAAATTTATCCTTTTCTGTTAAATTTCACTGGACACTCCAAAATTTATCCTTTTCTGTTCAATTAAAAAAATGAAGGAATTTCAAAAGATTTATTTGTATGTAGTACAACTTTAAATTAAGAAATTTTTGTGAAAGTCTGTGGTTTTCTGCAACCCCAAGGTTCGAAAATTTTGGTGATTTACTCTGAGATTACCGTTTAGGAACTCCATTCGGTTCTCTTGTACTATTTACGTAAAGTGTTTCGCGACAGCGGCTGGTTGTTCCAAAAATTTGTACAGCTCGAATATCTTCGCATCGAAAATTTTTGGAAACTTTTCCATTTGACCATTTCAATAATCATGTATGGTGAAACTCCATTTTTGAATTCAAATGCAGCTGCTTGCATGCGGCTAAAGTGAGTCTCCAAAAAATGTTGACAATGTATGCTGGCACTCGGATGAATGGTCCCATGTCTCAGCGGCTCAATAAGCATTTACGCGCTTGCAAACTTATTTTTAGTGGCTTGTACACGTCTGGTGTTTCCATTTTCAAAAAAATACGTTCACCACTTAAGTTTTAGAATACATTTTTGACATGAAAAAAAAGGGTACTTAGGTGAAAAATTTTCCTCAATTTTTGCATCAAAAAATTAAACTTTAAACACACAACTTTTTCCAGGAATAAAACTGAGGTAATTTTTCACTTGATTTGGGCCCACATATACCCTTCCACCAACGTATTTCGACAAGATGTCGTGAGTCTAGAGTTCCTATTGACCTTCTCCCACCGTTTTCGTTAACACATAATTCCATATACAGACCGCAGTTCGGATGTTAAAACTACGCTTCACTGTTAATCATACTTTTTTTGTTTTTCTCTTTATCGTTCTCCAAGAGAGATTAATATGTAGTTTTGTAATATTGTGCTGTGACCAAAAAGATATATTGTACCGACCTGTCTATTCCCTTATACTTCCAGTATAGTCTGCTCAGTTTCCGGATTGTTTTAATTTGCTGAAAAGCTCTTGTACTTCTATTCCTAATTTTGAAAACTCCTTGCTCAAATAAAACGCACGACAGCTGACTTCAAACGCCTTGGCAATTGCCAAGTATATCGCCGCTACAATTTGTTCCAGCACGGTATAATGTTAAACTGCCCCTCTAACTGTTACTAGCTGTAAACCTATTTTTAGGTACTCAAATTAGTCGCACCTGCTGTTCCCAACCGAGGCTAGTTTCTCTTGCGTAATATGTAGTTCAAACGGAATAGTGCTATGATTCGGCAAAAAAGATTTATTGGATATTCTCCAGTTCTTTATGAACTTTCCTATACCATTGCTTTCTACATTTAGGTCCTACGCCTCCTATCTTATCCTTGTAACAAAAATGGGTGTATTCCCAACGTTATTCTGTCTTCAATAAATAAATTCAAACAGAAACAGTTTCCATGCTAGCCCATGTCTCGTTTTGAGCATATAAATCATACACGATAGTAAAAAGCCCCTCCTTGTTGCACCATTCCACCAGCCCCTGTATCTCTACAAAGGCGTATCTGTGCACCACTATCTCGTGGAATGTCCTCTAGTGTTGTTATAGCCACCAAATCCCTGGTTAGAAAATGTAAAAAACAAGCAATAAATGTTTTTCTTAATCATAATGCACGGTGAGTTTGCATTAGTATCCCATACTAGCTGCGCCATGCTGTTTGCAAGACTTTTCAGCCTGTTTTTGTGAATCAGTTTATGACTGTTTCAGTGTACGCCTTAGCTGTTTCTAGAGAATTTCATCGATACCACAACTAACTCTACTATGATATGTTGAATATACAGTTGGGCCACTCGATTAAATGTTGTCGGAGAGGAGCGTATCTAGTATCAACTCATCCTCGTGATGTATTAAAAATTTATAAAGCCATTTCATAGTTGAATTTCAATTCAAAGCTAATGTTAGCTAATTTCAGATATGCCTTGTCTGCACATATATACAAACTGTTTTCTTCAACCGACCACCATAACTAATATTAATCGTGATTGATCTTCTGTCAAATCGTTTTTTTGTTTGTTTGTTTTCCTTTATTTCTCTGAGAGAGAAACCGGTTTGTCTTCCCAAAGACGTGCATAAATTTTTCATTTGATTCAAAATTGTACAATTATTGCGAGTTTCTTTTAAATCTATAAGAAAAAAACCTACCACAAAAAAATAATAGTTTCTCCCTCACTGCTACTATATAAAAAGAAATAAGAAAAATGACAGATTAGGATTTGATTCTAACCAAATATATAAATTTTAATCTTTTATCTATTAAAAATAAACTACACAATAATGAAAAGTTGGTCGCCAGCTAGTTTTCATAATATACTTTCAGGATGTATACATAACTTAAATATTTGCACATTTGCATTATAAAATAATAAAACGTTCACTATTATAAAATCACTGGAAATAACACAATAAATGTAAAATACTCTCGTAATTATTTTCATTCATTTTATAAAAATTAGCACAACTAAAAATAATAGATTGTACTTTTTGTTTCGTTTTAAATTATTTAATTGTTTTTAATTTATAATTTATTACAATAGTTGGTTGTTGTAAATAAACAGAAATGCAAATGGCGAAATGAGAAATTGAATATGACATATTTGCAATCACGATTTCTTATGTCTCTCTTCATACAATTTTAAAGTTATGTTCTCTCTATATTTATATATACTCTAAGGTTTTTTTTGTGTACAAGTCAGCTCGCTAATTTTTGAAACAATCAAAAAATAATTGAACTAAATTGTGTTGGCGTTGTGTTGGAAAATACATCGATGGCAAAATGAACTGTGCAGAACATAACACGGCAGTTCTACGATAGAACACGACAACAAACCACCATAACTTTTATTTTAATTCTTTCAAAAATAATGGGAGTAACATAACCTCAAATTCAAATGATTTGCTAATGTTTCTGTGCTTATGATTTGCTTATGATTGCGAATTTTGAAAATCAGCACATTCCTCGGACATAGTTTACTGCATATCGATTTTGGTAAATATAGAACGTCAACATATTGTCAAAAATCACATCCAGGACCATCTAACACTATTTGGAACAATTGTTAACTCCCTCATGTCTTCCCAATTTGTTTCACTTCTACTAGCACTGCTTTGTGGATTCCACTCTGGGGACCTCCTTGTAACATTTTCGACTGGTTTTCTCAGTGTGTGTCCCATTACATTATATGTGTCGCGAGCACATGATATGTGTCGTATATTTCACGACTTAATGTTTAAAAATTACCGTATTTGATTTTACGGTTGAGTTTTTTTCAGTGCGCCTGTTGGAAAGCCTTGTGAGCTCTATTGAGCGTACTATCGCTCAGCGTACTATCATCAAGGAATATGCCATACTTAAGATTGAGGGTGCTACCGTTGGCTGAACACAGTTCATCCGCCAGTAGTCTTAATATATCATGTTAACTCATATGTCAATAACAGGTACTGGAGTACGCGGAGTTGTCACAACCGTGGACCAAAAATAAAAAAATTAACAAATCAATAATAACTAATCCCTCCATGCGCAAATAAAATAAAATAAAAACCGCCCGATGATGTCCTATAAGACGAAACATTTATCAATTTTAGTAGAGTATGTACCATAATATAATATTTTTTTATTAGATCTAAACCAAAAATTTTTCAGTATTTTATTCATAAAATAGTGCCAGTTAATGCAGTATATCCGTACATTGTCTGTTTTTCATAATTTTTGTAAAAGAGTTAGGTAAAAAAAAAACCCAACATACATGAGACACATAATTTCTTGCTCTTGACACTGTAGAAATTCTAGAATACGTTTCCGCATTTTGTAAACGCGCATGCCAACTTTTGTATGGAAGGAAGCTCACAAAAACTACTAGTAACAACAGGAGGAAGGAGATATATTTATATACATGCAAATGGATATTTTCTATATATTTTAATGACTGTCCTTCGAAGCTAATTTTATTTTCAATAAAAAAAATTATATTTTTATTATTTTGTCATGATATTATTGAATCAAATATTTCTTCATAAATAATTAACTTTAAATATTATTTGATTGTGTGACGAATATACATGATAATATGATATGATAATAATATTATTGATTTCGGGTGATGCAATTTGACCTTTAGGTGATTTAATGTTAAAATATGGTAAAGAATTAGTTTGAATTACCCTAATTTTGGTTTGAACTTTGTCAACAAGTGAGTTACGAAAATAAAATTCTTCTAAAAGTAGGAAAATTAAATAAGTATATGTATGGATGGTTAAATAGACAAACGAAAAATATACGAAAATTATGTGGTCGAGATGATAACAAAACAATCAAGTGGAATTTAAACAATAAAACAATTTGACCCTAATATTATTTATTTAGCATAATTAATTTAATTTATGAATAGTTAAAATAAACAAATTTTTTGTGAAAACTATTTTTTTGATGAGACAATCATTATCGATCGATGACACATGAATTTATTAATATATGACCAGAAATTCTACGAGAGAAAATAATTAAACGTTAGTTTACTTCTGTCGCCTATTTTTTCCCATAGTTTTATTATTATTTGTTCTTGTAAGTTCATGCATTTAGAAATTATTTTTTGTTGCTTGATTATGTGTTGTAGAAATATGTACTTTAGTTTACTAGCAGTGAGCCTAACAACTTAACAAACTCTTTGTTTTGTTTACTTGATTTTAAACATACATATATTCGTGTGAATAATTGATTTATCTGTGAAATTACTAAACGCTTATTATGATGAATACTTTTTAAATAATAAAAAATGTGGAAGAAATTGATAAATTTTAAATAGATTTACAAATGGCATTTTGAGACGTAACCAACTTTTTTAACATTCTAGTTGGAGAAAAACAGTTCCTTATTTCTTTGCATTCAACTCCACAATGGGATCTGGTTTCATAAATTAATATTCTGCTTTCTGTTTGGTCAGACTTGTTGTCAATTTGCTTAATGCTTCAAAGATTTACAGTCTACGTCAATACTACTGTGGACGGTGATAGACATGACTGGATATTTTTTTTTGTGTTTTATTTTATGGTTATGAAAGACAAGCTGTAGAGGTTATGAATGTTTTACTTTAAATTTCGAAAGTAAACGATTCTTTAAGAATCGTAGCACTACCTTCCACATAGCTTAATGGAACCAAACCACTACATGTTAAGCTCTCAGCTTAATAAACAAATGTAAAAACTTGCTGTTTCACCACTGTCACCAATATTACAAAACCACGTCCTGTTAAGCTTTCAGCTTAATAAAACAAATGTAAAAACTTACTGTTTCGCCAATGTTACAAATTTATTTCCGAATGGGATGTATAAGCTTCTAACAAAACAGCGTCAATAACATCAAATGCTAAGTATCTGTTTTAAAAGACACGTCTACATATTCACAGTTATCTGCAAGGTGTAAGATTTACTATAAAACTTCGCTTTTTAATAGTCGCTTTTAAAAAATTGTTCTTATTAACGATGTTAATTAGTTTTTGAAAGGTGGTTATATGAAATGCCTTTATTCAAGAAATATTTATTGACTTTTTTCAATTCACGAGTATTCTACACATAACACTTATTTTACATCCTACAACAACCAACCGATAAATAAATTTAACAGACAAATGTTTTTTGAATTTTACTTACAAATTTTGTTAAGTGTATGTTCAGGTCTGTGATCCTTTTCTCTGCCAGATATTAAGAATTTTAAAATTGGTAAATCAAAAACAAAGCCGCTCGTCCCTATCTTGGTGTTTGTTTTCATTTCACCCCAACGCCTCATAATTCAAAGTAACCAGAGCTGATGATTACAATAAATATCAATTTAGAATAAAACGGTCATAAAAATTAATTGTTCAATCAATTACATAAAATAATTCACTTGTTACAATTTCAATAAATCTTGAGAGAGGTATCGTGATCACTGCAGGCAGTCTTCTGTTTTTCTTAATATAAATTAAATGTAGAATGAAGTAAAGTGAATTTAACTTAAATTGAAAAAAAGAAACAGTAATTTTTTTAGTCTAGCATTTCTGTAGACAAACAAATCAACTTTCTCATCATCTAACAAACGATTTAAATAGTTTTACATTTAATAAGCGTTACCAGGAGTAGTAAAAAGGCAAAGAGGTTTTACTCATACAACTATCCAACAAAATTTTATTTTGCCATCAAGTAATTTTAATTTTTATGACCAACTAAACTAACGAAACACAATGGTTACTGACAAATTTGTGGTTGTAACCGGGGACGGAAACCGGTCCGTTTGAACCAATCCAAAACCACTAAGCCAACGAAATTTTGCCGAACCAAAACCAAATCAAACCGTTTTCAAAATGATTTAATTGAGCCGAACCAAAACCAAAAAATAATAGTTGAGCCGAACCATAAAGCAATGTATTTCTTTTTGGTTCACGGTTCGGTTTTATAGTAAAAAATTTGTAATAGAACCTACATTAAAATTGAAAAAATTTTCTCATTTCTTTTTAAAACTACCACATTTTGAAACTACACCAAGTGAGTCTGTAGAATTGAGGTTTATCGATGGTCGGAACAGAATTAGAATCCATTGTCTACGTGTTATAAGACAAGTGTGCCCAACACGGTCCCTTTAATGCGACTTATTAGTAGAAAAAAGCTGTTTTATTTGAATATCGAGAATCAATTAAGAATAAAAATGTAAATGTAGATTCTGAATCTGAACCAAAACCGAACCAAACCAAAACCAAAAAGTAATACAATCTTTAAACCAAAACCGAGTTTTGAAATATCAAGAAACCGAAACCAAACCAAATACCATAATAAAAATTTGTTATTAAACCAAAACCGAACCAACTGAAAAAAATCTTTGGTTTCCATCTCTGGTTGTAACAAAATATTCTTAAACTGAATAAATACCATGGGCGTGAGAACAATCATTTCTAATTTTTTTTTTTTAAATAAAAGTGTTGTGTTATAGGGTTAAGAATATGTGTCACAACAACACATAAATACCTTTTAAGACCTAGGTCCCCCAACAACTTGCGATCTAAGGTGTTGATGTACGCTTTTTTAAACCTCTGCGGATTGAAGCCACCTGAGACTTTTGATTCCGGCAATCTATTCCATTTGTATGCAGTTCGGACAAAGAAGTCCTTCTGCGATCTGCCAGTATGACAGCACGGGATCTCGACCGTTTGACTGGTTGCGGAAGCCGTTTGCCGAGTGGAACGGGGGTAAGAATAAGTTAGAGCCATGATGCTGCTGGTTTCATCTGAGCACTGTTGATGATGATATTTGTAAAAACAACGAGGTCAGCAACAGTGCGACAGGGAATCAAGTTTTGATGTCAAAGCTCGATCACCCACAATTCGTATAGCCCGCTTTTGAACAGAGTCCAAGAGGGCCAAGATGGAAACAGAAGCAGTACCCTAAACTTGACAACATTACTCCATACAGGGACGAATATAGGACTTATAAACATGAAGCAATTGGTATGGAGTGAAACATTTTTTGCATCTATTTAGCAGGCCGAGCTTTTTAGACGCGCTTTTTACCATCGCCATTACATGATCGTTGCAGAGTAGGTCATTTGAAACTATGACACCCAATAAACGAATGTTTTTACATTCACCTATTGGTTCATCACACATACTGAATAAAATATCTTTGGGGAACTCGGTCTTTGATCTGGAAACAATCAACAGCTGTGTTTTGGTAGAGTTGAAATTAACCAGGTTTTGGTCACCCCAACCGGCAACTTTTTTAGGTCTTTATTCACGTTTATGGCAGCGTCTCTCCGGGCGGGATTAATTCGTTCGTGTATTTTACCTTTTGAATGAAGGGCTCGAATGACTTGTGCAGAGTACTATCATCTGCAAAACTATTTATTGGGTTGCTGGTGATTTTCAACAATTCGTTGATATTGTTACGTTTATCCAACCTTACTTCGAATTGGCCTAACTCACAATTCGATAAACGTAATTCCCAATCTCTTCCTGAGTTCGATCACTGATTAGTAAGCACAAACACCAGGTTTTATTAAGTATTCAGCAACTTAATTGTTCCACAACAACAGGAAAACAATACAGCAAACAATATTCCTAACTAGAATATTCTTTCAACAGCTTCAGAAACTCCAACGGTTTATTGTAGAAATTTCCAGTACACCACGTTCAAAATAATACACAAATTATTTCTACTTAATAACACTTTAAACTTTATTTTATTTACAAAAACTAATTTAAATATCACTTTTATAATTTCAACTTCACTATCGCAGGTTTAAAATAAACTAATTCAAAACTACAAAAGGTAATTTTCTTATATACCTTCTGCAATACTTCTAGATAATTCGACATCACTTTCCAGAAACCTTGAGAAAACATTAGAATATTCGATTATTTTACGTTATGTTGATTTGATTCATAAAATCGTTTATGTTGACCCTATTTCTAAGAAGAGACAACAACAACAATATTCATTTCATTAATTTGTTTGTTGTGTTTTGTTGATTTTATTTTCCTGGAAGTGACCGTAATCGTCTAGATTTTTCTGAATCGTAACATTACCCTCCACTTAAGCCTGTTCGTCCCGAACAGGATCTAGATCTCTCCTCCAATTGTTGAATCCAAACATTTTTTTTTTCTATTTCCCAGGCGGTTTAGAATTACTTCCGGTCCCTTTCTAAGTCCTTGGCCATTACTTTGTTTTATATCAGCCCACCGTGATGAGTATGGATAATCATTATCTCTAAAGTGATCCTTATCTCTTCCCTTTGAGTGTTTCACACCGCCATGTCCCTGAACCATTCTCATTTTCAGCTGCGAATCGTCCCCGTTTGAAGCTATTTGAACCACCTCTTCTACATCGCTCACTTCGTTATGGACTTGGACCTGTTTCATTTTTAATTTTCGGCGTTTGTTTAAACGTCTGCGTCGGTTGACGTTTCTCTCACTCATCTGTTTGGATGGTGCTGGATTTTCCTCTGCCTCATCGCTACCAATAACTGTTGGCTCTGCCTCATTCACAAGTAGTGGCATCTCAACATTATTAACCTTTAGGATTCCACATCCAAAATCGAAGACTAATCCCTTCGCCTTCATGAAGTCCATCCCCAAAATGACTTCATCCATAATGTCAGCCACTAGCACCTCTTGTTGATAGCAGTTATTTCCCAATTTTATTTCAGCGATTCTTTTACCTTCTATTTCAGCGCATTCTCCAGTTACTGTTTGGAGTTTCAATCCATCTGATGGTTCCAAAACACCGTCAATTAAACCTTTGCGAACGAATGTTCGAGCTGAACCTGTATCCAGTGTCATGAAGCAACCTTTGCCTTCAAGTTGTCCGTTGATACCCAAGCTTTCACCATTTACCGCAATTCTTGAAATTGGAATGTAGGCTGCATTCTCCTCACTTTTTGGCTTTACAGTTGCACCTTCAACAGACCTCCGTTGAATAGGCGACGAAGATCTATCACGCTTCCTGTTCCAGCTGTCCTGTGAGATATGGCCCGATTTCCTATATATCCAGCACCGGAGTTTTCTACTGCTGTTCCTGAACCCTACGTGCTCCATTTCTTCGGCTCCTCTGTTCTTCACAGAAAACGACAATCTGTCTGCTTCCCCGTTTGTCTTGCACTCCCGTGCCATGTGACCCTCTTCATCACATACCCAGCATCTGATGTCGCTTCTATCTCTGTGTGCCAAAACTTCCCCTTTGATGTTCCCCTCTACATTCCTTTTTCTGCATCCACCAGATGGCATACACATCCTCTGTACCATCTCATATTGCATTGCGTATGCGACAGTTTCATGGAAAGTCGCCTTAGGTGTAGTCATTACTTTGATCCTGGTTTCTGGATCTCGGATACCATCAATGACGGCCTCGATCTTCATTTTCTCCATGAAATATGGTGGTGTATTTGAGTGTGCTAAATGAACAAGCCGCTCTACAGCCGAGGAATAATCCTGTAGAGATTCACCATTTCGTTGCAAGCGACCTTTTAGCTCAATCCTGTATAATTCCTTTTTATGGTCGCTGCCATATTTTCGTTCCAATGCATTCATTACTTCAGCATAACTTTTGCGATCGTTTTCTGGCACCGCCTGTAATGTTTCAGCTGCTTCACCCTTTAGCGCAACTATTAATGCAGCAAGACGATTTTCTGCGTTCCAAACATTTTGA
This sequence comes from Diogma glabrata, assembly GCA_963693315.1. Taxonomy (NCBI): domain Eukaryota; kingdom Metazoa; phylum Arthropoda; class Insecta; order Diptera; family Cylindrotomidae; genus Diogma; species Diogma glabrata. The sequence continues at coordinate 231,435,227 of OY856188.1, read as the reverse complement.
TCTGCTGCAGTCTCGAACTGGAACTTGAAGATGCCGAAAGATGTGGTACCGTCATATGATGGTGGTTTTAATTTGATATTTGCTACTTGATGTACCACCTGTGAGGTAACTTTGGTCGTCTCAACATCCTGCAACCGTTTTTCGAAATCATCAACTTTGGAATGTACCTTTTTGTTTTCGTCAAGCACTTTTTGTTCTAATTCTTGGATTTCGCTTTGAATCTTCTCGACTTTTCCATCGAATGCCGTTGACATTTGTAGAAGTTTCTCATCCATAATTTGTTTGACTTCATCGCGACTCATAGCAATGTTTGTGTTTATTGCTTCTAACTGTTGATTGATGTTACTGATTTCTTCTTTATTTGCAGCCAATTGTTGGTTGATGTTACAGCTAATTTCTTCCTTAGTGGTAGCCATGTTTGTATTTACATCATCTAGTTTTTGATTCATATTGGCATTTACGGCAGCTAATTTCTGATTCATATTCAAATTTATTTGTTGACTGATGTTCAAACTCATTTGTTGCATCATAGCCATTAACTGCGTAAAATCACAATTTGCAGGTGGCAATGAAGATGTTGTTTCCGCAACAAAACTTTTCTCCTCATCAGCTGCTATTGAATCAGCATTTGTACTAATCACTCCAAACTGGTAACTTTCCACAACTACTCCACTAGCTTCCATAGCTTCTCGAAGCCGTATCGTCAATTCAGTTTTATTGCCGGTTGTTGCCAATCCACGTTGTTCTAGTTCTTTCTTTAAATCAAGAACCTTCAAATCACTTAATAAAACCATTATTAACAGCTAACTAATCCGCCGATGTCACCAATGTTACGTTTATCCAATCTTACTTCGAATTGGCCTAACTCACAATTCGATAAACGTAATTCCCAATCTCTTCCTGAGTTCGATCACTGATTAGTAAGCACAAACACCAGGTTTTATTAAGTATTCAGCAACTTAATTGTTCCACAACAACAGGAAAACAATACAGCAAACAATATTCCTAACTAGAATATTCTTTCAACAGCTTCAGAAACTCCAACGGTTTATTGTAGAAATTTCCAGGACACCACGTTCAAAATAATACACAAATTATTTCTACTTAATAACACTTTAAACTTTATTTTATTTACAAAAACTAATTTAAATATCACTTTTATAATTTCAACTTCACTATCGCAGGTTTAAAATAAACTAATTCAAAACTACAAAAGGTAATTTTCTTATATACCTTCTGCAATACTTCTAGATAATTCGACATCACTTTCCAGAAACCTTGAGAAAACATTAGAATATTCGATTATTTTACGTTATGTTGATTTGATTCATAAAATCGTTTATGTTGACCCTATTTCTAAAAAGAGACAACAACAACAATATTCATTTCATTAATTTGTTTGTTGTGTTTTGTTGATTTTATTTTCCTGGAAGTGACCGTAATCGTCTAGATTTTTCTGAATCGTAACAATATAAATAAAAATTAGGGTTGGGGACAATACTGAGCCTTGAGGTACACCAGCGTTAATTAGTTTAGACTCAGAAGAAAATCCATCTAAGGAGACCGAAATGTATCGGTTGGACAAAAAATTTAGAATCAGCTTCCCACATTGGGATGAAAACCATACGCAACGAGCTTGTTGATTAAGTTGGCATGCCTGACTCGATCGAATGCCTTGGAGATGTCTAAAGCGATAACGTATGTCTCACCACCTTTATCAAGTATGGTGTTCCAACAATGTGCTACATAGTTTAATAGATCGGTAGTTGATCTTATGTTTCGAAAACCGTATTGGCTGTCGGCTATTAAATGATTTACTTTCAGAAACTTTGAAATGTGATAGATATAATGTGCTAGATAGGACCGATAGTAAAGCTATTGGCCTATAATTTAAGATATCTGATTTTGGTCCCTTTTTGGGGACGGGCTAGACATTTGCCAACTTCCAGCACGAGGGAAATATGCCAGATTAAATGGATAATTAAACCCAAAATAATGGGTGGAATATTGTCCATTCCTAAGACTTTGTTGATGTTTAACCCCTTTAAAAGTTTGGCGACTATTTTGGATTTGAAATGGAATTCATTCATATTAACTCCCGAAGACTAGATGGATTTGGGGTATTTCCAAAACAGTGGAGTTCAGAGCAAAGCGTTCAGCGAACAAGTTAGCTTTTCTTGTGGGATCATTGACGATTGAATCACCATCAATAATAGGAGGAATAGAAGATTTTGTACCAGCCAGAATTTAAAGAATTAATGGCACTGTAGAAGCTCTTGTCAGAAATAAGCATATAGACGTAAGTTTTGAAGCTTTCGCTCTGTCAATTTCAGACTTTTCGTTTGAGATAATCTGGTTAGATATTTTGTTGGCCTTTAGATATGTGGATCGATTAGCGGGAGTTTTGTTATGAATCCAAATATTAAATGGTCTACGTTTGTTTCTAAGTGCCGTTTTGGCAGCTTTCGAATACAAGTATTTTTGTTTTACTATGGAGAAAGGGACAAATTTATTGATAGCAAATTGAATGGTTTCTGTAAAGTTTTTAGCAGAAACATTTGCATTGTCAGTGTAAAAACAATGACGGTCGAAAGGGAAACCATGGAAAAAATCTCTTACTCATTTTTGAGTAGTGAAATATTTTACGGGGTTCGAGAGCTGTAGTTTTAAGTAAATCAGTTTTGATAACTGATGAAATTGAATAATGATCAGAATTTTCAATACTACTTTTCGCGACATCGACACTCGTAATATCTGGCATTGTGGTAAGATAAAAATCTAAAAGAAAACTATTATCACCACCGTTACGGGGAGTGAAGGTTGGGTTTTGAACAATTTGGAATAGGCCCTGAGACGCGGCAAAAATATCTGCGTTTTCCACAATTGTCAACATCGTCGGTCGATTTGGAGAATTCCAACCATGATTTGTTGTGGACGTTGAAGTCACCGGTAACGATAACTTCACAATTAGTGGACTTTGCTCTAATCTCGTCCACAATTTTTGTCAGTAAACTAAAAAAGTTTGGGTTACGTTTGTTGGGGGACCGGTATAAAGCTATTGTAAAAAAAGTAATTTCTGGAAGACAAATCTTTAAAACCATTGTATTGAAGTCGTCACCGTGTAGTTAACAATTTGTAAAGCGTGTATACGCAACACTCTCATGCCCTGATGGAGTTAGAAAGCTGATTCAAGCCTATATTTGGAATTAAGCGATTCTATAAAGAGAAAATTTTCAGAAACTTGTGTTTCTTAAGGAATAGAATGTTCGGTTTGTCGTGCTCAAGATGATGTTGCACGTGATCATGGTTAGGGTTCAATCCGCAGATGTTTTGAACATGTATTTTAAAATTTGTTTTTGGTTTATATATGTGTTGTCCCTGCAAATACCGTGGACATGCCGCTTTATGGGCGGGTGGATTGCGCATATTTGCTCTACCTCTTGCAGACTTAAATCCTTTGTGTTGTATTCCCATATATATATCAAAAGATTTTTTTTTTTATGTTTTATTAAAGAATGGATAACTAAGCAAAAAATCTTATCATACAATAAAATTTGACATATGCCAATATTTCATTATAATTAAGTAGTAACATTTGGAATATATTGTTAATCAGTATCCAAGAATTATTGGCATTGATAAAGAAGATATCTAATTTTGTTTCTTTTTTTTATTACTTATAAAGTTATAACCAGGAAATTATAATGCAAATGATAAAATTCATTTCGTTTAATAAAAAAAGTTATATTTGTATATCACCATAAGAAAAGGAAATTTGTTTTTTCTCTGCTAAATATTACCAATAAATGTAATAATAAAAAAATATATTTTTTCTGTGACGGGAAAAAAGTTTAACATTTTACTTCTGCTGACAGGTGCAAAAATGCTACTTTTCATAAAATACTTTTTTCCCCGGGAAAAAAGTATGTACTTTTTTCCCGGATAGATAAAAATATATATATAAATACATATATACACATAAATGATGAATATTATGAATATTTATGAACATTTATGACTATTTTAATGTTAATGAAAAGTTATACCGTTTTCTTCTTGATGTTAATAATTGGTTTTGACAAATAAAATGAAACTTAATTTTAAGTTTTTATTCAAGAAAAATTCGTATGGTGTGGTGAATATACATATTGTAATATTTGTTTAATATTATTTTTTCAATAATTATATTAATATTTATCCAGTCACAGAAAAAAATAGTGTATTATACACGGGAAAAATTGTAGATTTTAGCTCTCGGTTTTTTGTCTCCCTCCGCTTCGCGTCGGGAGACAACACAACCTCGAGCTAAAATCTACTACTTTTTTCCCTTGTATAATAAATAACTATTATCCGTTTGCGTTTTCTGTTCTGCTTTATTTGACATTAGAGCATTTTGATTGATGCGATATAATAAATCGTGTGGTAATTTGTATGGCTAATAATAAAAAAAGATAATTTATCAAGTTTGCACGAAATATATTATATGGTGCGACCAAATCATCAAACTAATTCAACTTTAGATTATTATTTTTAATGGATTTTTATTTATAACTACCGTCATGAGTGGTTTGCATGTCAAACCGACGTTTTGCTTATTTACGTCATACTATTTAATGATGTTCATCTTACCAGATGACAAAAGTTAATATTCTTACTAACTGGAAATAATCTTGTAATTTTATTTTTTCGGTAAAAGGTTAACTGCTTCAAACCAAACATAAGTGGTGCATGATAGCAATAATAATTCTATTTTTGTTCTAATAAATTTTAGAAAATGTTATCTGGATTGGTGTACTATAATTTTCTTGTCTAATTTAATTTTATTACTTGTTTTTTTTTATGTTGAACCACATTTTTGACATCTAATGATTTATCTTTTAAGTGAGTGAGTAATAGAGGAAATAATCAGATTTAGTTTAGTTGAAAAAATAATAAATAATAAATAATAAATAACTGTTTCCAAAGTTTATTAAAAGTGGTAAATGCTCCATAAAGGGTTATCATCAATTGACCAATTTTTTCTTTTGCTTACAGAACAGTTTATCCTTGTTTTGATTATTTTTATTTCTATATTTTCATAATTGTTTTAACTGTACTTTTAAATTCCAATACGTGAAATTTTAATATGTTTAAACCGGTTTTGACTTTCAAAAATCTCACCGGTGTCACCAATTGATAATTTTCGAAACTTGGTTCGATCACTGAATTATAAAAAAGAGTAAACTTAAGTATTGAAGGAATCTTTATTTCGAATTTTTTTTTCCAAATTATCGATTGTATGATTGACTTTGTAGTTGGAGTAGGAAGTGTTAACTGAAGCGAGTTTTGTTTATTTGTCTGTTTCGTTAACCAGATCGCTGCCGGAACCGGTGTTTGCCATCATGTCCGCCATACTTTCCATTTTGTTTTCAGCTAACTTTTTATAAAAATGTTTTTCTTCATTATATAGCAGTACACAAATATCTAGAAACCTCTCCAATATAAATGTTCTCGTAAGATTATAAAATGACACGATGGTCTTTTACTTTTCACTGTTGGTGTGTTAATTTTTCATAAAAAATTCATGGATAGTAGTAATTGGAAGGTCAAACATTCAAAATCTCTCAATAATTTAAAATATTTTTTACCTAAAGTAGAGGTCAATATGAAACGAATTTTCGAGGATAAAAACTTTTGGAAGTTTTTGTTACTAAACTCTAAATACCAACAATAGGTGAATGAATTATAAGAAATTGGTTTTTATTATTTTAGTTTGATATTTTGTAGTTCTCATATTTTGCTTAATGTTGTGCAATAATAAAAGAAAAAGAAACAAAAAATAAATAAACATTTTTTAAGATGTTTCTACATCTTTCTGTCTTTTATGTTCTTCTTTGCAATTAAAATTCACTTTCATTTTATTCATAAAACATGTGCAAAAATTTCACGATTGCTCCACTATTTATGTTACTTAATTTTTTGTTTTACGTAATGAACAGAAAATATACTTCCATTCGCTCATAAAATGTCTGATATACAGCTTTATGAATAATATAACGATAACAGCTGAGTAATTTTGATGATTGCAAGTTATTATTTTTACGGTTGTTGATTTTCTAAAGATGTCTTTGAATTTTAGATGACAAACTTAAGTGAGATATATAATGATGGCGAGTTAAGTATATATTCTTAATAAAAGATCTTTAAGCTAAAAGATATGTTTTACAAAATATATACTTAACAAAACAACTAGGTTTGTTGTTAAATATTTTATTTTAGTAAATATTTTGAATTTTAAAATGTAACAGTCGAATATTTACATTAGTAATAGCTATATAACTGTTTTCATAACAGTTAACTTCTTAAATAAATATTTTGCAAATTTTGATTAAAGTCACTCAACTTCATTCAGAACGCCTCCATTGATTTTTTATGTGAAAAGATATTATAACTTTTATATAAACATCATCATTGTTTCTTTGTTGCTACAGTTAAACTTTTAAGTTTACCGATTTTTGTAGTTTATGGTGCAAATTTAAATACTGGTTTTATGTATAATCAGTGGAACAGTCAGAAACAACCTAAGTTTTATTTTAACTTGTGATGTTTGCGTCAGTCAAATTTTGCTACGCAAAAACCATTAGCAATTGACTTATGGTTGTGTTGTTGACTGTTGTTGGTTCTGTTGATGACTATAGGTTCAACACGAAAAATAGTATGGGTAGTATTTTGGATGATCTTTAAGAAAGAATAAGAGGTTTGCGAATACGTGTTTACTTTGACCATACCTTATCTGTTCACACACCTCACAAAAATAATAGAAAGCGCTTTTGATCAAACTTTTGTAAATTTTCTTAAACTGAAATTTGACAACTGATTGAGTTTTTGGACAAACTAGAACCAATAAGGAAAGAGGTAGACGTTAACCCTTGAATATCAATGAGACTTGGTATAATAAGATTTTCCATAAACTGGCAGTGCAAAACCAATATATAGGATGAATTCTATATATTGGTTTTGCACTTCCAGTTAAATTTTTTTTTCTATAGGTCAGCAAGGTTTATTTAAATCCCACTACTGTTCCATATCAACCTACTTTCAACAATCCGATCATGAGTTATTAAGCTAACAGAACTTGTGTATACTTTATTTATGTATTTTAACACTTTTTTGGATACAATAAACATTTTTTTTTAAATTCCCAGAAAAGAAAATATTCTGTTATCATGTTTTGCAAATCTTAAAATAAATATACATATTAACACAGTTTGTTGACTTTACTACGCGTATATATTTTTCCAGTTTTTAATAGCAAAAGTACCGAAACAAAACATTTAATAAATAAAATTTAGTTTATTTTCCATAGTGAGATAATTTTATAACAGTTGATTATAATAACAAATATATTCAAAAAATGGCGAAAATTATCGTCATTTTTATTATCATGAGATCATACTTTGTTTTGAAATATCTGTATTTCATTGAGCTATGAAATTTGATTGGTCCTTGGAATTAAATTAAGTTGTTTTTGGGATAGTGTTTGATTATCTTTTTTATTCATGACAAAATAAAAAATGCATCGTCAAGGTTTTTCAATATTTTTCCCTGATGGGTATGTATTGGAAAAAGCGACTTTTGACCGGTTGTATTAAAATCAGACATCCTTCGTTTGAATTGGTGGTAAATATATAATATTATTAAGTAAATGATATCTTAAAATCAATGTATTTTATTTATAAGCTACTAGGCCAATTAAGCTAAATTCGGCCGTTGTAAATGGAAATTGTAAATAGCTCTCAACCAAATAACTACAACACATTATTTCAGACTTTGATTAATTGATATAATTGATTTTGAATTGTGAAGCAAATAACTTGAAAAAAAAAAAACAAAATAATTGAAAAAAAAATCATAAAAACACACCTTCACATTTTTCCCCTTTTTTCTCAAAAAATCGTCAAAATTCAACAAAAAAATTTTTTCGGCACATCTACTACTCAAGACCTTTCCAACGATATACATATTGCCACACTTTTTCTGGGGCAAATATTTTGAAATTGTACTACAAAAATAGTGCTTACGTATTTATATAATAGATTTTTATCATTAACGATAACCATTGATCTGATAAAAACTTCATCCTAAAGAAAATTATTATAAAATATTGGACAAATTTATTGCAATAAACCAAAACGTGATCAATTACAATAAATAAAACACTAATTATCCTAAATTTACGAATAACGTTAATTAATCGTAACGGTTGATTACTTTTTATAAAATTTGCTATTTATCACAAAATCAGACCATAAATATACCTAATTATGAATGCCCTAGGGCGGCTTTAAATTTTCTTCAAACAAGAATTGATCAAACTTTCAAAAATATTTCGGTTTTATTGTTTGTTGGTTGGTGAATTATTTGAACGCGGATTCCGTTATTTGCAATTAAATTAATTTACGTATCTCACAAAAAATTAAAAAAATCATAATCAAGCTGTGTTAATTACAACTGTTATAGATATACAGAAAAAATTTGGTATTCGAATAATAAAAAATGCATAACGATATTACTTACGATTACTTTAATAACATTTCTACATAAAACCGAAAATGAATGTAAAATTGTATCTAACCCTTGGTGATTAAAATCGTGATCAAGTAATATTAAAAAACAGTCACTTGCTACATTAAATAAAGACTTTCACAAATATGCACCCTTTCTTATGATTCACGATTTACTGTTACCCCTTATCTATACCTAATAGAAATAGAAAACTATAAAATTGGAATAAAAACTAAAATAAAAATTAAAAGATATATACAACATTGGTGTTATTACTGTAATTGATTTTTATGTTACAAGGTAAAAAAGCTACCGGTTAAACGAACTTTCTCTATTTTTGGCTAAATAGTATATTTATTGGTTTTACTTTATTTACGATTATAGTATTTTTTTTATTTATTTGAATTTTGTAGACAATATGGAAACTATAAAGCAACAATAAAATTTTATTTTTAATTAAATTTAATTATATTGATTTTATAGAAGTTTATAAATTTTACACATTAATATTTTCACGGTCTTAAAATTTTAGTTTAAACAACATGAAGGATTAATCAACATAAATAAATTTTCACCATCTAGGCCAACAATTGCAAACATTCCATTTTGTGATACGGTCTTGCCAAAAAGATCATTTAATAATCAGAACATTTACTGAAACATCGAATACATTAAAAACATTTTACTTCCCAACGGGTCATGATCGACCTTTTCATTCGTCTGTTAGTGCGATTGGTGTGGTAAGATACGCTTCGCTTACTGGTTTCTATTTAATTAATTGTTCTGGAACTACTGGCTGTTCTCATTCTTGAATTGTTTGATTTGATCCTTTATAAATTCTTTAGAACAGATTACATTAATTATTTGTAATTGCTTTTCCCATCCTTGAATGGATAAAGTAAATTCCTCTTCCAAAGAATGAGATTGCTTTAGTAAAATGGGTTGTTGCCGACACGTTATGTATTGTAGTTATGTTCTATTTGCCAGCTAATTAAACTTCTCTATGTGATTGTGTATAAGATTAGGGCTTTAGTCACTTCTTAATGGTTAATCTTATAACTGCATATATTTTTATCGGGAATACACTATTGTAGGCTCGAATCATTTCAGAATATTCAGGACTTTGATACTTTTGCACTAAACCTACCTCGATCTTTCAGCCATCCGTCAGCGTGTTGTAAAATTATTTCGTTATCTTTTTCTTCCATACGGGTCCATTCTTTTACAAACTTTTCCGACCGACACATTTTTGATTGGGCTGAAATTTTTTTATGGGTATTATATCGAAAAAAATATATACTTGTTCGAGGATTTTTTTTTCTGGAAATTATAGCGGTTCTAAATTTCGAGAATTTCGTGATTTTTGGCTTGACGAGATATTTTCAAAAATTCATAACTTCGGTTCTTTTAAAGATAGAAACTTCTGTTTTGACTAATTTTAAAGTTAGAAGATGCTAGTTAAAAATAAAAATAAAATCAATAAAAATTAAACAAATTCCTATTGTTATAAACAAATAAAATGTCCAAATCGATCTTTAGTCATTGCCTCACCCATGAAATGAGTTTTTAGTATGACCATCGTATTCTACGTTTCAGTTCCTATAAAAAACGTATTTTTAATAATTTTTACTGTTCGAAATAATTTAATTTATTGAGCGCGGGATGACGAAAAATTCCATATATGGGTCATTCTTTTACATACCGAAAAGATTAGGACATGTGGTGACTAAGACATTTTGGATTTATCTGAAATTTTTTTGACGGGTTCTATATAAACAAACAGATGTACTTGTTCGAGGATGTTTCCTTTTTTTGATTTTCAGAGATTCATAACTTCGGTTCTGGACTCTGGTAAAGATAAACACTTTTTTCTGTGTTATTTTAAAGTTAAAAGATGAAATTTTAATTTAGTTAAAAAATTTCAGCCGATTTGATTCGGACTTCAGATTTTGTCCAAATCTGTTCGGTTTGTAAAAGAATGCCCCATATATGTAAGTATATTATTTTTATACGATGGAGAATCGAATCAACACACCGATGATGTGAACCCGACCATTTCCGATTGTTTTGCAACCTCGGCAATCGGCAATAAGAATGCTTGGGTTTTTTATAATTCGCTACTCCTCATCCTGTAAACCCATTTTTGTTTATTTAGACAACGTTACAGTTCTGATTGTTTGTCTACAGCCTAAAGACTCCATAAAACTTAAAAACTGGTGTAAAATTGATTTGATTTCAACAAAAGCGATACGAAACACTTTCTTTCAATGAAAATTTTCGCTTTGCGTTTGTTATCCCAATTAACTTAAATTACATAAAATTAGCACATCAACATAAAACTATGATCGAGGGTGTTAATTAAATGTAAACGAGTTGTATAAATTTAAACCATATATCTTATAAATGAGATGACGACCTGCTTAATTCATACACATATACGTAAACTTCAAGTTATTCCGTTTGATACTTACATGGTAATAGTTTTGATATATGTGAATTATTGAATCAGCTTTATAGTTTTTATAATTTACATTTTCGTAAATGTTTGTGACTTTTAACACTCGCATTTGTTGTTTGTACCGTGTTTTGAAGGTGATAGTTTTTGTTTGTGGAGATATTTTATTTAATGCTAATATATCACTAAATTACTTTCATTTTTGTTTATGTACTGTATTAGTTCCTTGATATTCAAATTGTGATGATGTAATATTGTGTATACGATCCAATATAAGTACTTAATAATAGTCTAATAAATATATTTTTTCTTTTCAGGTAAGTTTTCTGAATTTTTGTAAGAGAGAAAATATTCACTAAGGTAAATGAATATATGTAGTATGTACTTAATATGTATTTGGAGTTCCACATTTTAATTCAGATGGAACTAAGTAATCTTAAATGACTTATTTTGTTTAATAAAAGTCTTTAAAGCCTTCACAAAACTCGCTAACAATTAATTTTTAGTAGTAGCAAGTGAACCATAAATATGTATAATACCTATATCATACAACTGACATATTTAAATAAAATTGAGCAAAATGTTACATCAGAATAAGTTTCGGTTAAAAGTTAAAAGACCGTTCAGACAAGAAAGAAAAGAACTGTTGCAAAAGATTTCTATAGTGACCAGAGAGATAGAGGAAAGTCGTCCATTTTATTTTTTTAATATATATAATTGAATTGCTACGGTTGTTTTTGATGTTAATATATTCCTCGTGGATTTGTAGTAATAACTTCAAATAATAACACTTACAATTGATATATAAGTTATTGTTAAAACAAACAATCGTTTGTCTTTAATACTTGTATAAATAAAAACTTAAGCTATTTGTTTAGTATAAAATGATAAAAACGGTGTTTTCATACTTATTTGTTATCAGTAATTTTAAATGTATACAGAAATTGATATCAATCATAGCGCCTAATTTCCTTCTTTAGTGGTGTGTGTGTGTGTGTGTGTGTGTGTGTGTGTGTGTGTGTGTGTGTGTGTGTGTGTGTGTGTGTGTGTGTGTGTGTGTGTGTGTGTGTGTGTGTGTGTGTGTGTGTGTGTGTGTGTGTGTGTGTGTGTGTGTGTGTGTGTGTGTGTGTGTGTGTGTGTGTGTGTGTGTGTGTGTGTGTGTGTGTGTGTGTGTGTGTGTGTGTGTGTGTGTGTGTGTGTGTGTGTGTGTGTGTGTGTGTGTGTGTGTGTGTGTGTGTGTGTGTGTGTGTGTGGTCGTAGGCTTATTGAGTAAAACTGTTATCTTAGGCTTAAAAAACTAAGAAATAAACATTTTCATGCTCTTTTGCTTGTAAATCATTATTTAATTTGAGTCATAATGAGTTGCAACTTTGAATGTAGAATTAAACTGATAGACTACAGCTATAAGTAAAACCAAAAGCTCCGTCATTGAATTGAGTTGTAAATAATATGTCAAAACTTATTACGTCAAAAAATCTTTTTCTACATTTTTGTGTACAACTAGAGTTGTAATGGGTGATAAGTGATAGTTTTTGTGAATCTATTCGGTTCAGTTTCAGTCATTGCAAATAATAGAAATAGGCAAACAGTCCTTAGTAAAAATAATCTTATACGCTAAATTGGTTTAATGTAAATTTTTGACTTGATTCAGCTTCAACCACTACTAAAACAGTTAGCAAGTATCAGGCAGTTACAGATCACATGTCATTTCTCACAAAAGTTGTAATAAAAAAAACAAAGCTAAATAAAGAGGTTATTCTGAGTAGCTGCAGCTTCATTTTAGCCGTGTTTTGTTTGCCCAACCGGAACTCGCATTGAACTTTCAATAAAAAAGATTTTAAGTAAAACGAGCCAAAGAATTTGATTTGGACATATATCGGTTTCTGGAGGTTGGTAGTACTTGTAGGCAGTAAAACGAAAGTTTGAAAATTATCAAACTAATTAGTTTAATTTTTTATCATCGGTAGTAGTTCCATAGTTCTGCGTTTTGATATAAAGTTAAATATATAAATAAAGTTTTAAAGTAAAAGGATAATAAACAAATTTCCCCACACTGACAACATATGAATACAAAAAGTTAAGACGGTGAGAAATTGGTGGTCAATACGCAATTTCAGGTTTTCTAAACCAACAATTACTTGGTTTTGAGTTTCTGGATTTGGATACATGTTATTATATTTTGGACCTTTAATATAATCACACAAAGAAATTAATAGTAATGTTACGGTACTTAAAGGAATTCGGAGTGAACAGACCGTTCCCATTCGAATCCGAGATTTGGGAATCTCTTATTATCTTTTTCCTTAGTTTATCTCGACATTACAAAAGCAATGTCTAAATTAAAATTAACATACATATTAATAATAAATACCTTAAGTTGTACAGTTGATTGATGTCATCAATATTCTGTTGTTTTAATTTATTTGTTTGATTTTCCAATATCCCTTGACTAGCGTTTGACCTTCTAACTTCCCATTTATATATCTGCCTATGAATCCATGCGGTTTTAACAACCGGAACAACCATCAAACAAACGATTGTCTCTAACTGTGGTAATAGCTTCGATCACTGTTATCCTTGCTATTCATACTTTCGATAACATCAGTGGACACTTTATCTTCATGTACTGCCACAATTTATAAAGCAGATTTAACAATTAATGACAACAATTATCCTTCTATGAAATAAAATGAAAAAAATATAATTGAAATTGTCATCCAAATTATCAGCTTTTTGATGAACAAACAACAACACAAATCACTGTAAACTACTTAGCGGGGTGTAATCTTCCATTGTAATTACAGCCAATAAATAATGCTTTCACAAAAAAGTTATTAAAATTAGAAATCAATTTTAACAATTAAACAAAACGACCTTGGAATTTTTCTTTGTTTACACTTCTTTTTTATTTGCTTGATTGCAATTAAATACATCACTTTTGAATTACAAATTTATTGATTTATCACATCAAGGTTAAATAATACTATCAATTAATTAAAAGAGATTATTGGATGTTGTAATCCTTTTGAAAAGCAAAAATGGAATTGATGAAATAATTTAATTATTACAAACTTATATTAAATTAAATCCACGTTTAAATATAATATAAAAAATAGGAATAATAAATAATCTTCCTAACAAACAATTGACCAATTCTTTTGAATCACAAAAATGGAATGAATAATTTTTAAATTATGAAATTGCAAAATGTGATTTTGATTTTGCCATCTTATGATGTCAAAACAAAATCGGGCAATCTCCGAAAATTCAGTAATGATTAACAACGACGTCTGTTCATTAGCATTGGAAATAAAAATTTAGTACGTTCGTTTGCTTTTTATAGTATGTTCAAAATTTAACTAGCAGTTAAGTTTTAGAAAATTTTAAAATTATTATTAATGTAAAAATGAACGGAAACTAATGAAATGCATTTTTATTGAATTGAAAACGAAGATGAATTTGGTTTTACTATTGTTTTGCGATTATTGCGATCGTTACACCATGAATTCAAGGTAGAAACCAAGATTTCTACTCTTGAAATCACAAAAACGTCGCCATCCCTTCCATGACAGAAAACACCAAAGCACTATTAAACTTAAACTAATAATAGAAATTCTAATAACTAATAAAAAAAATTATAATAACTATAGTAATTTAAATTTAACACCTATTTAAATTCTAAAAACCGAGAATTAAATTTATAACTATAATAACTAATGATTAAGAATAGATGTTTAATTTATGACAACTAATAATTCTAACACTAAATTTAATTTTATAAAAAAAATATATTGAAAAACTTAGGCTTGGTATATAGGAAACAGACGCTAGAGATTTCGATGGTAAAACCCGCAAAATCATGACTCGCAATCACCAACAATAGTAAAACCAATTCTCAACAAAAAATGGAGTTAGTACACTGTAAATGTAAAAAAAATGAAAGCACAAAAACGAAAAAAAAACAACGAACGCCCAATTCGAAAACATACAAGATTTTTTTGTAAAAACACCGACGGACCACCGTCGTAGCCAATCTTTGCTGAATCTTTCACAAAAATTCCTAAAACATTATATATGTAAAAGTATAATCTATTTATCTAATTTCAGATATACTGAAATAATTATATATACCTAAAATTAGTTATTGACGATAGCACCCCTAAAATATATTTATTTATTTTTAAAAAAATTGAAGAATAAAAAATATTCAAAAGAATGTTTATTTATTGGATGCACCGTCCTAACTTGAAATATTGATTTATTTTTTAAAAAAATAAAAAATATTTATTTATATCTTGACGTAAAGCTTAATTAAGAAAATTTATTTTATTTAGCTACCTAAAACTATTTAGATTCTAAAAAAAAATTATTTATTCACCTAAAATTATTTAATTACGAAAATTTACTTTATTTAATAAAAATTTTATTTATTTAATTCTTGAAAAATTTGTTTGATTTATTTTATTTTTTTATTTAATAATATAAGAGATTCCAAAAATCAAGATTCGTCTGGAGACAATTTAAAAAGTAAGTATGGCTACAATATCCATATTGTTTAAATTTAAAATATCGCGTTCGCGAGCCCACTCCAACCATGCATGTGAGAACTGACTAGAAAAGCCCCTAACGACCAGATTCTACAGAACAGATTCTCCCCAACCTAATAAAACAATCACAACTGTCACGATTAGACACTAGGTCCATTTCTACTGACCCAGTTGTGCTTGTTTAACCTAAATAAATTACACCTAAACCTAATGCGAAAGTTGAAGAACGCTCCCGAGCACCAGACTTCAAACCCTAAACTCTATGAAAAATTGTTTTATTGTAAAAGCTAAATGGAAAAATGGAAAGTTTTTGAATTTGTATGAGGTGAAGCCTCTGATCCTGAAAGCAAAGTACAATTGGTTCTTCTCTTCATTACACCGAAGAAGCCTCTGAGCAAAGAATGGTACTACTGGTTTGCACCTAAGTACAAACACAGCAACACCACTCCTCGTCCCTGAGGACTTCCTCGCCGAATGAAGAGAAGAAACCAATGTTCTTCGATCGCATAACCCCGGTGGTCATAGGCGATCTAAGAACGACATCAATGTTAAGGGGATAAGCCCCATGGATGGCTTGTTAGGCCTACCGCTGGGAAAATGAGTCAATAAACCTAATAAACATAAATCAATTCAAGAAAAAAAACCATTTACTCAAAATAAAGTACTAGCACAAATAGTACTTATTAAAAAAATTATTTGCAGGTAGTGCAAAAATATGTACAATGGCATGGCAAAAGAAAATATTTACAAATTATCTATATACAAAAATTTATTTACAAAAAATATACAATATATACATTATGTACAAAAACAAATTGTACTATGTATATATAAAAAAATATATGTACAGGATTATGTACAATATGTACGTGGTAGCATAAAAAAATTTCAAAAAAAAACTGCTTCCCCAAAACGGTTTTCTTTTTCCCAAATAAAAAACAATTAGTATTACTAAAAGTAAATGACAGCACAAAAAACAATCTCCAAAAAAATTGCTGTCCCAAAACGGTTTTTTTCAAAATTAAAAAAAATTAGTCTTAACTAATTATACAATGAGGAACAGGGGCCTCCTGTGGACCAGTCCACTCCTCTACCTGTCGCATGGTCGGTGAGATGGGAACCACCTCAACCAGCTCCTCTATTTGAGTACTCTTGGTCGAGGAAGCTCCCAGCTCCACGACCAAGCGACTCTCCTTCTCCCTTCTTCTCCTCTCCTTCCTCTTCAGGTGAGAGCTCCTATTTCTATTTATCCTCCTTCTCTCACGCCAGCCCACATTCACTTCCTCAGTCACTTCATCCATCTCATCCGCTTCCTCATTCACCCCATTCAACTCCTCATTCACTATCTCACAAATCAATTTATCCAGAAACTCATCATATTTTTCTTCATAAATATCATCCATTAATTCCAAAAATATTTTATGTTTTACTCCATCCAGAATCACATTTATCATTTCATCCACCACATTCCTCGCCTCAACCATTCTCTCTTTTCTCTCTTCATTCGCTCTCCCATCCACTTCATTCATCCAGGGCTCAAACCCACCTGGCCGACACCTCCTTAATAACCCCTGACCCCTCATAATTGTATACATTCTTAACAAAATTCAAAATATATAATACGAAATCCAATAACAAAGGTTATTGCAAATTTTATATAAAATATTCAACTTCCAAATGTATATAAAATATTTTTACAATATTAAAAAACCAAAACCATAAACTGGTTTGACAAAAGAAGAAAAAAAATATATGTAAAACAACCCAAACTGGTTATAACCGGAAAGACAATTTATTTTACGCAAAATAACCAGTTGGCAACGCCCTAGTTATTACAAAAAATCATTACGGTTCTTTAAAAAAAACCAAATCCAAGGGTCCAATACACCAGACTCCTACTGGTCTTTGTTTCGAACGCCAATTTATTATATTTTGGACCTTTAATATAATCACACAAAGAAATTAATAGTAATGTTACGGTACTTAAAGGAATTCGGAGTGAACAGACCGTTCCCATTCGAATCCGAGATTTGGGAATCTCTTATTATCTTTTTCCTTAGTTTATCTCGACATTACAAAAGCAATGTCTAAATTAAAATTAACATACATATTAATAATAAATACCTTAAGTTGTACAGTTGATTGATGTCATCAATATTCTGTTGTTTTAATTTATTTGTTTGATTTTCCAATATCCCTTGACTAGCGTTTGACCTTCTAACTTCCCATTTATATATCTGCCTATGAATCCATGCGGTTTTAACAACCGGAACAACCATCAAACAAACGATTGTCTCTAACTGTGGTAATAGCTTCGATCACTGTTATCCTTGCTATTCATACTTTCGATAACATCAGTGGACACTTTATCTTCATGTACTGCCACAATTTATAAAGCAGATTTAACAATTAATGACAACAATTATCCTTCTATGAAATAAAATGAAAAAAATATAATTGAAATTGTCATCCAAATTATCAGCTTTTTGATGAACAAACAACAACACAAATCACTGTAAACTACTTAGCGGGGTGTAATCTTCCATTGTAATTACAGCCAATAAATAATGCTTTCACAAAAAAGTTATTAAAATTAGAAATCAATTTTAACAATTAAACAAAACGACCTTGGAATTTTTCTTTGTTTACACTTCTTTTTTATTTGCTTGATTGCAATTAAATACATCACTTTTGAATTACAAATTTATTGATTTATCACATCAAGGTTAAATAATACTATCAATTAATTAAAAGAGATTATTGGATGTTGTAATCCTTTTGAAAAGCAAAAATGGAATTGATGAAATAATTTAATTATTACAAACTTATATTAAATTAAATCCACGTTTAAATATAATATAAAAAATAGGAATAATCTTCCTAACAAACAATTGACCAATTCTTTTGAATCACAAAAATGGAATGAATAATTTTTAAATTATGAAATTGCAAAATGTGATTTTGATTTTGCCATCTTATGATGTCAAAACAAAATCGGGCAATCTCCGAAAATTCAGTAATGATTAACAACGACGTCTGTTCATTAGCATTGGAAATAAAAATTTAGTACGTTCGTTTGCTTTTTATAGTATGTTCAAAATTTAACTAGCAGTTAAGTTTTAGAAAATTTTAAAATTATTATTAATGTAAAAATGAACGGAAACTAATGAAATGCATTTTTATTGAATTGAAAACGAAGATGAATTTGGTTTTACTATTGTTTTGCGATTATTGCGATCGTTACAATGTATTTGCTAGTGTAATTTGGCAAATAAAACTTAGTTTTTATGTTGTTATGTAAACTTAGCTGTTATTTTATATAACCAAAAAAATAAACGAAATACAAAAATAATAAAAGAAATATGAAAAAACCATTTTACTATCATTGTAGAGAACTTAATTGTAAACCATCTCTCTGAAAAACCTGTACCTTAGGTACCCTATTGGTTTAGGTTCAAACGGTTCTTTACTTCATATAATATATTGAACAAATCGGTTCCTCAATCTTTTTCATACATTTTGGCGATAATAATAGTAGATTTTTATACAAGTGGTGAAAACGTCTCTTTTTGCGTGGCTGAACGGTTTGGAATAAGTTCAGGAACGCAAAAACGTTATTACCACGCGTAGAAAACGCTATTTTTTCTACGCTTGTAAATATAAATGATAATATTTACAAATTCATCTACTAAAAACTTACAAAACGACATATCCAAATTTGACTGTGCAAAAAATAAACAAGATTGTATTTATATATAGCATTTTTACCAGTGTAAAATAATGTTATTATTGTGTTCGCCTACAGATGGAATCAATAATAACATTATTTTACACTGGTAAAAATGCTATATATAAATACAATCTTGTTAATTTTTTACACAGTCAAATTTAGATATGTCGTTTTGTAAGTTTTAGTAGATGAATTTGACAATATGAATAATGAAAATAGTTCATATATTTTCTCTAAAAACTTTTACAGATATTACAGATATTTTTTTTACCGACTGGAAGTCATCGTTTAAAGTATAAATTTAAAAAATTGTAAGTAAAGTTTCAATTAAAAACAAAAATAAATTTTTTAATAAAATTTATTTATTTATTTAATAAATTTTTTTTTGGCGGAAAGAACTCAGAGAATACATTTTATATCTGAGAGTTAATTACCGGAGGAAAAAATTATACGATATATCTGATACAAATTTTATTTTATCGCTCCGATTTCTCCGATATAGAAAAAAACACTCATTATTTGTTTAATTAATTAATTACACACAATTGATATAATGATTAGTTTCGATTCGATTCGATCAAAATATTCAAAATATTCAATCCCTTCAAAATACTGCGATATTGACAGAAATAAACACAGCAACCGAAACAACAATAGAAACAGTAAATTAAATTCAATCTCAAATATTCAATCCTTTAAATAACCACCACCTGTAGGCGACCACCGAAACTTATTTACTTTCAGTCCTATTGACTGAAAACATTTTCAGTCACTACTTAGAAAAAGTTTCCCTTTCACATAGGTTTTACTATATATTAAAATGACATTTTCGTAGCTTGAAGTAGAAAAAATCTTTTATCATGTTGAAAGTCAGGTTGTGGGTATCAATCCTATTTCTACTAGCTCAGGTATCTGAATATTGTTACCTGTTCTAATGTCTTTACATGCAATTTAACATCAATGTTTCGGCTTGATTATCAATTTTTAAATTTATGCATTCACAATCAATAACAGTGTGAAAAATATCTTTAGTTTATCTTCCGATAGATTTCTCCGATAGATTCTTTCCTTCCTTCCTATAATGGCGCTGCTCGCTTAATGTATATTTTTTTTTTTAATAAAATGTGTTGTGTAGTAGGAATTACAATATGTGTCACAATAACACATAAAAACCTTTTAAGACCAAGGTCCCACAACAACATACGTTCAAAGGTGTTGATGGACGTAAATCTTTCTTTTTTTTTGTTTTTTTTTTTTTATATTTTTTGTTAAAGAATGGATAACTAAACACAAAACACTATCACTGACAAAATATGACATAGGCCAATATTTTATGATAGAATAGAGAAAATAAAAGTAAATTAATAGGTAAATAGCAAATTTTTACAAAAATTTGCTGAAACAAAACAAAAATATAGTTGCCAATAATCCAGCCGGTTTCATATTCCTTGGTCCTGTGACGCACAGTCACCAAAAAATTTATCAAACCAAACTAAATACATTAACGGAAACTACTTTATCAATGCGATTTCGGAACAGTTTTATTCACAACGTCACACCTACAACACCACCACACATAATTTATAATCTAAAATTATCAAACAACTTTTACACCTAAAATAATTCAAATATCTACAATTTAAGAAGACTTTTGTAAATGTGTAATCAATATGCATATAAGAAAATATTCCTTAATTTAAAACAATAATGACTCAGCTTTGTTTTAATTTTTTTTTACATTTTTGCATAAAAAAATAAAAACTCAAAAACAAAAAAAAAATTTTTAAATATTTCTATGGGATATTTTTATATTTTTATGGAAGTTGTTGTTGTAATTGAATGGCATGCATTAGGTTTAATGCCAATTACATTGAAACCTCTTGGGTTAGAAAGCTGAAAATCTCTGAGGTTATAGTTGAAAAGTTTATCTAAAAGTTAGTATGAGTTTAAACAACATAAATGAGGAAGGCATGACCGTTTGCCTTTATTTCTTTCTAACAGCCCTGGTGTTGAACTTCTAGAACTTGAACTATTTTTTTTTTAATTTTGGAAAGATTATTGTTCTAGTTAACGTGTGCATAAATTTTCAATGGTGAGATTGGTCATTTTCAGTTAAATAAAGGACAACAAAGTTTATAAAATTTTTAAAACAGCTGATTTTTCAGGAACCTCGAACACCAAAGTTGTCATTTGGAAAAAAATGATAGAAACATGTTCAAATATTCAATATTGATAAATTTTATTAAAATATTATGATTCAAATGGAAGTTATAACGCCCTAGATTATTCGACTTTTTTGGCTCTAGCCACTTAACCTGTACCCGGATATGGCCCGTTCGCGAACTTGTCCAAGAGATTTTTTGCCGCAACGTATACAGAAAAAATTTTCGTTGTAGGTCAAGAAATGCGATCACGAGTGCCGCCGTCTTCGTTTATCATTCATAGTCGTTTGGCACCAAAATTTTTCCGAAATTCCGAGATGAAGCCCATTGCAATAGGTAGATTTTTATATGAAATCTACCTAAAAAGTTTGAATAGTAAAATATTTTATACTAAATCAGATTGGGGTATATCTTTTTCAAAATCTTTTGCCTTTTCTAATATAATCTTAATACTACTTATTTCTCAGCCAAATTCATGTTAATAATTCAACAAACTTGTTAAAGCAGAAGTTTAACTATACCTAAGAATAGAATAAAATATAATCTAGAAATAAGATATACGGTGTATTTGTATAGCATTCGTGGATTAAAATGCATCATAGGTCATAGCTAGGAAATTGTGTTACATTAACGGCTACAGGCGATATTTCTTTTGCATTTCACAATGTCACGTTTTTAGTTGTTTTTATAAAAGCAAAAAAATGAAGTTGCTTCTAGCCTCATTAAATTATGGTAACTGATTGATTACAATAAGAATTTCGATACGCTGTTTAAAAATATATGACGGTAGCAAACAAGTGTCTTACACATAGTTTAAATAATATTAAAACTATATTAAAGAGGTGGTTCTTCAATGAAAGTTTGTTAAACGAATATCTGACTCAAACTTTGTTGCCGTTGTTATGCACCGTGAAAAAAGTTTGGCCAAGAATAAAATTTTTTTAATGGAATTCCAGAAGTCGCAATCGCACACATAGACTCTGAGTACATTAAAATTTTGATCGTCATCATCTCAGAATAAATTCGATCTATTCTGAGATGATGACGATCAAAATTTTAATGTTCTCAGAGTCTATGTGAATCGTGAATAGTGTAAAAACAAAATCATTTGCTTTTGTTATAGGAGTCAGAACTAAAATACACAAATGAAAACTCGTAATTTAACATAGTGGCACGATCTCAAATCGATTACTTGCTATTTTATTACTTTGTTTTGCAGACAAAAAAAAATTATTAAAACTTGCAAAAGGTCACGATAAAAAATAAAACGTGAAATAAAATATAAAAATTCTATTCTAGTGAAAAATTAGAAAATTGTTCTCAAATTATGTTGCGGTTAAGAAAAAATAGATTTGATTGCTTTTTCATTGATTAGAAATTTAATATAAAAATGATTTTCATAAGAAAATAAACTAAAACCAAATCGAAATAAATTAAAACAGTGTGAAAACGGCATAGCGAAAAGGAATAAAATTAGTTTAGACGGACGGTTGATATATATATGATATAATGTCAAATGTGTCATACCAAACCATCGTCAAAGTTTTTTATAGAGACCTTCATTATATTTAATTTTTCAAAGTCTAGTTTGCCCAATTTTGCACAAAAACATTTTAGCTCTCCATCAAATTTTGGAAATTGCCCTATTAGATTTTACTTCGGTTCATAATCTTTCACACTTGGTAACGTTTCTTTCCTATCACCTATAAAAAATTCATATGCAAAAATTCAAATTCAAATTTTCAAATTTCAGTTGTCTTACAATTTATAAAAGTAAAAGAACTGAATTAATGTCAATGTGACAGGTTCGGTTGATTTAAAATGAGATTGCAGTGACAGAATATTTTTTTCAGTGTTGTTGAAAATGCCAATCTTTTCTGCTGGTACTAATGTTTTCAATTAAATTACTGTATATATGATCCTATAGAAATAAAAATAAGGTTTAATTAATTGAAATTGGTTAATTTGAATACAGCGCCCCAAGAAAAGTGTACAATGCAAATTCTAAAATTATTCTTACTAGTGTCGAAAAAATTTTAAAAATGTATCTTCTTGATGATTCATTATATTAAAATTAATCTGTTTTGCTGTCTTCCAAATAAAAAACGAAACTATATATGTATGTATTTTACTTAACACTTTTCTAGACATGGTAACTCTATTAATAAACAAAAGTCGAACTAAATATATTTGGTATTTATCAGTAAAGATAAGGAGTTAAACCACAGCTGATACTAAATTAAATTAGATCAAAATGTGTTTGGTTGTTTTGATTTACAAACATAATTTGTCATCAGTATATGAACTCTAAATTTTTGTACAAATTAAGTGAGAAACATGCAAGACAAATTTAAAATTAGCTCAGCCAAAACGAAAATTAAGACAAAAAAAATTAATTTGTGTGCGCATTCATTATGAAATTCAAAAGAAATTGCTATTTTAAAATGCAATAATTTTGTTCTTCAACACATTAAAAAAATAATTATGGTGTTAAATTGAAAGATGGCGTTTTCTTGAAAAATTGTTTGTCAAGTCAAGTAATTTTTAATCTAGATCTTTTCTCGAAAACTAGAAAAATAATAAAAACAAAACAATTTTTTTATTATATTATTATTTTAATTCAGTTTTTAATTTTTATAATTTATAATTTGATTATGCTTTAAATTTTGTTTTTTTATTATAATAATTTCAGAATTTCTTAATAATTTTTAAATCAAATATGTATACATCTAAGTTTTTATTTTAGTCTGACCTTTAAAATTGATAGAATTGTTAAACTACTGCGCATTTCATGGAAATCAAGTTTAGTTGAAAAAACTCGAGCTTCGAGAAATTTACGACAGTAATCTGAGCAAAATAATTGTAAATATCGATCTTTGATTAGCTTCATAAATATTACAAGACTAAAAATGTCTGGCTTGCCACAAAACAATGAACAAAATCAAGAAAAATATATTTGGGGCTTTCTTTTTCAAATCGAAGAAATTTGGATAAAATTTGACTGACACATTTTTGATTTGGCTGAAATTTTTTTCATGGGTTTTATGTCGAAAAAAAGATATACTAAATTTCGAGAATTTCGTGATTTTTGGCATGACGAGTTATTTTCAAAAATTCATAACTTCAATTCTTTTAAAGATAGATCATAGAAACTTGTGTTTTGATTAATTTTAAAGTTAGAAGATTTTTCTTTAAAAAAAATAATAAAACCAATGAAAGTTATTAACAAATTCCTATTGTTATAAACAAATAAAATGTTGAAATCGATCTCAAATGTTCGATTGATTCTCCGTTTCATTTTATATAAAAAACATATTTTTAATTAATGGAGAAATGATTTTTACTGTTAAAAATAAATTAATTTATCGAGCGCGGAACGACAAAAAATTACATATATGAGTCATTCTTCAACAGATTAGGACAAAATGTGACCAAGACATTTTTGATTGAGCTGAAAACTGAAGAACAAAAAGATATATACGTATTCGAGCATTTTTTATTAATTTTTTTGGGGGGGAAGTAGAGCGGATCTAAATTTCGAGAATTTCGTGATTTTTTGGCTTGAAGACCTATTTTCAAAGGTTCATAACTTCGGTTCTGGTAAAGATAGACACTTTTTTCTGTTTTATTTTAAAGTTAAAAGATGAAATTTAAAAAAACTGTTATCTATAAAAATTTTTAACAAATTTCTATTGTTATAAACCAATAAAATCGAGTCTGGCATGCCAACTTAATCAACAAGCTCGTTGCGTACGGTTTTCATCCCAATGTTGTGAGGCTGATTCAAAATTTTCTATCCAACCGATACATTTCGGTAACCTTAGACGAATTTTCTTCTGAGTCTAAACTAATTAACGCTGGTGTACCCCAAGGCTCAGTATTGTCCCCAACCCTATTTTTGATTTATATCAACGAATTGTCGAAAATCACCAGTAACCCAATAAATAGTTTTGCAGATGATAGTACTCTCCACAAGTCGTTCGAGCCCCTTCCTTCAAAATGTAAAATGCACGAACGAATTAATCCTGCCCGGAGAGACGCTGCCATAAACGTGAACAAAGACCTGAATAAAGTCTCCGACTGGGGTGACCAAAACCTTGTCAATTTCAACTCCACCAAAACACAGCTGTTGATTGTTTCCAGATCAAAAACCGAGTTCCCCAAAGATATTTTAATTAGTATTTTCACTCCATACCAATTGCTCCATGTTTATAAGTCCTATATTCGTCCCTGTATGGAGTACTGCTGTCAAGTTTGGGGTGTTGCCTCTGTTTCCATCTTGGCCCTCTTGGACTCTGTTCAAAAGCGAGCTATACGAATGGTGGGTGATCAAACTTTGACATCAAAACTTGATTCCCTACAACATCGTCGCACTGTTGCTGACCTCGTTGTTTTTTTACAAATATCGTCATCAGCAGTGCTCAGATGAAATCAGCGGCATCATGCCTCAAACTTATTCTTACCCCCGTTCCACTCGGCAATCGGCTTCCGCAACCAGTGAAACGGTAAAGATCCCGCGCTGTCATACTGGTAGATCGCAGAGAGACTTCTTTGTCCGAACTGCGTGCAAATGGAATAGTTTGCCGGAACACTTAGTCTCAGGTGGCTTCAACCCACAGATGTTTAAAAAAAGCGTTATTCTACACCTTAGAACGCCAGTTGTTGTGGAACCCAGGTCTAGACCTAGGTCTTAAAAGGTATTTATGTGTTGTTGTGACACATATTCTAAACCCTATTACACAACACATTTTATTAAAAAAAAAAAAATCGATTTTTAGTCACTATCTAACAAAATTAGAGAGTGTTTAGTGTGACCATCGTATTCTATATTCAATTTTGTATAAAAAACGTATATTTTAACTAATAAAGAAATGAGTTTTACTGTTACAAATAAATTAATTTTTCCAATGCGGAACGAAAAAAATTTGTGAAATTTTTTGTCGTCCCGCGCTGGATAAATTAATTTATTGCTAACAGTAAAAATCGTTTCTCAATAAATAAAAAATACGTTTTTAATAGAAAATTGAACGTAGAATACGATGGTTGTACCAAACACTCTTTATTTTTGTTAGGCAGTGACTAAAAATCGCTCTATATATTCAATCTATTCAATTTTGGTCATTGATAAATAATAGAAACGGTCGAAATTGTCAAATTGTGGCAGAATAATTTTTTTAAAACAAATAATTATATTTTGAAAATACGTTAATTATTTTATTATTTTATTTTTATACGTTAAATGTGGGAGTTTTCTGAACTATTAGGAATAATTGGGCAAGAAATTATCATGACAACGTTATATTTTCTAAAGCAACTGTTCCTTATAGTCCAGAAAACTAGGCTTTATAAATATTAAATATCACGAGTACGATAATACGCCCGCAATAATTAATTATATAAATGTATTTTTAATAATTAAGGATTCTACTTTTATACGGTATAAAACGTGTATAATTGTGTGTTTTATACTTTACGTTTTATACGTACGTATAATACGTGTTTTATACGTTACCGTATTATACGTTGCAACCCTGCCAAATATAACAAATATTTGCTTTGTGTAATGCTTGCTTAACTAGCTTAAATCAAACTAATATTTTTATTCAGAAGTTTCATGGGTGTGAATTTTACTATATGTGGCATTCTTGTGGCCCTCCTGGCGTGTACATTTGCACAGCATTTTATCTTTTGTTGAAAATTATGAAAGCAAAAAGTATTTTATTCTTCTTTGGAAACACGTATAGCTTGAACGATCCCAACGACTATTGTTTGTTTGGCCGAGCTGTACAAAAATTTTTAAAACTTTTGCTAGTTTTTGTTTAATTTTGTTTTGGAATCTTTGTACATTAGCTTGTATTAGGTTTTTTCTACTCCTATCACAGTAAATTATAAATTACATCACACTATCCATGACATGTAAATTGATTATTTCAAATAGCGTGCGGTAAGTAAAAAAAAGCGTGCGGTAATGGATTTTCATATATATATTACCGCACGCTTTTAATAAAAAGAAAAATTTTTATTTAAAGAAAAATTTGATTTTTAAAAATTAAATATTTCAATTCATTTTGACACAGAATAATGCAAAGCCCTACCACAATTTATAAACTATTTGCATTTAATTTATAATTATTAGTTCATTTTTTCAAGTAATTATATGCGTTTGGGCATTAAAACAAAGTCGTAGAAAAAGTATATAACAAATTTCGAGTTGTAAAGCATTTTCCATGCTCATGAAGATACTGCACTCGACGCTACGCGTCTCGTCCCCAACCCTATTTTTGATTTATATCAACAAATTGTTGAAAATCACCAATTAATAGTTTTGCAGATGATAGTACTCTGCACAAGCCGTTCGAGCCCCTTCATTCAAAAGGTAAAATGCACGAACGAATTAATCCCGCACGGAGAGACGCTGCCCTAAACGTTTATAAAGACCTAAAAACAGTCGCCGATTGGGGTGACCAAAACCTGGTCAATTTCAACTCTACGAAAACACAGCTATTGATTGTTTCCAGATCAAAGACCGAGTTCCCCAAAGATATTTTATTCAGTATGTGTGATGAACCAATGGGTGAATGTAAAAACATTCGTTTATTGAGTATCACAGTTTCAAATGACCTACTCTGCAACGATCATGTAATTGCGATGGCAAAAAGCGCGTTAAAAAACTCGGGCTCCTAAATAGATGTAAAAAATGTTTGACTCCATACCAATTGCTCCATGTTTATAAGCCCTATATATGTCCCTGTATGGAGTACTGTTGTCAAGTTTGGGGTGCTGCCTCTGTTTCCGTCTTGGCCCTCTTGGACTCTGTTCAAAAGCGGGCTATACGAATTGTGGGTGATCGAGCTTTGACATCAAAACTTGATTCCCTACAACATCGTCGCACTGTCGCACTTTTTACAAATATCGTCATCAACAGTGCTCAGATGAAACCAGCAGCATCATGCCTCAAACTTATTCTTACCCCCGTTCCACTCGGCAAACGGCTTCCGCAACCAGTCAAACGGTCAAGGTCCCGTGCTGTCATACTGGCAGATCGCAAAAAGACTTCTTTATCCGAACTGCATACAAATGGAATAGTTTGCCGGAATCCATAGTCTCAGGTGGCTTCAATCCGCAGAGGTTTAAAAAAAGCGTTCATCAACAGCATAGAACGCAAGTTGTTGTGGGACCTAGGTCTTAAAAGGTATTTATGTGTTGTTACACATATTCTAAACCCTATAACACAACACTTTTTATTAAAAAAAAAAATAGTTTAACAAAAAAATTAAGCGGATTTACATCGATCAATCCAACAATCCATGTTATATAATATTAATTGCAATATTGCACAGTGCACTACATTTTCTTTTAATTCGAACAAAAATTGATATCATATAATGATAGAGAGATAGAATAAAAAATAAACGGAAGTGTAGTTATTTCGTTTATTTTTTTTCTAGTTAAATAAATAACTAAAAGCTCAATTTATTATTAGTTTTTGATACTTTTTTATTTAATTTATTTATGGTGGTTACAACTTTTTAAAATAACTTTATTATTATTGTCGGTTGTATGAATTGAAAACTGTTTTATTTAAACTTTTATGATATATTACAGATATAAATATCGTAATCATAACTCGATGTTTCAATAAACAATTACTTTTTTTTTAATTTAAACTTTCTTTTTAATGCACAAAAATTAAATTAAATTAAACAAAAACAATTATGTCATACTGATTGAAATAAATAAATGCAAACATATTAAAAGCAATAACAATAAAAAATATTTATATTATATGCTTGTCATGAATCACTGACGAGTGTTAAATATAATTAAAACAAAACAACAAAAACACAGAGGCTTAAGAAAACTTCCCGTCATCTTTATACGGAAATTCTATCGTCTATAGAAAGTTCTAAAAAAAAAAAACATATTATGGGATTTATATAAAAAATTTAACAATTCCAGGCATGTCGTGATTAATTATGATTGTGTGTATTGATCTTTTTTTATTCAGAATATGTCATGTAAATTAAAAATTAATATGTTGTGTTTGTTTTAGAACGGTACTTTGTATAAACTGGTGTAAACAACTGCCAATGTAAGCAAGTTTAGATTTGTAATTCCACACCAGAAAAGAGATGCTTTTGGCAAAACATCAGGTCTCATTGGATGTTTCGCAGAAATTTTTGCATTTAGGAAAAATGGTTCAAAAACTACAAGAAATTTGGTCTTGCATTTTATCATTTTGTAATAATAATGCAAGTTTCTAGTTTGCACAAACTAACTTGCAAAGTTCACTTCCATTTATGAATATTTAAGCTTACAAGTTGAAATTTTTAGACCAAAATTCGATTTCATTTAAAAAATCCCAGCGGCAGGTATATCCGCTAGAAATAGGTAGATTTCGGGGTCAGACGGTTTTGTGTCCAAATAAAATTAGATAAGTCAGATTAGTTTAAATAAAAAATATAAGTAGAAACAGAATAATTCAAAAAAATTATCGAACCAAATTAAATACATTATCCGAACTAACTCCATCAATACAATTTCGGAACAGTTTTATTTAAGTTGGTTTAAACTACTTTTAATAACATATTAAATCCACAAAAGATCAAATGAACTACGTCACAACTACAATTATACCATCACACATAATTTATAATCAAACATTATCAAACAATTTTATTTCAAAATCATCTTTTGTTGTTGTGTTTTTTTTGTTCTTATTTAATCTTTTTTCTATTTTGCGTCTAAAATAAAGTCATTTCGATACCCAAATGCGTATCGAAATGGCCTTCATTACGATACGCAAAGTTTTGTCCTTCAAGGTTAGTCACATTGGTCATACAAACGTCAGTGAACATTAAAACGAATAATTATGTAAATGAAATTAATAAAAATATCTAAATTAGTGTTAAATATTTTAATTAATTAAAATAATTAGTGATAATAAAAAAATTTCAAATTGACTATTTTTTAATAAAATACACATTTTTTAAAATTTCAAGACAAAAAATGCAAAATAGAAAAAATAGTATAAAAAACTCGTTTCATAAGACGTTTTATCGCACTTATCCTTTAGAAAACTTCCCGCTGCGCGTGTCGTTTTCTAAACAGATTGCGTGCGATAAAATCGTCAATTATGAAACTAGTTTCTTAATATACTATTTTCAAACGGTTACTTAGTAAAAAAATAAAAACAAAAGAGATTTTGATAATTTTTATATGGTATTAAATGGGTTGATATTTTTCTTGTAAGGGTTGCATTATAATGCTTATAAAAATGGAACCTTTTGGGTTAGAAAGCTGAAATTTTTTGAGACTATAGTTGAAAAGTATGTTTAAAAGCTAAGATGAATTTAAATAACATAAACTGAAACATGATGAAAGCATTGCCTTTTGCGTTTGTTTTCATTTCAACAGCCGTAGGGTCTCAACCGTTAAACTTAAACTATTATTTTTGAAAATTTTGGAAAGATTTATATTTTAAGTACGTGAAAAAAAGTTTTCAAATATGAGCTTGGCCATTTCAGCTAGATCAAGGGCAGCAAAGTTTAGTAAATTTTGAAGTTATACTTCTTTGCGCTCGTTGTAAATATTTTGATGGGGTGTTAATCGAGAAACCGCGTCACGCTTGTTTAAATTATATTTTAACCTTTATGCTGTATGGTAATAAAGACGAAATTAGTAAATCAACCTTATGCTGTATGGTAATAAAGACGAAATTACTAAATCAATCATATTTTATAATAATAAAACATTATTCGCTTAGTTATCTTTGATCAATTTTTTTTTCACTTTTCGGAATTATCATTAAAAGGAATAGTTAATGTATAATGTGACAAACAAATATGTATGAAAATTATGTAAAATTATTTTTTAACAAGTACATATTTCTAATTTACAACAAATAGCACCAATACGATACATTTAAGCATTGCTTATATATGATTAAACAAACCGGCTTGCATTAGCAAAACTGCCCTCACATGTTCCAAAAATTGGAAATTGACGTTTCTTTTCCTCTTCTTAGAAACATTGATTAACCAAGAATTTGCACTGGAACCTTAGTATCGAAGAAAAAGATTATGAACAATATCAAAGCTACAGGTTTGAAGTGTTTTACTTATTGAGTGAAATATGCTTCTCCATTACTTTCAAAACTATTATTGTTATTGCAAGGGATCTATAAAATATATGCAAATATGTTAACAAATGGTGTGATTTGACTGTTTTAATAATAATATATAAGTCTGAATTTACAAATGAAATTAGTCTTATTATTATTTTTTCCAACTTTTGTTTTAAGTTGTGGGAAGGAATGTCGAAATAAGACGATGACTATAAAGCGATAAAACCCATTAAACGAAAATATTCACTAAAAATGGTGGTATTCTTTAACCGGCCGGCGTATGCATCAATGTAGAAGAGTATTGCAGACAATCGATAAAATATATTTGCAAATTGCAATACGACCCTCTTCAGAACAGCAAAATTTCTGGATTGATAAATAATTATAAGTCTACATGAAATAGGACGCTAAACCAACAGCAACCAGTGTACCTATTTTGTATGACGAGTACGGTGGTTTCGGAGTAAGTAATTGACAATTGTGACATCCAATAAACAAATATATTTACGCTCACCTAATTGTTCGTGACACATTGAATTATTTGAATTAAATCTTTGGAATAAAATTTTAACTTTTTTCTAACCTTAATCTTTTGCCATCTACATTTATAAAAATTATTTAATTATTATTTGTCTGTCAAATGTGTTTTAATTTTAACAAACATTCAATATGTAAATTTATCTATAGCTTTAGAGACATTTACTTAATGGCTTTTGCTGACTGTAAAATGATACTATTACATTTTTTTCAAACTTTTTATATACATATTACTAATAAAATAAGTTAAATTAAATGACATTAAAAAAAACTATAGGAGAATTTACTCAAAAAAAACAGTTTTCAACCACTTTATCTGGGAAGCACGGAAATCGCCGTGCGGGTACCTTCTAGTAATTAATAGTTATTAGTTTTTTGAATAATATTTTTTTTTTTCTTTTTGGATAATATTTTTTTTTTGAATATTTATTTTTATTTTTTTGACTAAGAAAACTAAGAAAAATCGACGATTATACGTTCTTATACTTTTTGGATAATAATTTTTTTTTGAATAATATTTTTTTTATTTATTTTTTGAACAATATGTTTTTTTTGCTTTTTTTTGAACAAAATTTTTTTTTTTTGTATTACATTTTTTTCTTTTGAATAATATTTTTTTTTTTGAATAATATTTTTTTTTTTTGAATAATATTTTGGTTTTTTTTTTTGTTATTTTTTTTTTAATGTATCCTATCTGTCTGTCTGTGTGCGTGTGTGCGAGCGAATGGCCAAAGAAGTATAACTTCCACCGTCTGGTCCGACGCAGACCCTACTTTTTAAAACAGCTGATTTTTGAGGAACCTGAAACGCCAAAGTAGTCATCTGGATAAAAATGATAAAAAAAGGTTTAAATATTCAATATTTTTAAATTTTATTAAAATATTATTCAAACGGAAGTTATAGCGCCCTAGATTATTCGACTTTTTAGGCTCTAGCCGCTTAACCGGTACCCGGATATGGCCAGTTCATGAACTTGTCCAAGACATTATTTGCCGAAACATACACAGAAAATTATTTTGGTGTAGGTCGAAAAATGCGACCGTGAGAGTGCCGCTAAATTCCGTTATACCTCATATCGTTATATATATATATATATATATATATATATATATATATATATATATATATATATATATATATATATATATATATATATATATATATATATATAATTTTTTTTTTTTTTGTTTTCCCATCTCCGCTTATCACATATAGTCGTTTGGCATCAAAATTTTTCCGAAATTCCGAGATGAAGCCCATTGCAATAGGTAGATTTTTATATGAAATCTACCTAATATCAGGTGTCGGTCGAACTATGTTTAATATTGTAACTAACTACCAAACCCCGCTTGTTCTAATACTTTTGATGATAAATTTGCGTTCAAATTTATTAGCGTCAAAGTTATCTTAGAAGGAAAGAAATTTCATTTTAGAACAAAAAGTGTAATACACAAAAGAACCAAAAATGCAAGAACAAAAACAATGGAAATACATAAATAAAAGAAGAAAGAAAGAGAAAATAAAGAATTTAAGAAAACAAAGAGAAAGAAATAAAGAAAAAAATATGATAGGAAAGGAAAAAGGGAAAGAAACAACACAAACGAGGAAGAAAGAAAAAGATCAAAAGAAAGCATAATTGTGATTTTTCCAATATAATTGTTAAATAAAAAAACTATGTAAAATCATAAAAAAAACTAATTTAAAATCATTAATCAACTAATAAATGCAAAATGAACCAAAACCAATATCGGTGTTCTAAGGTCAAAGCCTGACACCAATATTAATTAAAATTGAACCGGAGAAGTAAAAATAAATTAATTGAAATCAATTTACAAAACAATAATAGAAAATCAATTTACTAATAATTTCCAATGTCAATCTAATCATGAATCAAAAAATTTTGTTATTAAAAAGAAAAAGAAACGTGAAAAAATTTAATAATTTAATTTAAACGTACATATGTGAACAAATGCTCATAAATAAACAGCAATAACCGTTACAAAAACTACTCATATAATCGTGTTAAATTTTCTTATAAAAAACACCAGATTCAAATATTACTGTTTAGCTTTAATTTTTTAATGTACCAAAACTATGAATCTGAATAATTTTTTTGCTGTTGGTAAGTTAATTTTCTTATGTTATATTTAAGACACGTAGATGAACGAATTGGAATTAAACTGAATTTATAGTTTTGTAGATAAATTAATGTATGTAACTATAAGTACAGTTGTTGAGTTTAACCACAAAATAATAAAAAAATTTAATCGTAATCTATCTTTACAAAATTACTATGTTTTCGATTTTTCTTAAACTGTTGGAGGTGAATTAAATCAAAGTTTTTGTTGTAAGAAATTAATTCAATTATTTAAATGTAATTAATTTATTTTTAAGAATCAGTGAGTGAACATAACGGGAAAATTGTAATTAGAATATAAACGTATGAAGAACTTTCTCTAGAGCAAAGAGCATCAATCTGTTCAAGACAGAACTGATTAGTCTTTGGGCGTTTTTAAAAAAATGGATGGGCTTCTTGTATGCAGCTTTTATTCTAAACTTCAAACACTGATTGTCAATTTTAATAAAACAGACTGTATAATATTTCTGCAAAGCTAAACTGCAGTAATTCTGCATCCCGGCTTTTGTTTTACTACTATCAGAAAAATTGTTTTTGTTGTTCTTTATAGAATTTGAAATGATCTAATTTTTGTTATATCAACAATATCTTTTGATTAGTAAGAAAAAGAACAGAAAAAACTCTAAACAAATTGTGACGTGTTTTAACTTATAAGTATGTTGTATACATTTTTTTCACGTATTATTAGATTTTGCTATTTTTAAATGTCCATAACATAACTCACTGTTATGTTTATTTCAATAATTTTTTTTCAATTTTAGTATAATTGTAAATAATACAAGGTCTGTATTTTCAAATTCCACTTGAGTTTGTTTATTCAAAACAAAAAAATCCAATTCAAAATATTCTTGACTGATGTGATGTATGAAGATAGTTTGTAGACATTTTACGTTTCAATCTTATTCTATATTTTTTGTAATCTCTAATAAAATGATCGTGAATAAAATTAGTTGGTTGAAAAAATACTTAGTTGCAGTTTTATCTAATGTTCTTATTGATTTATCTTCTTTATTAATTGCAGCAACTCATAATTATTAATAAAAATTGAATTTGATGTTCTGACCATCTGTTGTTGAATACATACTTATATTTCATAGAAAAATATAAACGTTTTTGACTTTATCGAATACATATAATGAATTATACTTGGTTACTCATATACATTTAGAAGTACATAGTTAGAGATGCACATTGCACAAGGAAAAAATACTGCTAAGTGACGAGTCATAAATCATAATCTTCTTGTAAGATATTCCATAGACTTGAAATAGCTATAAAATATTTTTTCACTAAAGCACCAGATTGTCCTTCACAATATTGATTGTTTAAAAATCTATATTACGCAACCTTAATAGGCATATAATATACAGGGTGAGTTTTTTAAAAAATGTCTGGCTTTTATCTGGAGAACGATGCTAGATGGGAAAAAAAACCAAAGTTGACCTTGAAACTCATAAGTATTGGAATTATATGCCAAAGTAGGGTTTTTTTTTAAATTAGAACCTATACATTTAGGGTTTTTTTTTAATTAAGCAAATACTACACACTTTTTGCTTACAAAATTTTTTTGTAAAGTGTACGATTTAGTAGATATGATTAACATTGATTTGCACTAAAGCAAACGTGTCTTCGCTAAGGTCTTCAGAAAAAAAATAAAATTTCGATAAATTAAAAAAAAAACAATGAAAATCATTCATTAATTTAAATATTATTGCATCGTGGTCTACTGCGTGAAATTGATTTTCGTTGTTTTTTTTTAATTTATTGAAATTTTATTTTTTTGCTGAAGAACTTAGCGAAGACACGTTTGCTTTAGTGCAAATCAATTTTCATCATATCTACAAAATCGTACACTTTACAAAAAAATTTTGTAAGCAAAAAGTGTGTAGTTTGATTAACTTAATTTAAAAAGACCCTTAAATATATGGGTTCTAATTTAAAAAAACCTTACTTTAGCATATATCTCCAATACTTATGAGTTTCAAGGTCATTCAATATTACCACTAGACGTCCCCCTCGACCCTTAACAAATATCACCTTGGGTTATTTTGTCCCATCTAGCATGGTTCTCGAGATAAAAGCCTGGCATTTTTTAAAAAACTCACCCTGTATATGTTGTTCTCGCAAAATCAAAATAGTAGTAGTTTGGGTAAAAATAGGGTAAAAACACCTTTTTCGTACGTTTCGTAATTCAAGCGTAGGAGAGAAGTGTAAACTGAAAAGGATACACTAAAAAAATACTAGGTAAATTGTCAGAAGAGACAAAAAACAATTTTTAATAAAATTGAATATATTAAAACTTTTAGATTTCTAAACATTTATTTGTATTCCTTACAATATAAAATAAAAGAAAAGTTATTTAATTTTCAGTATTTATTTTTTTATAACCACTTTTGTGACTTAACAGGTTTTTCTAATCAAATTCAATTTTCAATATAGAACTTAGCAGGAATAAATATGTTGCCGAAAAATTAATTGTTAAAGATGACAAAATCAGCAATTTACTTAAAAAGCAAACTACTAAAAAACCTCTCAATTTAACGTTTCAAAACAAAACAAACCCATTATCTACCAATACTTAAAATTTTCTATTAATACAAAATAAATTAAATAAAAAAATATTGTAAAAATTAAATTAAATCAAACTTTTTTCAAAATTCTAAAAATATTCCAAAAATTATTGCAAAATCAAAAATTAAAATTTTTTCAAAAATTCTAAAAATATTGGAAAAATTATAACAAAATCAAATATTGAAACTTTTTTCAAAATTCCAAAAATATTCCAAAAATTAGAATAAAATATTTAAAGTTTTTCTAAATTCCAATAATATTCCAAAAATTGTTAAAAATTCAAACTTTTTCCAGAATTCTAAAAATATTGCAAAAATTATAACAACATCAAATATTGAAACTTTATAATTTAAAATTTTTCGAACATACAAATAGTTAATTTTATTTTTTTCCAAAAAATAAATAAAAACCTTTCTTTTGACACACGTGACAACATTTTTTTGACAAACTTATAATACTGTTACGTTTTTCCAACCTTACTTCGAATTGGCCTTACTCACAATTCGATAAACGCAATTCCCAATCTCTTTCTGAGCTCGATCACTGATTAGTAAGCAAACACACCAGGTTTTATTAAGTATTCAACACCTTAACTGTTCCACAACAACAGGAAAACAATACAGCAAACAATATTCCCAACTAGAATATTCTTCCAACAGCTTCGAAACTCCAACGGTTTATTGTA
Organism: Diogma glabrata; assembly: GCA_963693315.1. NCBI lineage: Eukaryota > Metazoa > Arthropoda > Insecta > Diptera > Cylindrotomidae > Diogma > Diogma glabrata. The sequence continues at coordinate 231,397,733 of OY856188.1, read as the reverse complement.
GAAATTTCCAATTCACAACGTTCAAAATAATACACAAAATATTTTTATTTAATAACACTTATAACTTTATTTACAAAAACTTTACACAAAAACTAATTTAAAGATCACTTTTATAATTTTTAACTTCACAATCGCAGGTTTAAAATAAACTAATTTTACATTTAATTTCACTTTACTGTCGCAGGTCTAAAATAAAACTAATTAAAAACTACAAAAGGTATTATTCTTATATACCTTCTGCAATACTTCTAGATAATTCGACATCACTTTCCAGAAACCTTGAGAAAACATTAGAATACTCGATTATTTTACGTTATGTTGATTTGATTCATAAAATCGTTTATGTTGACCCTATTTCTAAGAAGAGACAACAACAACAATATTCATTTCATTAACTTGTTTGTTGATTTTATTTTCCTGGAAGTGACCGTAATCGTTTAGATCTTTCTGTAATCGTCTAGATTTTTCTACACTACCCTCCACTTAAGCCTGTTCGTAACATTACCCTCCACTTAAGCCTGTTCGTCCCGAACAGGATCTAGATCTCTCCTCCAATTGTTGAATCCAAACATTTTTTTTTTCTTTTCCTATTTCCCAGGCTGTTTAGAATTACTTCCGGTTCCTTTCTAAGTACTGGGCCATTACCTTGTTTTATGTCAGCCCACCGTGATGAGTAGGGATTCTCATTATTTCTAAATTGCTTCTTATCACTTCCCTTTGGGAGTTTCACAATGCCATGTCTCCGAACCATTCTCATTTTCAGCTGCGATTCATCCCCGTTTGTAGCTATTTGAACCACCTCTTTTACATCGCTCACCTCGTTATGGACTTGGACCTGTTTCCTTTTTAACTTTCGGCGTTTGTTTGAACGTCTGCGTCGGTTGACGTTTCTCTCCCTCATCTGTTTGGATGGTGCTGGATTTTCTTCTGCACTGCGTAGTTCCTCATTGCTGCCAATATCTGTTGACTCTGCGTCATTCACAAGTAGTGGCATCTCAACATTATTAACCTTTAGGATTCCACATCCAAAATCGAAGACTAATCCCTTCGCCTTCATGAAGTCCATCCCCAAAATGACTTCATCCATAATGTCTGCCACTAGCACCTCTTGTTGATAGCAGTTATTTCCCAATTTTATTTCAGCGATTCTTTTACCTTCTATTTCAGCGCATTCTCCAGTTACTGTTTGGAATTTCAATCCATCTGATGGTTCCAAAACACCGTCAATTAAACCTTTGCGAACGAATGTTCGAGCTGAACCTGTATCCAGTGTCATGAAGCAACCTTTGCCTTCAAGTTGTCCGTTGATACCCAAGCTTTCACCATTTACCGCAATTCTTGAAATTGGAATGTAGGCTGCATTCTCCTCACTTTTTGGCTTTACAGTTGCACCTTCAACAGGCTTCCGTTGAATAGGAGATGAAGATCTATCACGCTTCCTGTTCCAGCAGTCCTGTGAGATATGGCCCGATTTCCTACATATCCAGCACAGGAGTTTTCTACTGCTGTTCCTGAACCCTACGTGCTCCATTTCTTCGGCTCCTCTGTTCTGCACAGAAGACGACCATCTATCTGCTTCTTTAGTTTTCCTGCACTCCCGTGCCATGTGACCCTCTTCGTCACATACCCAGCATCTGATGTCGCTTCCACTTCTGTGTGCCAATACTTCTCCTTTGATGTTCCCCTCTACATTCCTTTTTCTGCATCCACCAGATGGCATACATATCCTCTGTACCATCTCATATTGCATTGCGTATGCGACAGTTTCATGGAAAGTCGCCTTAGGTGTAGTCATTACTTTGATCCTGGTTTCTGATTCTCGGATACCATCAATGAAGGCCTCGATCTTCATTTTCTCCATAAAATATGGTGGAGTATTTGAGTGTGCCAAATGTACAAGCCTCTCCACTGCCGAGGAATAGTCCTGCAAGCTTTCTCCGTTGCGTTGCAAGCTTTCTCCGTTGCGTTGCAAGCGACCTTTTAACTCGATTCTGTATAACTCCTTTTTATGGTCGCTGCCATATTTACGTTCCAACGCATTCATCACCTCAGCATAACTTTTCCGGTCATTTTCTGGTACTGCCTGTAATGCTTCAGCTGCTTCCCCTTTAAGTGCAACTATCAATGCAGCAAGACGATTTTCAGCGTTCCAAACATTTTGATCTGCTGCGGTCTCGAACTGGAACTTGAAGATGCCGAAAGATGTGGTACCGTCATACGATGGTGGTTTCAATTTAATATTTGCTATCTGTTGTACCACCTGTGAAGTAACTTTAGCTGTTTCAACATCCTGCAACCTCTTCTCAAAATCGTCAACTTTAGTTACAACTTTATTCAATTCACGCTCAAATTCTTCAATTTCGCTTTGAATTTTCTCGACTTTTACATCAAATGCCGTTGACATTTGTAGAAGCTTCTCGTCTAAGTGTTGATTTATGCTAATATTCAACTCATTTATTTGCTGGTTCATCTCATCTTTATTTGCAGCAAGTGTTGCAGTAATCTCTTCTTTGGTAGCAGCCATTTGTTGATTGATGTTGCAGCTGATTTCTTCTTTATTTGCAGCCAATTGTTGATTGATGTTGCAGCTGATCTCTTCCTTATTTGCAGCCATATTATTGTTGACTTTCTCCAACTGTTGATTCATGTTGGCATTTACGGCATCCAGTTGCTGATTCATTTCTTGTTTATTGGCAACCATATTAGCGTTTACGGCAGCCAATTGGTGATTCTGTTGACTGATGTTCAAACTCATCTGTTGCATCATAGTCATTAACTGTGTAAAATCACAATTTCCAGATGGCAATGAAGTTGTTGTTTCTGCAACAAAACTTTTCTCCTCATCAGCTGCCACTAGATCATTATTTGTACTAATTACTCCAAACTGGTAACTTTCCACAACTACTCCACTAGCTTCCATAGCTTCTCGAAGCCGTATCGTTAATTCAGTTTTGTTGCCGGTTGTTGCCAATCCACGTTGTTCTAGTTCTTTCTTTAACTCAAGAACCTTCAAATCACTTAATAAAACCATTATTAACAGCTGACTAATCCCGCCGCTGTCACCAATGTTACGTTTTTCCAACCTTACTTTGAATTGGCCTTACTCACAATTCGATAAACGCAATTCCCAATCTCTTTCTGAGTTCGATCACTGATTAGTAAGCAAACACACCAGGTTTTATTAAGTATTCAACACCTTAACTGTTCCACAACAACAGGAAAACATTACAGCAAACAATATTCCCAACTAGAATATTCTTCCAACAGCTTCGAAACTCCAACGGTTTACTGTAGAAATTTCCAATTCACAACGTTCAAAATAATACACAAAATATTTCTATTTAATAACACTTATAACTTTATTTACAAAAACTTTACACAAAAACTAATTTAAAGATCACTTTTATAATTTTTAACTTCACAATCGCAGGTTTAAAATAAACTAATTTTACATTTAATTTCACTTACTGTCGCAGGTCTAAAATAAAACTAATTAAAAACTACAAAAGGTATTTTTCTTATATACCTTCTGCAATACTTCTAGATAATTCGACATCATTTTCCAGAAACCTTGAGAAAACATTAGAATACTCGATTATTTTACGTTATGTTGATTTGATTCATAAAATCGTTTATGTTGACCCTATTTCTAAGAAGAGACAACAACAACAATATTCATTTCATTAACTTGTTTGTTGATTTTATTTTCCTGGAAGTGACCGTAATCGTTTAGATCTTTCTGTAATCGTCTAGATTTTTCTGCACTCGTAACAATACCATAATTCTCTATAATAATAATAAAATTTCATGTCATACAAATAATTAATTTTATTTTTTTCCAAAACATTGGGTTAAAAAATAAATAAAAATCTTTCTTTGACACATTTGACAACATTTTTTTGACAAACTTCTAATGCAATAATCTAATTTTTTATCTCAAATACCAATCCCTACCATCAAGATTTCTCCAAATTCAATGTTCCTGCTCGTAATCACTTAAAATGAACGTTTTTTAAGCCAAAATATGCAAATTTCCTGGTTTTGACACACTTGACAATTTTTTTGGCACATCTTCTGGGAACACATCTTTCTTTCGGCTCTTACCATTGAATATACCTATTTTAAGAAACAATTTTTGAAATTCCTCCAGCGGTTTTCTAGATTTCGTCGGTTGTGACGGACGGCCGGCCGGCAGACAGACATACATTTTTTTTTTGCTGTTTTAGAATCAATAGGTCCTAAAACGTCGAGAAATGCCAAAAAAAGTGGGGATAAGAATTTCACTTTTGGCTCGAGAATTCAATACTTTGGTCTTTCAGACCAAAGTAATTTGATTTTTGAACAAAACGTATCAAAGCTGTTGTGATTATAATTTGATAATTTTAATAAAATCAAAACAATTTGACCAATTGGAATCATACCAATTGAATTATGATAATTTTTTGATAGGAAAATTTTCATTAGACAATAGGTTAAGCTCATTAGGCTATAGTTTAGAAAACAATACAATAATACATATAGAAAAAACATACAAACAAACCTGATATTAGTAAATGGAAGAGAATAAACAAATACATTAAAATATTATTTTATATTTTTTTATTTGCCTTTAAATTGTAATATTTCTGATTATCGGAAAAAGCATATATTTTGGCAATTATTTTATCGGGTGTAGTGTTCTTCGGTGAAAATCCAAGCAGAGTTTGCTGAACTTTGAAATACATGGTTAATAGTTCTTGGCTATTCTTATTTGGCCAGTACTAGAACCATTCATCGGCCTATCTAGGATTTACAGAAAAGAGCAAAGAGTTACCCTTGAATTGTCAAGCATTAGTTCATAAATGGTAAACAGGACTTGGCTATTTTTATTTGGCAATTGCTGGAACAAGCAATTAAAATTAATAGAACAATGCCTTGCCGAAAAGATGTTGTTACAATAATCAAGAAATCAAGGTGGTTGGTGTTATGGACTCTAACCGACATCTAAGAAATGTACTTGAAAGAAAACCCTGATATCCAAATCAGCTTCTCAAAGCTCACCCACGTTACGACCAAAGGAATGTATTTTAACCCGACATACTGAACAATGTCTGTATACGCATGATACAAAAAAATGATGTACGTTTGATGTGTAAATCACTCTTAAATTTAAATAAAAAATTAAAAAGACCCGCTAAAGAAATTAAGTTGTTCTAATGATAGTGGATTGAGCAACAAATATATGCAATGATTGTAAAAATTTCATTTTACACAGAAAATTATGAGCATTATGATTACATTATGAGCAATGTTTAATGCAAGATATTTGTTAGAACCCATGAAAAAAGGATGAATTTGTAGAAGATTTAATACACAAATCGGTCAATATATTAAAAATTCATAATTTCATAGCTGCATGTGTTTACTTTGAAATTTGTAAAAAAGAAAAAAAGGAAGATTTTTGAGATATGAGCATTGAAGTAAACCAAGGTTTAAAGTGCCGCCTGAGGGAAAAGATAAAAATTATTAATTTCTAAATTACACATTTCAACTATTCAACTTTTTTCTCTTTGCTTGCAAAAATATACGTAAATCGCATGAAATTTGTAGGATCTATAAGCAAAACATTGAACACCATAACAAAACATCGTGAAAAAGCCTCAAAGATTCACACGCGCGTATAACTCCGATTCAGAGTACTCAAAAAAAAGTTCAGAAATCGCTTTTTTCTTTCCTCAATACCAACAGTATGTATATCAAAATTTCAGATTTTTTAAAAATCACAAATTTAAAAATCGACAATAAAATTAATAGCAAAGGGCTATTATTATGATACACAATACCTTATGATACACAATACACAATACCTGCTAAGTACAATAAATTTCATAGATAACATTACAATACAAACACATGCCTTTGTAGTTTTTTAAGTCTGAACCTTCATTTACACTATTATCACAGAAATAAGTAATTATTTGCTGGAGCACACGTGCCGGTACCAAAAGCTCGGTACAAAATGACGGTTAACATGGAGTTAGCAGCCAACGTTTTGAAGTCATGGATTTGACAGTTTTACTCATCCCGCGTTTTTAGCGATTTAAAAATAAAACTGACAGTGAAGTTTCTTCTCGATTGTATCTTTTTTTTACACTTTTTGAATAGTAGGAAAAACGTTAAAACAATAAAAATTGATTTAGCAGGTTTACACTCTAAGCCGACGATGCTCTATTTCCAATCGAAATGTAGTTGTTTCAACCTTGTCGCGAGAGCGAATATACCGAATCGAACTCGAAATTGATTTAACAGTCACACAAGTACAGAACGGTGTAGTTGAGACAACCGCACGTAATGTTTTTGTGAAAATTAAATAGATTAATTAATTCTAAATATGTACAGCTATTTTGAAAAGAAAGGTTTATGATTTATGATATCAAAATAAATTTTTTTTCATGGAAACGATTATTAACTTTATTCAAACTATTGTTATATTGCCTATAACACTTTATATTTTAAATTTAATTTAAATAAATTTTCAAAACATACATTTCAAAATTCAAATAAAAACTTTATTTTAAAATTATAAAAATTTGCTGCATTTGCTAATTTTTCGTTTTAAGTCAATTTTGGGAAAATTGGAATCCATACATCAATAAAGAAATTGTTAGAAAAGATTTGTTGGTAAGAGTCGTCAGGAAACAAAATTGTAAAATATTTAATATTTAATGGTATTTAATGGTATTTAATGCTAATTTAAGAGGCAGTTAAAAGATAAAATAAAATACATTTTCTATTTTCAACTAGTAATGCAATGCAACGCTGGTTTCTCGTCAATTCTAACTATGCTGTGTTTGATTCATTTTCATTCTCACTACATCAATCATATATATCTAGAGTTCTAAAAATGCATTTTTACTGTAAAGTTATTAATTAAATTCAATTAATTGTTATCTCTTTTAATTCCCTATTTGAGTGACGACATGAAAAATATTTTTAACGCATACAAAATTGAAAGTGAATTCTTTTCTTAAGTATAACAAAAAACTAAATTAAAAAACATATTTTTTTTTTGAAAAAATTGTTTTATTTCTTTTTCGTTTTACATGTTTTTAATTTTCGTTTTATTTATTTAAGATATTATATCCCGCACTCTTAATATATGTCGATGATGAGTGTAATAATGATGTATGATGAACTAGAACTGTTAATTATTAAGTTTTTATTGCTTCGCTAATGTTATTTTCCTTTTGGCAATCCCATGCCATTCTAAGGAAACACTGCTTCCCTTTGTAGTAGGTCAATTGTCTTCAATTATATAAGCTTGTTATTTGAAGAAATTGATAAAGTATTGAAAAAGCAATATATTTATTAATTTTATCTGATCAATTTTATTTCGAATTCAGTTTCATAATTTCAAAGGTGTCGTAATCGCCAGCTATTAATATCTACCTTTGAATTAATTCTTTTTCGATATTTTAGTTCCGTTGTTCTGATTATCTTCTTATAGAATGCTAATAGTATTGTAATTTGTCAGAATTTAAACCTTAATTAAATAAATTTGTACAAATTTTTGAGTTCATCCTATTCCACTCTCTCTTATGCGATGATCATCTTAATTTATAATAAAAAAACTACTAAATAAAAATAATAAGATGAAGTTCTTTTTAGTCGTTGTTTTAGTATTTTTTCGTATTTTATCTGTTTGGAAAAACGCCAAAAAATATATGTATGTATAAATGTTTTGTGGAATTTATAGACAAAATAAAATGAAAATATCCACAAAAATAAATTCATTTTTTCTGTTTTTCTTATATCAGTTAGCTGTTAGAGTTTTCAATATTCAACAAGCTGATTAGATGTGTTCTGTTTCCTTATGAACCAAAAAAAAAATTGCAAAGTGAATTTAACAAGTTCTAAAACCATTGTGTAGATATAAAAGCGTGTAAAGAATTGTTTTGTAAAAGTGATTCAAATATTGGCGGCCTTTTTGTGTCTGAAATATACCATAATAATTTGTGATAAAAAAAAATAAATATAATTATAACGAGTGTATAACAGTTGAAAAAGTTTTGTTTTATATAATTACGATAATTACTGTTTTTATTTGTTAAAAAAAAGTCAAGGTTGGATATTTAAATTTTTTTAAACGTAATTATAAGAAAACTCACCCACCCACCCATTAGCGTTCACATGAGATTATAAACAAGAGTTAATTGATAAGTAATTAAATAAATATATAGAAGTAATTGACGTCTTCTTTAAAACTAAGACATCTGGTTTTGTTATTTCATCAGACCACTCTCGTATATACGTTTAATTTTGTTGCTAAAATTTTATTGATTTGCACATTGTTTGAAATCGTTTAATCATGCTTTGTATGTCAGAAGGATATTTTTAGAAATCTATACTCTAAATTGTTGAAATATAAAACAGATTGGCTATTAATTTTTTATGATCTAGTCAAAAAATAAAAATGTTGTAAGATGTATTAATTTGTTGTATTGTGTGGTAGAAGGTAAGCGTATTGATTTAATAAAAATTGTTTGAGGCGACACACGATTTGTCATAGTATCGCGTTCTTTTCAATGTCAATTATTTTTTGTTGTTGATTTTATTATGTTATTATAAATTGTTAATGATTTAACAAATAAATACACTTAAATAATTAACAGTTGTAGAAATTTTTCAATAATTTTATCGATGTTGGAATTTTTTTTTATTTTCCACTTTAATTAAAACTACTGAATATTCTGTGTGCTATATTTTATTTTGTCGTAATCATTCTAAAATTAAAAATAGAATTGAATTTTATATATGTCATCTACTAACGTGAGTGTTGATGTAAGTTTCAAATGAAAATACAGAAGTAATTTATCAAAGTTAAAAGAACAAAAAATGAAAATTTTAGGTTATATCTCAACGAGAAATGCTCTGGAATGTAAATTATATGAGGTAATCGAAACATGATATTGTGTTTCGAATCAGTGTGGTGTTAACAGGGTGTTAAGGTGTTAATATTATAGATATAGATATGACAAGCTTAATACTGGTTTGTAAAGGTAAGATAAGTTCAGTATATATCTATATAAAGCGTTCATGTTTATTATTTAAAGTTTCTTTAACTTTACATATTATTGTTATTCATGCAACAGTAATCCGACTAGCATTATGTAAGGGCTCAGATCTGGGCCGAATACGACTTTCCCTACTACTGATAGGGACCGGATGAGGCAAACTGAACAGACCCTGATCAGTAATGTAACGCCTCAAACTAACCGAACTGGATAAGGCAACCCTACACTGAAAAAAACATGTCCTATTTCCAATCGAAATGCAATTGTCTCAACCTCACCGTCCGGTCGCTTATGGCGAATCAAACTACGAAATTGCTTCAACAACTCTACAATTATAAATCGATGAAGTTGAGACAATCACACGAAATATTTATGTGAAAATAAAATATAGTTCAATTAATCTCAAATACTTAAACTTTAAAATGAAAAATTCATGATATAAGGCCAACGAAAATTTTTTCAGGGAAATATCTATTATCTTTATTCAACTACTGTTATATTGGATATAACACTTTATATTTTAAATAAACCTCATTCTGTTGTTAGGAAAATGTTATCGTGTAGTTGTCCCAATCACAGTGAAATTGTTTGCAAATAATTTTTCTTTGCATGAATAATCAACTGCCAACTTCGAGATGAGGTTGTCATGAACTTCAATTTTTTTTTCAGTGTACTACATCAGTTCAAATAGTGGATTCACTACTACATTTTAGCACAATTTTTGTAAATACATTATTTTCCTAATGTCCAAAAAATTCGTTTGGAAAATATTCTATGTTTCTACTTATAATTTCGCAAACTAGGTATATCTTAAATGGATAATACTCTAGTGAATTTTAATAAAATGGAGTTTGCTCAAATAAAATATGGCTCAAATCAGGACAAATAGGGCACACCTTAATTAGAAAATCATATATGATTCTGATTGGGTCGTGCTCCAGCATCTACTACTAGGGATGAGATAGGTCGTCGCAGTCCGGGCTGGATCAGTACAAATTGGTTGTGCCCTATTAGGGAAATCAATTATGATTTCTAATAGGGGCCGGATGCAAGTGCCCTATTACCTTACTACACCCTGATCCGGCCCGGATCATAATGAGGCATGCCTGAACAAAATGCTAGTCGGGGACATGCTAGAAATTCGAAAGAATCTATTTTGTTAAATATAATATAATTATAAACATCAAGTCCATTGAAAAAAAATACAAACTGGTTCAGCATACCGTTTCACAACTTAGTAGATGAAGAAGAGAACATTTGAACCATATGTTACAAGAATCTTCTTAGCATAAATGGTTAGAAACAACCCAGGCGAAGAGTACACCTATAAATTTTTTTTTTTAATAAAATTTTAATGAACACGTAAAAACCTTTAAAGATCAAGGTCCTACAACAACAACAAAGATGTTAATGAACGCAATTCATTTTTTTTTATATTTTTTTGTTAAAAAATAACTATATAATAGATAACTAAACAATAGATCCTATCACATATAAAATATGACATAAGCCAATATTTCATGATAGGATAGAGAAAATAAAAATAAGATAAGAGATAAAAAGCAAATTAGTTTTAAAAATTTGCAAAACAAAACTAAAATGGGATTGCCAATAATCCAGCTAGTGGCATAATCCTTCATAATGTGACGCACTATCTTCCTGATTGATTAAAGCACAGATATAGAGCTATATAAAGCCTCGTTTCTTCGAACAAGCAACAGCGTGCCATCATTAAGGAATATTCCATACCTAAGATTGAGGGCGCTACCGTTGACTGAATACAGTTCATCCGCCAGCACTCCTAAGATATCACCTGCCCTTGTGATATCTCTCTACTATTACCAGTGGTATGTGATATATCTCACGTTAACTCGTATGCCAATAGCAAGGACTGAAGTACACACGGGGTTGTTTCACCCGTGGATCAAAAATAAAAACAAATTAACAAATCCATAAAAACTTATAACAAATCCACTAAAACGGTAAAAACCTCTAATACAGAGTGAAGCTAATTTAAAACTCATTCAATTTAAAAAATAAAAGTGCCACGTGCTGGCCTCGTGCTACTATCAATCAACTTGCTTTCGAAATTTCCGCAAAAAATTATTTCGAACTATCGCCGTCCTTGTGAAATTACTACTGACAATTTACTTCCAATTTACTAATTTTCGCTGTTAACTATGGTGAGAACGTGAGTTTTTTAATACCCTGCTAACCCCGAGAAACAAAAAGATGAAAATACACAATGATGAAAATATGTATTGTGATAGTTCAATCAATCCTTCCCAAATGTTATTTGTAGAAGGTTGGTATAGTACTGAGGGTTATCAAAAAATGGTTTTATCGATTTTTTCCCTTCAACAACAATTTGTTTATTTAATTTGCCGTCTCTCAGCTTTTGACTAAATTTTTTTGTTTTCGTGTAATAACTCCAAACACAATTAGCAAAAAAAATTTATGGTGATCTGAAATGCTGTAAATATTAATTGAAAATTATAGAATCAGATTTATCGTTCAAAATGTTATTTATATAGACTGTTATGAGAAAGGGTTATTTAAAAAACTCCTTTTAACGTTGATACACACAAAAAAATGTTTTTTCCTTCTATAACGGTTTATTTGATTTTCTATAGCTTAATTTCCGACGTATTAGCAAAAATGGGTGCTTTGATGTGTGTATTGCATCCTTAGTTGAAGAGTTATGAATCACAAACAGCACAGTGATAGAAAATGTGAAGATAAAACGATATCTATACCGCTTTACTGAATATTTAAATCATTTTTCTAATGTTAGGCGTAGGGGTTTAACAAATCCTTTTCAATCCAGAAAATTGGATTCATATCAAATGTGTTTTAATACTAAATTTCTATTTAACTTTCTATGAAATAGATTTCGACTTATCGATTATTATAAATATTTCTATTGTTTAATGTTGTAATCTCAGAATAATTTTAGTATATAGAATACAATTTTCTACGTTGCGAGATATCAGTATTGTACACTGATAACTTTCTACATATTCTGCATCGAATAGTGTTAAAAAAATAAATTTCTTAAACAATTTAATCTAAAGAATATTGAACATAATGTACACTGATAATAATTTTCTATATATTCTTCATCTATAAATGTAGAATACTTTATAGAAAATACATTAATACATACTTTATAGAATAATACATTAAGTAATTTAATCTGAAGAATATTTAACATAATGGGGTATTATTACTTAAGGAGGTGAATAGTGTTTTGACTCTAAATTTCATAATTGGCGTTTTATCAATTTTAATTATTTATGACCATCATTATTTTGGTGCGTTTTTCAATAGCCCAAAGCATAATGAGATCAAAACATTTGTTGATTTGATACTTATAAATAAATAATTAGTTATACTCACATGAAATTTGTAAACCTTAACTATGTCTAGTTGGTCACCCAAAATAAACCCGTTTCGAAATATATGTCTTAGAAAAAAAATTATTCAAAACGTCAAATTATCAGTCCCCTGGCGTGACCCACCTTGAAATTCAATCTGGTAAACTAAATAATCGATGATTCTAAGTGTGTAGAGACAAATTTACACTGTATTAATAATTTTGAATAATGATGCTTTAATAATGTGTAAATAATCATAACATTACTCTATATTTCATATAAGACATATCCTATTAAAGTTTGTCCCACCAATTTGTTATTATTCTCCTGCCCAATCAAAACACATTGAAAATATTGGAAATTCATATTTCTATCAAGTTATCGGTCGTCACAGGAATTAATTAAAGTTCAATAAATCTATTATTGCAAGTGTTTTACTTAGTCCGAGGTTTTATCATTCAAAACAGTCATCATTAGTAGCAAGATCGTGTGTTGTCCAGTCAAATTATCAGTCCCCTGGCAAGTATTTTCGTAAAAAGTATTTAAATTACAGGTAATTTTGTAATTTTATACGTCGTGAATATGTATTGTCTTGGCCTTTTTTTTACACGGAATTTTGTCATTTTTAAGCGAAATACTGATAAATTATCAGTCCCCTGTTCTCAGTCCCCTGGAAGATTTAAAAGCGGGCAAACTTAGATAAATGTTTATTTCGTATTTTGAGATAATATTGAGATAATTTTGAGTTAATTTAGGATTAAGAAGGATATTTTTTAATTTTGGCTCTTGCATTTTTTTTTGTTTTTTTTTTTTTTTTGTTTTTTTTTTTTTTTTTTGACTGGCCGCATTCAGAAAAGTTGAAAGAACGTCATCAACTTTAACTAAAACTAGTTGCCAGAACTTATACGCAAAAAACATGTCGTGCCGTAATTAGCTCCATTTTCTTCCTTCGTGTGTAGAACTACCCATATACTAAATAATAAACAATTTTAAATTTATGTGAGATCCTGTCAGGTATTAAATGTTTAATCAAACGATATAATAGATTAAATGAGCTTATCAAGACACGTTTTAGTTTACACGATATACCAGCTGCTGAGCTTAACCTTTCTGGAGTCATTATAAACACATATAGATCCCATGCAAAACGTAATATCAAAATATGGAGGGGCTGAAATCTCACAGCTCTGAGATATCAAGACTTCGGTCTGGGTAAAGAATTTTGATATAGTTTTCGGCAAAAAACTTTCACGAGGACATGGTTTTTAGTTTTGGGCAGCGATCCCAAGCAACAAAATAAGTCGAAAATTGGTAACATTGTAATTAAAATTCGACTTTAAGGTTATAAAACCTTAATAATGAGATGTAAAATTACATCGAATCGACATCGAATCGACCAATGTGGGGAAAAATGCGACGTCGATTCGACGTAATTTTAGGGGTAAAATATTCTATTTAGGTATTTTTCTTCCTACTTTTTCTACCTATTTAAGTAAATTTCTCCTTAATTTAGGAAGATTCCACGTCAAATCGACGTCGATTTAGGTTGCTTTGCACCTATTTTCAACCTAATTAGTTGTAAGTTACCAACTAGGTAATATTATAAGCAATTTTATCTTCTTCTTTACCAATTATGAAATAATATGTATTTGAGCATCAGATGTCAAATTCGAAAAAGATGAAAACAAGTAATTTTGACTTAATATATAATTTATAATAAATTTTAATTTTATATTTCGCAATAAAATGGTTTAAAAATGAATTTTTATAACGAAAAAAATATTATTGATAAACTTTAGGATTGTACTTCTAAAAATATTAATGGGCTTCAAAAAAAATAAATAATACAAAAATATATTTTTTTCATTTCTTTGAAAATAATTTCCTTTTACCAAAAATCTCACTTAGATAACAATATGGCGGAGTAATACTTTCAACAAAAATAAGTTTGAATATGGCGGACTAAGCAAAATCTACTTTAAAGTAAATTTCACATAATTTTTCGACTTTAAAGAAAATTTTTCTTAATTTTAAGTTGACAATAACCTAAATTAGGTCGCAATCTTTTATTTAAGAAATTTCTACTTAAACTGGTAACATTCTACCAAATTGGTTGCACTTGAATTTCTACGCGTTCTATTTTAGTGAATTTCTACCTATTGGTACACCAGCATCGTTTTGTATAAAAATTTAAGTATTGTTGCTGCTAATTGCACAAGTATAATGGCATATTCAATTAATCTTTTTTATGGAGATTTAATTTTCCATTGTCTATTGAATTTCTTTCTAAAACCCAATATGTGTTTCATTATAGAAAAATAAATATAACCCAAACATATATGAAAATCTTATAATTATTTAATCTTTAGTCGATAATTTTATTAAGGGTACAAATAATGAATAATTTTACTCAGTTTCATTATTTACTAAATAACTTTGGTTTAATTTGTTAATAATTAATAATAATTCTATCTAATATGTAAATTCAAATTAAATTTACAAAAATTGCATCAAACAAAATTGTACATCATCCTTCAAAAAAATGTGTTTCCTAATTTTTGTAATTACAGCAATAAGATATTACGTATAATTTTTTTTGTTAAATTACATCCTTTAAATAGGTAACTTATTTCTTATTTAAGTAAATTTTTACTAATTTTCGTAGATGAGGTCGACAATAAAATAATATTTTTGGTATAATCGACTTATAGATTAGTTTTTAAGTTATTTTCTACCAAATATTTGATTATAAATTACCTTATAAGACTTAAGCTTACTATGAAGTGGAAAATTAGGTAAAATTAGGAGTAATTTATCTTGTTTTTCAACTTAGAAAAAATGTTATTTGAGGTTGAAAATATGTGAAAAATGTGGTAAAACTCTCCTCATTTTGCGACTAAATTACGTGTTCAAAATAAAATTGACTTTGAGGTTGATTTTAGGTAAAAATTAGGTATAGGCAAGTGCTGGTTTTGACTTAAATTCTACTATTATTTTGATATAATTTTTTTGGGCGAAAAATACGTATAATCAACCTAATTAGCTACCTATAAGTAAAATTCATTTGAAAGTCAAGAAAACTGGTTGAATCGACGTAATTTTTACATAATTAGGTGAATTTACACCAAACTGTAGTTGAAAATCACCTATTGTGTTGCTTGGGATGTATATCAAACATAACTCTTTGTTAACGTACAAGTATTTTTTATATCTGTTTAAAAACTTATTACAAAACTAACACGAAATATCAATACGTTGCCGAAAAATTATAATCCAAATCCAAAAATTTTGTTAAATTAAATAAAATCAAACTTTTTCAAAATGCCAAAAATATTCCAAAAACTAGAATGAAATCAAATATTTAAACTTTTTCTAAATTCCGATAATATTCCAAAAATTCTTAAAAATTCAAACTTTTCCATAATTCTAAAAATATTGCAAAAATTATTACAAAATCAAAAATTAAAACTTTTTTCAAAATTATAATAAAATCAAAAATTTAAAATTTTTCAAAATTCTAAAAATATTCCAAAAATTCTTACAAAATCAAAATATGAAGCTTTTTTCAAAATTCTAAATATATATCTATATAAAATTCAAAAATTCTATTTTTTTTCCAAATTCTAAAAATATTGCAAAAATTATAACAAAATCAAAAATTGAAACCTTTTTCAAAATGCCGAAAATATTCCAAAAATTAGAATGAAATCAAATATTGAAACTTTTTCTAAATTCCAATAATAATCCAAAAATTCTTAAAAATGCAAACTTTTTCCAAAATTCTAAAAATATTGCAAAAATTATTACAAAATCAAAAGTTGAAAATTTTTTCAAAATTCCAAAAATTATAATAAAATCAAAAATTAAAAATTTTTCAAAATTCTTAAAATATTCCAAAAATTCTTACGAAATCAAAAATTAAAACTTTTTCAGAAATTCTAAAAATAATGCAAAAATTATTACAAAATCAAAAATACAAACTTTTTCAAAATTCCAAAAATATTTCAAAAACTATAACAAATTCAAAAATGTCCATGTCCAATTTCATATTCAATTATATTTACGTCATAAAAACAGCTACATTTTTTTTCCAAAAAATTGGCTAAAAAATAAATGAAATTATTTTTTGACACACTTGACATTATTTTTTGACAAACTTATAATGCCATAATTCTCAATAATAATAATAAATTTCATTTCAAACAATTTTATTTTTTCCAAAAAATTGGGTAAAAATAAAAAAAAATCTCTCTTTTGACACACTTGACAACATTTTTTTGACAAACTTATAATGCCATAATTCTCAATAATAATAATAAAACTCATTTCAAACAAACAATAATTTTATTTTTTTTCCAAAAAATTAGGTAAAAAAATAAATAAAAATCTTTCTTTTGACACACTTGACAACATTTTTTTGACAAACTTATAATGCAATAATCTAGATTTTGGTCTCACATACCAATCCCGACCATCAAGATTTCTCCAAATTCAATGTTTCTACTCGTAATCACTTAAAATGAACGTTTTTTAACCAAAAAATATGCAAATTTCCTTGTTTTGACACACTTGACGATTTTTTTGACACACTTCCGGTACAGTTATCAAACACATCGTCCTTTCGGCTCTTCCCATTGAGTAAACCTATTTTTAGAAGAAAAAAAATTTTGAAATCCGTTCAGCGGTTTTCTAGATTTCGTCGGTTGTGACGGACGGCCGGCCGGACGGCCGGCAGACAGACACACATTTTTTTTTTTTTTTGCTTTTTTAGAATCAGTAGGTCCTAAAACGTCGAGAAATGCCAAAAAAAGTGGGGGTAAGAATTTCACTTTGAGCTCATGAATGTAATACTTAGGTCTTTCAGACCGAAGTAATAAATATATATTTGTTCTATAAGGTTAAAGAGAACCCTCAGTCAGCGATCTATACTCGTACTTGACCAACATTTTCCTTACAACTATCAATTTTTTATTGATCAATCCATTTATTAAATCTTGAAGGACTGTTGAATTAATATTCGCTATGTATATAATTATAAATATATAATATAAAAGCTTAGTAAAAGGTATTTTAATTTTATTATCTAATATTGTGGTTATTAGTTTAGTACTTCTAACACTATAATTGGAATTAAATTAACAAAAAACTAGTTTTGAAAGTGAACCTTATTTCTGTTAAATTATTATTTTGTATAAATTTTTTTACAATATATTTGTATAAAATGTAAACAAAATGAGATCATTTGCAAAAAAATAAAACTAAATCAAAAATTAAATAAACAGAAAAATAAGCATTTAAACATTTTCTTAAAATAAAACGATAATTACTTTTAATATTTCAAATGTAATCAATTTGTTTTAGATTTTATAAAACACAGAGTGTTGCAAAAGATTTTTATCACAATCTGTAGATAAAAATCTTATCGATCAATAGATGCTATAAGCTGATTTGAAATTATTATTTAATACATAATATTGAATACACAATAAAATTATAACACAATTCATTGCAGAATAATTTTTATACGAATAAAAAAACTGTAAATTTGCCAATTACAATAACTAATACGAAAAAGGCAAGATAGATAATGATTTCATGGTCATGATCTTAAATTCTGGATATAAAACTTAAAATGTCAAAACAACAACAAAAAAAAACTTAACGAATTTAAATAACAAGTTTTTATAAGAACACGTAATTTTATTCATTTTCAATTTTATTTTTTATAAAAATTTTGTCAAAAAATAAGTTCTGTCATTTTGCATTACGTCGTCAGAAAAGGTCAACTTATCATCAAACGATAAAATATAATTAATAATCGCTGTCGATAAGATTTTTAATATTTCCAGTGGTGTAGGAGTTCAAGTTTAACGGAGTTTTGTTTATTGATTTTTCTTTGATACTTTTGTAGTTTTTTATTAAAGGCTTGAAACCACATACAACAGAAACAGAAACAGAATTCCATACAAATTTTACAGAAACCGAATTTTTATCTGTCAAATTTGTATGAAATTCGGTTTCTGTTTCTGTTGTATGTGATTGCCTGGCTTTAGTAATAGTAATTCTTGTTCTGGGGACATTTCTGTTGTGTAATTGTCTTCAGATCACTAAATAGTAAGAAATAACACTCACTATTATTAATTATACCACAAATTTATTGTTTTTGTAAATTTGACACTTAAATTCTCTGGAAAATATTGGCTAAAAATTCGTTCAGCTTCGAGGTTTGTACTGCCATCATCCTGCACTTTATCTATGAAGGTTACAACGGACTGAACTTTCAAAAACGCGATTGTCAGAAAAGTTGTTCAACCTACGCAAGTTTAACCCACATCAAATAAGTCCTTAACAGCTTAAAAAATCTCGTATTTTATTAGCAAAAACTGCATTTCAAAATAATTATTTGATTTTATAGTTCAATAAACTATAAACATAAAATCATGTTCTAAATTAAGTCGCAGTAATTCATTTTAATTTGATAAAACTACATTTATTGCTTAAAATATATCAAGGTTGTTTCATTAACACTTTTCCGGTTGAATAAATAAATTTGATAATTATTGTCGAATTTTTTGTAACTTAAATAAAATTTTGTTATTTTTTTAATGTTATAGCAGTTTGTTATCTAAAATTTCGTTTTACTACAATTGGAAAATTAAATTCTACGCTTGTGACATATTTTACCTTAAATTTTTTTTATTGAAAAAATTTAAGATTGATTGATTTCTGTAATTAATTTTTACTTTTAGGTTTAAACAAATTAAATAAAATTATTTGCAAACCTTACATCTATGTGAATACTAGAAGTTGTGCGAAAGGTTTGTTTTTAGTTTCGATTAAAAACCGGAACTCAATCAACCGTAATGTTTATATTATATGTTTACTATATTTTTTCTTAATGTACGACTATTAATAGATTTTAAAATGAGTTTTCTGTTGCATAATTGAAATAACCACAATATGGTAATGGAATAAATAAAACAAAGTTAGGATGAAAAAAATCATAAATTGATCACCGACATAGAAAAATCTCACAAACAATCGGTGCAACCACGCGGTAACAATAATTTTGTTTTATGCAAACACGTTTTGTAAACAACAAATGAGCGAGGACAAGAAATTAACATTATCAGCGGTTAAGAATTTATTATCCGAATTGGTCTTGCCAGCTCATCTATTTGGAGGTCATCTAAATTCAAGGTACAAAAAGATTAATGGATTACTAGGTATAATTATCTCTTTGTGGGGGGGGAGGGAAGGGTAGCAGTTGAGGCCCTCCAATACTATCGAACGAGCAAGCGAACTGTTTTTTTCTCTTAATCCTTTCAAGTCTAATCCAATACTATCGAACGAGCAAGCGAACTATTTTTTTCTCTTAATCCTTTTAAGTCTAATCCTTGATACCTATGTATGACAAAGAATCAATATAGCATTTTTCAGTTTTGCAACTGTTTTTATTTAGTATTATTTTTTCAAATTTACTAAAAACTTGCCATGCATGTTTTACGCTTTTTAGTAAGTTTTCAAATATTTCTTCCTTCCCAGCAGGTTCAGCTACAGAACCAACTGAAATATTTTCGCAATCCTCAATTCATTTCTAAAGCTGCAATGTAATGCGCCGGTAAAATTCGCTTGCTAAGTTTTCCCTAATTTACAAAACCCATAAAGAAAAAATTCGCGTACAATTTGTGTTGATCTTCAATTTCCTAAACCACCATCATTGTTTGTCTATGACTGTCTGGGATTATAGAGGCAAGAATTTCTACAATGTATGAATAGTAGATAATCGGTATGTGTATATTACCATTTTCTACCCATTGTTCTTCCGTTTCTCCTTTGACTGAATTATAGCGTCAGATCTGAGAACCCAGGTCAACCGCGAACATGAAATAAGTCGCAAGACTCTTAGATGGTGGTTGAGGAATTTTTAGGTTTATCTTCCACGAATTGCTTTGGTACAATCAATTGAGCCTTGATTTTTCCTTCAACATGTCGATAAGAATTTGATTTATCTTTTTTAACGAAGTTATCGTACTTTTTAGTTCAAAGTAAGCATTTTTTGCTTTCATTTTGGGAATGGAGTTTTGGGTTGTTTTTGAAGCAGCCTGGTGAGTGGTCAGACTACTGTCAGTTGAGTACATGACTCGGACCTGAAACAGGCTCCAGGCACCTGGAGTAAAACCGTAAGCTACAAACCCGTTTTTGATGCTATTGCTTCGAACTTCCTAAATTTATTAATTTTATCATGGTTTTTTATTTTGATTGTTTGAGTCAAATGCTCACACGACCTGCAGTGAAAAAGATGTTCATCTGTGCAGAGATGTGAGTTATACAGATAAGGCTAAAATACAAACCGGCGTTACGATACGAACCACCGTTGTTGAATGGGCTACTTTAATTGGCTTCCAGTCTGGCCGATCATAGTTACGGTAAATGTAACACTATGCTCCAGGAATGTGAAGGAAGTGGTTTAATGTTTAGGTCGTCCCATTGGTTGTATAAGAGATGTCCTGATAATGCACAAATTATGCTAAACTATCCGCACTATTCACTACTCGAGGGTGAGCATGGAAGCTCACAAGTCACACTTGAATTCCAAGAAGAATTATACATAAATGGGTTGATTTAAATGAGCCATATATAAGATGGTATAAGCAAAGCATTTTAAAAAATATATTAATTCTTTCAAAACAAGAAAACAATTTCTACGATTTGCAAACATTTTTATTTATTGGTGATTATCGCTATTGTACTCCTTGTTGACATTGATTTGAGAAAAGTAAATTTGGCTAAGACGTCATGTATGAATACTACGCGAATCATCAGAAATTCTTTATATAAAACATTATCCCCTTTGAATGGTCGATGCCGTTAGACATCTATAAGTCTAAGAGGCGTTTAGTAACACTACACCTAAATTATTATAAAAGCAGTGATGGAACTAAACATGAAAAAAACTTTAGTGATGCTAAGATCTAAACTTTAGTGACAATAGATTGAACTGCATTTTAGTTTGTGAATCGGACTATGAAAGTCATTCTGCACCTTCTACCAGTGGATACGAGAAAAACAGATAACAGAAAATTGGAGACAAGAAACTTTTGCAGAGAAACCTTTATTAGAAATTATATTCGACGAATTTTCTAAATATCTCGAGTTGCTGGCGACGAGAGCCTTGACATTTCGTTACAATTGAAGTCACCTCCACCTAAACTAACTTTGCCTTTAACTTTCTAGTCTTCCTCGTAACTATTGTTACTTGTTACTTTACCTTGGAGATTAGTTAAATCGAAATCATCTGACGGATTTCTGACGTGATTATTTACTGTATTTTTATATCCAACACAAATTTCGAGGAAGTTTTAATTGTGATTTGTGAATGACAATATTAAAAACAAATTATCAACAGTTTTATAAATTACATAATAATATTTGTTTAAACAAGAAAAATGATTTTCATCATATTACAAGTGATTGATCGTATAATTTAATAACGATTAAAACTATTCATAACAAAACAAAAGACACAGGGGTAAGCTTAATGTCAACTTCATTTATCATTGCAAATATGTCATTCATTAAAAATAATTATTTTTTTCAATTCTTTATTTAAATGTTCGCAATAGTTATTGTAGGGTTATGAATGAAATCATTAAACAGAAAATAAATAATTTTTAAGTTTGCTTATTGTACTGAGTGATCACCACCTCCCACTTATAATTAAGTTTTTTATTTTCATTAAAAAGATCGCATCATCAGTATTAAATAGAACTAAGATTTCGTATATTATTGATGTTTGTAAGTTTTGAATTGATAGTTGTGTTGGTATTTCATGGTTAATATTATAAATTAATCTGATTATTATTCTGAATTTAAATCAACTAACCGCTGGTCAATCACAACCCTTCTACATCAACTAAACCCTATGCTCGGTTTTATTTTCCTCTCGATTTTTGATTTTTTTATATTAACAAAGCTTCAAAAATCATCAATAACCTAATGAATATTTTTGAAAATATATATCTTCAAAAGACCTCATAAATGTGACTGAGAATCTTAACAAAATCGCCGAGTGAAATAAATATTCTTCCATCAAATTAAAAAATTATCAACTTCAGTAATAGACATGAAACGCGAAAAAAAAATCAAATGATGTCAAATATATGACGATCACTTTATTGATTTGGATGAAATATTTGGAAAAAAAAGAAAACTTTGTGGGAGCAATCAACATCGATCAAATTCGAACAAAATCATTACAGCAATCCATGGAACAGACTTCATTAGAATTACTACTCAGTACTCACAAACGTTAGATGGAATAGATTTAGAAGTGTTTTAAAACCAAATAGATATACAGGCATCTACCAAATTTAAAGGTCAAAATATTAGGTCGTAACGAAAGGGAAGTGTTAGAAGGAGTGTTTTTCGAACAACTCCTTCCTTGAAATTTTAAGAACTTTAATTTCTGTTATTAAAATTTGAAGAAACTCGGTTACGTTCTTGTTTTGTCTCTTTGCGCACTGCAATCTCGTTCATGAATTATGAACCAAATTTGATAAAAGTTTAACACAAGGCGTAAATTTTGTGCGTCACAGAACTGATTAGTTTATAGGGTCATTCCATGGAAACATAAACCTCAATAGTTGCGATGAAGTTTATGTTATGTGGAAAAATTAATCTAATTGGAAACCGTCATTATTGATACCAAAGTTAGAAAGAAAACAAATAAATTGTATAAAAGATGGAAAAAAATAAATAAGTAATAAAATTGTTGTTAGAAATGCATTATTTTCTTATGTGTTTCTTTCTGTTACGTTGGTCACATAATTTTTTTTAAAGGGAACCTCTTATTATATTTTGCATTTGTAAGAAACATATGCATATTTAAAAACAGATAACTACTGCTTTATAAAAACCTAAATTTGAGTTTATTGAAGACATACTAAGAGTAAGTTTTGCTGTGGTACTTTTTTTTGTTACGTTGGTCACAGCACTGAGTTTTGTTACTATTACTTAATATATATTTAATTAACTGCTTCTTCTCATTGATACTGTATTTCTTACCTGCATAATAGCATAAAATAACATAAATTCCATAAAATAACAATGTTTATTCAAAATAACAATAACAATGTAATAGTAGGCAAAAAATATGAGTTGAAAATGGTTACGTAGGTCACAATGGAATGACCCTATTGACGATATTGAGTAAATTACTGAAGGAGTAAATGTTTCCAGGCTACAGCTTTCTAAACTA
Organism: Diogma glabrata; assembly: GCA_963693315.1. Classification (NCBI taxonomy): domain Eukaryota; kingdom Metazoa; phylum Arthropoda; class Insecta; order Diptera; family Cylindrotomidae; genus Diogma; species Diogma glabrata. The sequence goes on along the minus strand of OY856188.1, from coordinate 231,374,043 downwards.
AGAGCCCGCGACGGCAAGACCTTCGTTATTTTATAAAAGCTGAAAGTTTCTCTGCGCATACCTTCTACTCAGGTAGGAACGATTAGTTTATGAAGTTTGGATCAAGGTGGCTTTGGCAAAGGGGCCTGCAAAGTTTCGTGAAAGCATAAAAGGTATTTTTTATATATTCTTCGGGACAGTTTTAGAAGTCACGTCACCCATTGCCAGACACTTACTATCGTGGCAACCCCCTGCCAGACACCCTTAAACTTTATCAATTTGTTAAAGTTTAAGGGTGTCTGGCAGGGGGTTACCACGATAGTAATTGTCTGGCAATGGGTGACGTGACTTCTAATACTATCCCGAAGAATATATAAAAAAATTACCTTTTATACTTTCACAAAACTTTGGAGGCCCTTTGCTACCTGCTCCCTGCCAAAGCCCCCATGATCCAAACTTCATATGTCGCTAATCGTTTCTACCTGAGTAGGGGGTATGCGCAGAAAAACTTTCAGCTTTTATAAAATAACGAAGGTCTGGCCGTCTTGCTCTATTCGTTTATGAACCAATTTTAATTAAAACTTTAATACGTTGTCTAGATCTGTTTCGATAAAGGTCTAGATTTTTCGAGATAGGTTTAGATTTTTATTACTTCTAGTTCCAAAAAAGCTAAATTTATAAAACAAAATTATGATGACCTAAATTTTGTATGTCAAATTAGATAGGTAATTAATTATATTTCTATATAAAAGGAGATTATAACTATCGATTTTAGATTAAATAAAACTATCGTGTTACATTTCATATTATGTATTTGAATTTTTATATTATTGCACTTTTATGTATAAACATATTCATTTTGATCGATTTTTAAATTTGTATAATCAAATGGAAATAAGCACAGTAATCAATTAAAAATTAATTTGTTTAGCTACGTCATTTGATGTTTAATCAAGTGTTTCTATAATATGATCTATAAGTATTTATATCATTTGTCGTTTACGAAAATAAATTAATTTCTTTTGAACAAAAAATTATTTCAAGTTCTTAATCATTATCTATTTATAAGAAATGATTTAGTCCATTCTATAGATAGATAAACATTTTGTTTATTTACTAGTATTAAGTTAACCTATTTTCTTATTCATCAACACCATCGGTGAGTGATAGAAATAGTTCATTGTGATTTTATGCCATTTTTTTGAAAATATTTTAAATATTGAGGTTGTGGTGTGGTTACTCTATTCAAACCGATTTTTAAATGCATACCTTGGAAAAGTTAACAAAGCAGCCTGTAGAGATAGGCAAGGAAGGCGTTCTACTTATTTATAGAAATGTTATCGACATTCAATAGTAGGTACGATTTGTTCAAATCCGTGAGATTATTGTCTCTAAATTTACTACATTCAGCTATAAACTGAGCCGTGCGGTCCATTAGGGGCAACTTTTTGTGGCGGACAAGCATTCCTTACATTTATTGAGTCTCTTTGCGCAGCAATGTTTAACAATGTTCAATTTTGTGTGATGGTAATTGTATTTGCGGTAAAGGTAATTGTGTATCCACAAATGACCTCGCTTGAATTCGTTGAGGATAAATTATTTATTCGAGCTCTTTTTACATTGTTCCAATCTTATCCGTTTAACAATCTGATCAACTTATGTTTTTTTATAGTTCGAGTTAATCACTTATAGCTTATAGACCTCTAATGCTTTATGCACGTGTTAACGATAGGAAAGGAAAGTTAAAGTTGGTATTTAAGGACTTGGGATAGAACTGGAGCGATAGTGTTGGTGTATTACGAATTTAAAAGCTTGGGGATTGTATGAAGCGTGGAAAACATTGTTTGGTAATTGATTCCACCAGTATACGGAACGTGAAAAGAAGGATTTATTATAGCTGGATCTTCTCATATATGAGACCTCCAAGGTATGTTTATGGGAATACGATGATTGTCTTGTGGCTCGAGAAGATCTACGTAATGAAGATATTAAGTTATTAATTTCCTTAGAGCATTTACCGTAGTAGTATCTGTAAAACAGTGTAAGAGATCCAACCACTCTTCTATGATGTAGGGAATCCATACCCGATGTTAACATTGGATCATTGGATTGTAGGAAGATTTAGATTTTTTAAATTTTTAATTTATGGGCAAGGTACTTCCAGTTTTTTGTTTAATTTCACTTTTAGCAACATGGATGTGCAGCACTCATTTTTATCGAGACTCATTTTATAAAAAGGTCGTTTGGTTACAGAGTTTATCATCTAGTTTCTAGTATATCGAAAACAATATTAATAGACTTCTCTACTATACGTTTTTCAGTGCTGCAACTGTTGCTTGCCACCAAATGTTCAAGTCACCTTCTCATTGGTGGCTATCGCGGTAACATTATTATATTAGGCTAAGTACTGAGCACAAAAACAAAACGGGTGAAGTTTGAGATTAACACACTATCGGCGACAAAAATTTTCCGTTAAAGAAACAAATCAGAAAAAGATTATCAAACCCGGCAAACAAAACAAAATTTTAACTCAAGGCATATTCCGGTACGTCGTGAAATAGCAATGGGGAAAAAATTATAGCAATTTTTTCATATATATTTTCATAAACATGATGGGGCTCAGATTTGGGCTGAATTTGGCTTTTCCTACCACTGAGAGGGACCAGATCAGATTGTTTAAACAGCCACCAGTTAGTGCGGCAACGCAACGTAGAATTAAAGTATGCGAATGGTAGTGTATCATAATTTTAATGATGTTGTCAATAAATCAAACGATTCTGTTAGAATTGTCGCATTATATATACTGTGACAGCTAAAATTATTGATTAAATTCTTCGTCAATAAAATCCACTCAATAAAAAATTATTACTTCGGTCTGAAAGAACTAAGTATTACATTCATGAGCCAAAACTGAAATTCTTACCTCCCACTTTTTTTGGCATTTCTCTACGTTTTAGAACCTACTGATTCTAAAAAAGCAAAAAAAACGTATGTCTGTCTGCCGACAGTCCGTCATTACCTACGAAATCTTTGAAACCGCTGGAGGGATTTCAAAAATTTTGGTTTCTAAAAATAGGTATACTCTATGGACAGGTCCGAAAGGACGATGTGTTCAATAACTGTACCGGAAGTGTGTCAAAAAATCGTCAAGTGTGTCAAAACAAGAAAATTTGCATAATTTTTGCTTAAAAACGTTCATTTTAAGTGATTATGAGTAGGAACATTGAATTTGGAGAAATCTTGGTGGTTGGGATTGGGATGTGAGATCAAAAACTAGATTATTGCATTAGAAGTTTGTCGAAAAAATATTGTCAAGTGTGTCAAAAGAAAGATTTCTATTTATTTTTTTACCAATTTTTGGAAAAAAATAAAATTAATTATTTGTATGGCATGAAATTTTATTAATAATATTGAGAATTATGGCATTATTAGTTTGTCAAAAAAAAATTGTCAAGTGTGTCAAAAAAATGATTTCATTTATTTTTTTTGAGCCAAGTTTTTGGAAGAAAAAAATTTAGCTGTTTTTATGACGTAAATGTAATTAAAAATGAAATTGGACATGGAAATTGTTGAATTTGTTATAGCTTTTGAAATATTTTTGGAATTTAGGAAACAGTTTTAATTTTTGATTTTGTTATAATTTTTGCAATATTTTTAGAATTTTCAAAAAAAGTTTCAATTTTTGATTTCGTAAGAATTTTTTGAATATTTTTAGAATTTTGAAAAATTTTAAATTTTAGATTTTATTATAATTTTTGGTTTTTGGAAAAAGTTTCAATTTTTGATATTGTTATAATTTTTGCAATATTTTTAGAATTGTTTGAATTTTTTAGAATTTTTGGAATATTATTTGAATTTAGAAAAAGTCTAAATATTTGATTTTATTCTAATTTTTGGAATATTTTTGAAATTTTGAATAAAGTTTCAATTTTTGATTTTGTTATAATTTTTGCAATACATATTTTTAGAATTTTTGATTTTATTTAATTTATACAATTTTTTTGGAATTTTGAAAGAAATATGAATTTGTGATTTTGTAATATTTTCACAAAACGCTAAATGGAGAGGTTTTTGAGTAGTTTGCGTAGTAGTTTGAGTAGTTTAGTTATAATTTTCCGGCAACGTATAGATGTTTCCTGTTTGTTTTGTAATAAATTTTTTAAACAGAGATTTCTAAACATAAAAAATACATGCACTTTAACAAAGAGTTTTGTGTTTGATATACATCGCTGACCAAAACTATAAACAATGTCATCATAAAAGTGTTTTGCCGAAAACTATATCAAAATCCTTAACCCAGACCGAAGTCTATCTCAGAGCCTTGAGATTTCAGACCCTTCATATTTAGCCCCTTCATTCATAGCGTACAAATAAGATTGCTAAAGTAAAAGCAATCGAATCCAAAGCAGATTGTGAAATAATGTGTACGTGTAATTGTGAGATATGCAATTTCAAAACAATAGCTTCAATTATTTTCTCTAATTATTTCGGTCAATTTTAATTCGATTTCCAACTAAGATAAATTAGTATGAACAATTTTTGCCTTAGTTTTATTTTAATTTAACCCAATGAAATTCTCTAAAATGTAATGACATCATTCAATTTGACCAATAACAAATAGTTATACGTCTGGACTACTGCGATATCATTGAATTATCAAATATTTTAAAAATAATTCAGACGCATAATTAATTCATAAAAATATATAAAGAAATGAAAAATGGCAAAAAAATTTCTAAACGAATTCCCTTCGTTCGGTGATATATTCTCATAATTTTTTGGAAAATTCCTCAAGCAAGTGGTATTGTTAATAAATAGCCCTCGGCTATTAATATACTTATCAATATATCAATATACTTGCTTTCGAAATGTTTGGCAAAAAATTATTTCGAATTATCACCGCCCTTGGGAACAACTGATAAAAACCATAGCTTATATTTTAGCTAACATAATTAAATTTATTTATTTTTAATTTAATTTTTTTTTATTACATAATTGAGGTGTAATAAAACAAAAGTAAACAATTTTGGTGTTGTTTAATAAATATTATGGTGAAATTTTTAACAAATATGAAAACATGATAAAAAAAGATATTTTTTTTAATAAAATGTGTTTTGTAGTAGGAATTACATACATATGTGCGCAATTTCGCGCCAACGCAACAGCATTTGTTATAGCATCCGGACTGACTCTTCTGATTTCGATAATATTTCATACACAGATTGCCAATGACAAAATAAAAATACTATTTGTTTCGAAAAATGAAATTTCGCTCTGGGGATGACACAGTGTGGCGAGCGGCAAAGTTTTACGGGGTAGCGAAACATTAGCATCTTTGGCTACCAATTGACTAAACTGATTTTAGTCATTTATAGCTCATAAAAGAAATTGATGGGACTTATAAAAAAATTATTTTAAAAGCATTGCTGGGCCACCCTCATTTTTACCACATTTTTTTCCAGAAAAGAAAATGTTCAATTAATTCTTAATCCCAAATGAAAATTTTCCAATGGCATGATCGTTTTAGAAATAAAATTCTTACAAAATGTTTATATCCGTTTTTTTGAAATTTTTTTTATAAAACAATGCAGTGAATCATTCTAGGGATTCTTAACAAGGGACCGCGACGAATGTACGCGACGTGTACGAATATGAATGCGGTTATTTTTCAATAAATACTTTAAATACTGACAGTAATGCGTTTCATTTTTGGATATATTTCGAATCTATGCAACACATACGAAGTGAAATAGCGGCAGTTAGGATGCAGAAAAACAATTGTTAAGAAGACACACTCCTCCATCAATCATCATTTTATCCAATTTTGCCCAAACACATAAATAACTATTTAAAGATGTTTTTTTTTATAATTAAAATTTATCAAATTTGTTAGTGCCAAACAGAAATTAAATTTTGAACGATCAGAAAATTTCGTCATCGTATCAAGCAAAATTTCATGTTCCATATAAATATATGAACATGTCAAAGCATGGCTTGGATTCATACCCTTAGACACAGACAAACAGAACTATAACAAAGTTAAGTCTATATAATGCGCGAGAATATTTATAAGGGGGCCGAGACTGCCAAAAACTTATTTTAGGGGGACCGCGAGTGCGAAAATCTTAAGAACCACTGGTCTATTCAACTAAAACCACCGGAATTCTTGTTTTATAGAAATTTAATGACCATTTAATTATTTTAGGATACAAATTAATTATTTGAGAGTGTGGATGATTTTTACATAATTTATCTTTTCAGCCATTTATACCGTCCAAAATTATTTATAAATGCATGTACCTGATATATATTAAAACTTTTTCTGAGAAGTAAATAGTGAGAAAAATTATGTGAAATAAAATGCATGTTGTATATAATTCATATAACAATTAACTTTTTATTTTTATTCTAAGCTATGTAATAAAATATATTGTTTTTCATTAATAATATAAAATAAATTTTTCTACTCCTATCACAGTAAATTATCAATTACATCACGCTATCCATGGCATGTACATTGATTATTACAATAAGTGTAACGTAATGAAAATCAAAAGTGTTACGTAATATATATATTACATTACATATTGACGGCTTATCATAAAAAACATAATTTCAACCGGATTAGAATATATTTTAGTAAGCAATGTTTTCTTTAGGTATGAACGCATGAAATGATTGTGTACATTTTATAGTTACAGCCTCTCTGTATCTTGCTTCTAGCCGTAATTTCTGTATATAATCATTTTTACTGGTATATACGAAATTCATTGTTGATTGCCATTTTGTTGCCCATTCCATAGGAGTATGAATAGTAAGATCCATAGGAGTATGAATAATATCCTTGTTAGACAAACTATATCGATAAGCACCTCGTTTTAATATACCTTCTATTCCTTCACCTACTATCGGTGATAGTCTACCTACTTTCGTAGAAAATATTGCGGTTCGTTTTTCGTTCGTGTATTTGTTTCACTCGATGGTAGCGCAGCTCCTAAATAAATGTTCATTGACAAAAAAAACGGGATTTTAATCTCTTGTTCTACAGTATACTTTTCTATAAATTACCAAGGGGTTTTTTGCCGGACAATATTAAATTGAATTAGAACCACAAACATAATAAATCGATTTGCGGCGCCCAAATGTCGCCAAAATAAACACACATTTCTACGAATGTTTGTTTTGATATAGTTTTGCTATTAACTGTGTTTATAATTTTCAGTTTAAAACTGTTCCATTTATATTGTACATTTTATTTACTTTTAATTATGTAACATTAAATAACATCTATAAATAAAATTAGTTTACAGACAATATGAGTGCATACTGTGTTATATAAATTTCAAGGTTACATATTGATTTGAGTTTTATTTATAATAAAAATTAATTTTCAATAGTTAACTATTATTGGTATTATAAGCTTACGTTGAAATAAGTTGAATAGGATAAAAAGATTGAATTGATAGGTTATAAAGATTGAACACAAATCATAACACAGATTTTTTTTAGTATCGCTCAAACAATTATTTTTCTTTTATTTTCAGGATTGAAAGATCAAAAAAAGTACGTGTTACATTTTTTCAAAGTAGTAAACCACAACAAGTTAGTCCACCGGAAAATCATATTCCATTTTTTGGTGAAAATAATAATTCCATATTAATCGATTCAATTTTATCCGAAACAAATTCAATCGACGATAGTAAAATGGCTACAGTAACAGCAACAGTTATTCCACCAAACTACGATAGACAAAATAGGTAAGTGATTTTTATTATAATGTTTTATTTATTTTATGTTTTTTTTTTTACAAAAAACATTACACTATAATTTTACTAATGTACCGAGATAGAAGAGGAAATGTCAAATTATTTTATTTATATTTTTTGTTAGTTTTATGTTTTAAAACTATAAAACATAAAATATACAGTTTCATAATAGTAATTATTACTATCAATAGTTATTATTATCATTTTAGTGTAATAACGTGTTTTTAGTTTCTATAAGTAGACGGATTATAGATGGCTTTAAATTTAAACAATCCTGGTCGATAAATTAGAAAGTAGGAGGATTCTGTTTTATTTGATTAATTAATTCATAAATAAAGAAAATCTCAAATTGTTTATGTTTAAAAAACTCGTGTTTTCGGGCACATTTTCGGACTAAAATTGAAAGTAATTAGACTTTTACATCCTATTTTTTATTTGAAATGACTTAAAACGACCAAGATTTTATTTGTAAAATAATAGTTTTCCATCACAAATTTCATCTATATACATTTAACAAAAACTAATTACATCAAACTTAAAACAAACTCTGAAGAATCTACCTTAATCCTTTTTCTTTAAAACCGGTATCATCATAAACCACATAAAATAAATAAACCATGTAAATTGACATACATACATTAATATAGTGAAACCAAAAATGAACAAAGAAACTCTTTTCTGTTGAATATAAACAATAATAAAAAATCTAGACATTAAAAAAGCCAAAATGCAAAAGAACTTTCAAAAGAAAATGAAAAGAAAAACTAAATGATTTTAATTTTCTTTTTTTTTTTAACTATTTTGTTTTTCTTTTCTAATAAGAACAAACAAACAAAATGTAAAAAATAAAGAAAAGTAAGTATGCAAGATTGTTTAATTTTAAATTACTTTTTCTTTTGTATAATATTCCACAGTGATAAAAGAAGGAAACTAGACGACAATTGTATAGAAGAAGTTGACGTTTTTGTTGTTATTCTGTTTGTTGATATCAGATAAAAGAATGGAAAAAATATTTTTATTTAAATTTTATGAATAATTAAAAAGATAACTTTGTACTTAAATAACCCTTCACCTATTCACCTACTTTATTTTGTTAAACGCTTTTAAGGGATACTAATATGATGCTAATGGTTTCACGGTTGTATGGTTGATGTTACAAAGAGTTTTTCTTTTAATTCGGTGTGAACCTCTCACTTTTCTATCCATTATGCAAGGTATTAAAAGGTCGTTTGTTTTCAGAATCAATAATATTACGTTTTCCTTACTTAATTCAATCAATTGTATTATATTAAATATATGTCATTAGATCATGACCTAATGTTTCTTTTTGCAATTGAACTGATTATTATCATTCTTCAATTATTGATGTCTTTCTACTTTGAATGATCAATAAATAAATTTTTATTGACTGGAAAACAAAGTTCAAATGCGCTTTGCTTTGAATGTTGCTATTTTAAAAATCTATAATTTTCCTAATGTATTCGTATACATATTACTTTTTTCGTATAAGATAAAAGCAAATAAATGTAAACTAAATTTCATTTTGAAAATTAAAAATTCTTCTGGATATTTCTATTTATAAATTAAATTTCGACAAATTTTCTTTCGGTATATGACATCAATTAATGAAAGTTTAGTCAATCGTAAATAGTACATTATGATGCAAGGACGTAAATCTAAAGATTTTGGACGCATGTGGAGTTTGGACCCACATTAAGTCCAAAATAGCTTACGTAAGTGCATCATATACTATTTATTTACTGTCTCTCTCTCTCTCTCTCTCTCTCTCTCTCTCTCTCTCTCTCTCTCTCTCTCTCTCTCTCACTCTCTCTCTCTCTCTCTCTCTCTCTCTCTCTCTCTCTCTCTCTCTCTCTCTCTCTCTCTCTCTCTCTCTCTCTCTCTCTCTCTCTCTCTCTCTCTCTCTCTCTCTCTCTCTCTCTCTCTCTCTCTCTCTCTCTATCTCTCTCTGGCGTTTACATCCCATGAAGGGATTTTGCCGCCTGTGCAATAAGCTTCCAATCATCTCGTTCCATGACCAGTTGACCCCATTCTTCAGTCCTCTGCGACGAACACCAGCTGGTTGTTGTTGGGACGCTTTTTTAATCATTCTATCTAATGGAGCCCTTCCTACATGACCAAACCATCTGTTCCGGTTAGATTTAATGAATCCGATCACATCGCAGCCTCCAAGAAGCTGTCTGATTTCGTGATTCATTCGGATTCTATACTGATTTTCAGCAACTTTGCATGGACCATAAATTGTTTGTATGACCTTCCTCTCGAATGTTGATAAAATTCTACAATCGGAGGAAGTCAGTGTCCAGCTTTCACTTCCAAATGTAAGCACAGGTCGAATTAATGCTTTGTAAAGTGTGAGTTTACACGACCGCGAAAGATGTTTTGATCGCAGAAGTTTTGAGTATGCGTAGAAAACTCTGTATGCGGCAGAGACACGGGCTTTGATATCTGCCTGTATGTCATTTGACGATGTTATTACAGACCCGAGGTATTTGAAGTTTTCCACGCGTTCCACTTCATAGTCGCCAGTATCCAGATTTCCGGGCGGTAAGTTCTTAGATGTTGTTAACACTTTAGTTTTGCCGGTGTTGATGCATAATCCAAGTCGTTTAGCATTTCTTTCAAACTGAGCGAGACTATCTTTAATATCGCTCGTTCTACGTCCGAAAAGCACAATATCATCTGCGTAGCCAAGAACTTGACTAGATTTGTTATATATGCAGCTTTGCGTCTCAATTCGGCTTTTTCTTATCGCGTACTCCAGCTCCAAATTAAACAGTACGGGCGCGAGTGCATCACCTTGTCGAACAGCTGATTTTATATCGAAAGGATCAGAAACTGACCCTTCAATTTATTCTATGTTTATTCAATGTATTCTACAATTTGATCCCGATGTTGTGAGTTTGCACAGGGAAACAAGTTTCTCTGGGATACCAAGGTATATGAGTGTGGACCAAAGGTTGTCGCGTAGAGCTGGTGAATGCTGATGTTGTACTCCTAACATTTTTCCATAATCACCCTTAATGTAAAACATTGATATGTGGTTGAGCGGTTGGGACGAAAACCACACTGATAGTCACCGATGATAGATTTGGCGAACGGGATGAGTCGAGCAAGGTCACCTTTCTAATGTAGCGGAACAATGAGAGCTGTTTTCCATTCAGCAAGTAGTTCTTCTTGGTCCCAGATTGCAAGAATCAGATCGTATATACGTGAGACCAGAGCTGCTCCTCCATTTTTCATAAGTTCTGCGCGAATTCCATCGAAACCTTGTGATTTGCCATTTTTCAGTTTTTTAATGGCAGCTTCCACTTCTTATATTGCTGGGTAAGGGACAAAAATCTTCTCAGTTGATGGATCAATTGCTCGAATAGGATGAACTTCATTCGTCCTATTCAGTAGGTCTTGAAAGTGAGATCGCCACACTGCCAGCACATCACGTTCACTTGTTGTAAGTTCATTATTTTCATTTTTGATGGCTGTAGATCTTGGGTGGAAATCTTTTGTCAGATTCCGTGCATTGGCAAAGCACTCTTTTGAATTTCCGTTGGCCGCATGTTGGTTGATGTTTTCGATGCAGCTCTTCATGTGTTCGCGTTTCTTTTTACGTAGGAGTTTTGCTGAGGCTTTCCTGGCGCATAGATAATCAGCTTGGGAGCTTCAGGTGTTCTTTGTTAACCATTTTTCTCGCAGTTTTTGTTGATGTTCAACGGGTTGGCGGCACTCGTCGTCAAACCATTCGTTGTGTGATTTCGGTGGTCGTTTTCCGATTGTAGTTTGTGCTGCGGCTATAATGGTCGATTGAAGCGTTTGCCATTCTTCTTGTATGTTTAATGGCATCTCAGAAGAGATGTCATGCTCTTCTATGTTTTGTGTTATTATTTGCTGATATCTGTTCAGCGTTTCCGGAAGCTTAAATGCATCGACATTCCAACGCACGGTCTTTTTTGCTTGTCTATTAAATGTTGATGACAATTTGCACTTGTTCTTAAAGATCTTAAAGATGACAAGCATATGATCGGTGTCCATATCAGCACCTCTGTATGATCGAACGTCAGTTACACTTGTAGAGTGTCTCTTAGAGATCATGACGTGATCGATTTGATTTTCCGTTCTTGCGTCATTTGATTTCCACGTTGCCTTGTGAATTCTCTTGTGAGGGAAGAAAGTGCTGGAAATTACTAGATCATACATCATAGCCAGCTCGGCTGCGCGGAAACCGTTATTGTTGATGGTATGATGCAGGCTGTTAGGGCCAATATGTGTTTTAAGTTCTGCAATCCTACCAATTTGAGCATTAAAATCACCTACCACGATTTTTATATCGTGCCGCGGGATTTTATTGATGACTTCTTCGAGTTCTAGGAAGAACAGGTCTTTAATATCATCTGCTTTATCTTCAGTAGGTGCATGAACATTGACGATCGTTACATTGAATTTTTGCGTGCGGATTCTCAGTGTGAATAACCGCATATTAATTGGGCTGAAGTCGATAACATGCTGATTCACGCGACGGTGTATAAGAAAGCCAACTCCAAATTCTCCTCCGTTTTCGATGACCGCAATAATAAAGAGTGTATCCTTTCGCTGTTTCGTGGATTCCACTACCTGGCCATCTTAGTTCTTGTAATGCCACTATTTCTAGTGTGTAGCTCTCGACTTGTTGTGTGAGTTTTAGGAGATCTCCTGGTCTTCTAAGGCTTAGCACGTTCCAGGTTCCCATTTTTAAATCGTAGTCCGGGTACAGTTTTCGAGGTCGTTCCAATAATGAATCCGAGATATTCCGAGGCCTGTGTACAGAATTCATGACAATAATTTTTTTACGGAAATGGGGTGTTACCCCTTCGCCCAAACCAAATTTTCGTGAATGGGTTCGTTCTGCATCTTAAGGTCACCAGACCTTTCTACACGTTTATATAGCGAGCCGTTTGATCCAAGGCAGACGCCCGCTGCAAGCCGCCCCTAACATGGAGAACAGACGCTTTCTACACATTTATATAGCGAGCCGCTTGATCCAAGACAGACGCCCGCTCCAAGCCGCCCCTGGCATGGAGACAGACGCTTGAGTTGCATTAGTTTTATAGCGCCAATGGCCCGCCATGGTGCAGAATCATTGAGTATAAGCAGTATTTACTCTGCCCCTCTCAACTACACCAACCTAATTCTGTTAGCGTTACCCAGGTAGCACGGCGCACAGTGGGATTTTTTGTGCAATAAGTAATTTTTTCGACACATAAAATTTAAAAAAGTAATGATGCAGTTTTGTAGAAAATTGATTCAGTATGAAGAATCCATAAATTGTATCCCAAAAAAACGTTTATTTGTCTTTGAAATAATGAAGTAAAGTCACATGTAAATTTTGGTCCAAAATATTGAAAACTGTTTACGCACTTCTATAGTGTTTGTACGTAAGATAACTTTATTGCTCTAATTTAAATAGTGATTATTTTCAAATATAGCCTTTTCTGCGTATTTAAAAAAAAAATTATAAAGATCGCTCATATGGTTTATAAGATATGATAGAATAAAATTTGTTCTATAATATGCCGTGATTGCAAACTTCCTTGGAAGAAAAAAAAGGTTGCTCTGTCGTGCTAGGTGCTCCCGCTATAATAAAATGAAAGATAAGATCCATACTATCAATTAAAAAAAAAAAAGTTTAAATAATTAATAATCTTTTATAAAATCATAAAATCATGAAATTTTGGGTTCTATGGGCGGTGGGTAGTGGGCGTGGCCAATTTTGATGAAAGTTTATTTTATTCTTAATTGAGGCAATAAAAGGCTCTGTGCCAAATTTCAAAAACTTTGAGCCAAAAATAAATTTTGGGTTCTATGGGCGGTGGGGTAGTGGGCGTGACCGATTCTGATGAAACTTTATATTTTTCTTGATTGAGCTAATCAAAGGCTCAGAGCAAAATTTCAACATTCTACGAGCACTCCTTATATTTTTTGCCAAACATTGTATGAACAAATCCCACTGTGCGGCGTGGACGTAGAATTTCGGATTTTCGCTACCCCAATTTAAAGAAAGGTTGCTTTGATAAAATTTTCTATTTTTTATAGAATTTAAACAAATACAAAAGTTTTTTACTTTTTTGGACGTAAAAAGTGACACTTTACGGTCGCAAATCAAAGTAATAAAATACCACTTTAAAATGTAGGCGAATAAATAGTACATTATGATGCTAGGACGTAAAGCTAAAGATTTTGGACGTATGTGGAGTTGGCAAATCGAGGCGCTAGCCGAGATTTACACCCACATTAAGTCCAAAATAGCTTACGCACGCAAAATATTTTTAAAAAAATTGTTTATTCTAAATCAAGATATAATTTTGTATAAATTTTGAAATGAAAATATGTTGAACAAGTAACCTGTAACAAAATATTTGTTATTTTTTTTTTCAAAATAATTGTATAACTATGACAACAAATAATAACAATAATTTTAATTGCATAATGAAATTTTGAATTTAAAAGTTGCTTTGATAAAAATTTCTATTTTTTATAGAATTTATACAAATACAAATGTTTTTTTACTCTTTTGGACTATGACAACAAAATACATGGTTAAAAAGTGACATTTTACGGCCGCAAATCACAGTAATAAAGTACCACTTTAATATGTTGGCGAATAAAAAAGTATTTTTGTTTCTCCTAAATTTCTTTCTTGGAAATTTTACTTATAATTATGGTAACGGTCAACGGATCGTTGCTGTTCTATTCGTTATTTTTGTTCGATTGGCTACATAGCAAGTTTGTCACAAATTATAAATCATTTTTATTGTTATATTTGAATTTGTTGTAATTTTTATTGATTTCAGAAAAATCTTAATTTGATCAAACGAAACTTTTTACTATTAATATGCATAACTTTTAACTGATTTTACAATACTTAATCCTATTTGTTTTTAAAATTCCAAATAAATTATAAATTTTTTAAGATAATTCCTTTACTTGTCCTCTAAAATTTGTGATAAAATGTGCTAGAGTGTCTTCAATTGGTATAATTTGCATTTATCTGTTTCCTTCACTCCAATTTACTTGAAATGTCAGAATCCTTGTTAGTATTCTTAAGCTGTTTCTATTCAACCTTAAGCAAGAGTGCACTTTTCTTTTATGGTTGCACAACCGAATTAATTTCTTCCAACTACCTTAGACGTTTCGCATTATTCCAGTCATAATTTTATTTCTCATCCTTCGGTTACTGTTACGTTATTGTCATTGTTGAGCTTGGTAAACTTTTTAAGTATTGGATGTTGCTTACTCTACTCAAGAACTTCTTTCAAAGTTAACCAATCCTCCTTAGGATATCAAGACTCAATTATCTTTCGTCTTCCCATTTCCTCGATGCTAAATCTTAGAACGCTTTCCCTGGCTACATTGTTAACTTGTATAAATGGAATCGAACTAGTCCCAACAAAATCTCTATGGAAAAAGTAAAATGTGTTCCCGTTGGCTCCGTAATGCAAATGCAAGACAGTTGCTGCATATTTGCTAACTTTGACTTCCGGCAGTTGTATCCTTCAGCCTTACATCATCGCTCTATACGAGATGTTCTGTCTTAATATCCTTAGCATTGCTGGACTGCTGTCGAAATTAGAATTTCTGGAATTGCTGGACTGCTCGACTGCTGTCCGCCAGCTTATACCATGATAACAGGTACTGATTGACTTTATTCACATCTTCCGCACAGGAGCTTGTTATCACTGGAGCTTGTTGTTGTTATAACGCAATTTCTTGATATGCATTCCTGGATGTGCCATTGTTAATTGTGCTGCCCATACTAATAGGCATCGTATTGAGATGCATCTTCTTTGAAAAGAGATGACTATGGTGTTTCACTAAATTATTTTCAGTTGCACAGATATACAACATCTGTCTATCTATACCAGCTCATTCCAGGGAGGATATCATTTTTGCCAACTTTCGGGATAAATGTGATTTTGATTGTTCTCAATGGTATTGGAATACATTTGTCAAATTACCAGACTACTTCTAAACATTTCCATCAGGTAATAACAACATTTGCTTTATTAGAAGGCTGTGACTCCACTTTAAGATTAACAAATAATAACTTTGTCAACATCTTTCTTCTCTACCGCATAAAAAGAGAATTAAAGAGAATTAAGTACTTTGAATTTTTATTATACTTAAAAATTTTAAGCAAAAGACTGGTTAATAACGCGTAATATAATAAACTGAACCTTGGTTCAGTCTTTGCATTTACAACTGACCCAGACTGAAACCAAAGCTAACTAGCCAAGAATTGCCTCGCCATTATTGGCCCGAGATTGGTCCGTTGTTTAATATTCGTAGCTCCTACGCCTACCCTATCTTATTAAATTAACAACTTCAATCTTCAAAATAAATATCCTTTTGGAATAGCTCGTTATGATACAATTTTTTCTTTAAAGTACATATGTATATACTATTTCTATAGTTCCCAGGAAGTTTTTTGGCTTTATCTCAAAAATTGAAATTTTAAGATATTTACTTCGTTTTTAGTAAAAAAAGGTAAAATTTTTCATAAATAAGTTTTATTGCGTTTTTTCAATATTAAAATTTTTTCAAAAGGAGAGTAAAACGACTGACTTATAAAGACGAAGTCTTAAACTTTATGTCCAGCATCGATACATCAAAAAAAACCCAAATGGATCTTGGTTTTTTGGGTGGGTTCAACTGGGAATAGTGTGACCAATACGTTATTTTTAAGAGGTGTGACCACTACGGGTTAATCATTTTGTACGTTCTTAGTGATTTTGAATTGGTGAACATCCTGCCCATCACAACTGGCGCTATTTTGGCTTGATTGGCGTTTCCTTGGACTAAGTGCCGTTGTTTTGACATCAGCTCTATCCGGATCAGAGAGTTGACTCTGTTTATTCACCTAAAGCAGCATCTTCTCCTCATCCTGTCACATCAGAGTTACCTCATGTTACCGGGACCAACAACTTAAAGCACATAGCGTTCTATATTTGCGAAGTGGATGTTTGTGCAGTAGAGTCGCCTATAAGTACCACTAACGACAACTTCACTACTGTGGTCGGTGATCATACTAAATTGGTAGATTAGGATGTTTACTGTTCCACTTCAACGTCATAGGACCTACATCGTATTTCGTAACAAGCTACTTTCGTGGTTTGGACTTCTAGCAAAAGAGACATTTCTTGGTTATCTTTCCTTTCTTGATTATCTTTCCTAGGGAGAAAGATTGCAACGTTGAGGATATCGGAATAATTGTTGTCTTTATCGCAACAAGTTAATGCGAAGTTGCCATTATATTTGAAAAGATTGCTACAAGCAATCTGAATGTATAATCATCGCAATCTACCACAAATACCCCGGTTACTATATCACAAATGATACAATGTTACTAGTCCATAGAAAGTCTAATATATCAACTATATTGGCTGACTACAGGTTAATTGGAAGACTGGTTTGTTGATGATTGCTACAATTTCCACCTGACTGGGCATTCGCCTGTGATCTTCCATATCCAGGTCCAGCTGACTGACCATTTCAACATCCCCGTCGATATTAATACATTAATACATCCCATACATGTTTGTACAACTAGTCCAGCAATGGTCCATTACTGGCAACCAGTAATGCAGTAATAAGCGTGTACTGACAACCATGACTGGGCCATTAACATAATTTTACTGGATGATAACTTCGGACAATAAATGGCTGCCATTCATGGGCCAAAGAAAAAAACTGCAATGGCGCATACAAGGTTGTACAGTTGGCCCAGTAACGGACCAATAATAATAACTAGTATTACAGCAATGGCCGCGTACTGGCCGCCATGACTGGGCCATTAAAAAAATATAAAATATTATCATAGGCATAGTTTGAAATAAAATAAAAATGCTTAACGAAAAAAATTTAAAATTTATGCCAACCTAAAACCTAATCAATATTATCATAGTCTTTCAGCCGAGAAGCCATAACTAAACTATAGATGAAAATTTTTCGAATATGTATTTCTAAAATGGATTTTACTCTAGTGAATTTTAACCCAATGGCATACATCGGCCAATTCGTGGTTGCAGTACTGGCCCAATAACAATAGCCAATTAATATTATCCATTATCGAGCCATTTCTTGGCCATTTAAGGTAAAGTGTACTGGTTATTTTCTATAAACCGTAGATCGGCCGATTTATGGTTCCAGGTCAAATGGTCAATGCTTGGCCATTTAATGGTATTATTCAACTGGCTCTTTTCTGTAAATCATAGATCAGCCGATGAATGGTTCTAGTACATGCCCAATAACAATAACCAAGTACTGTTCACCATTAATGGGCCCGTACTTGGCCGTATTTCAGACTACGGCAAACCCTGCTTGAGATAAAGCTTAAAATTCTTATTTGTAACAAAAACTAGCGTTTTCTTAACTGTAAATGAATATTAAAACGATATCTAGTTTTTAAATTCAATAAAACAATTAGGCTGAAATTTATTAAAATCTGGCTTTTTTCAAGCGTCACCTTTAGCTCGAAACAGTTCGAGTAATTGTTCAAATGTGTAATTGAAACAGCTATCCAAATATAATTCAGGCACTACAAAAACCTATAAGTTAAATATGGTCAGTTTATGTATATATATGTTGTCTTTGTGGTTTTTACACAAACCGTAAAATTGTGGACACAACAAAACCCATAAACTAAATATCCAATATGACTTATACGTTTAAAACACAAACCAATTAGATTAAACTTATCTTCAGACAATAGATAGTAGATAGATATTATTACATTTTATTACTATAATAAAATTTTTCTTTCACAAAAACTCGATGAAAAGAAAATTAATTTTAAACAAACAAAAAAGTGGATATAAAATAAATTGACTGTCGTGACCAAGTATGATTCCTTTTTTTATCATTTTAAATCTTTGTTTTATATTTATGTATTTTTTCTATATCCTTTAAAATCGGTGACTTGACTATTTCATAGTTTTTCTAAAGATTTCCTTTTTTTGTGTTGATGCACCCTTTTTTTGAATGATCACTTAAGGGTTAAGTTAACAAGTAAAGATTTAATATTATGATTTCCAGGTAACTATTGTTATAAGTTCACTACATTGTTTTTTTGCAAATTTTGATATATTAAAGTGTTTGAAATTTCTTTTCCGTAGCAAATTTTCACTGGACGCGCAATCAAAATCATTAAAAATTTTAATTCCAAAGTTGTTTTCGTATTAAAAGTTATTCATTTTAAATTTTTGTATTAAAAATATAACGCAATTTTCTTATAGTTTACACTACAACTTTAAGCTTATCTAAATTTGTATCAGAACAAATCCGCCATATTTCTTTTTGTATTGTATTTTAAGATAAGAAAAAAATAAGAATAAAATAAAACTAAAAATATTGTAAAAATATTTTACTCTGTCTGTTTTTTTTACTTTGCACTGTAACCGTGCGAGTTGCAAACCAGAAAAACCTTTGTAAACCGTTTGTATACCGTAAACGTAAGCCACCACACCATAACTCGAAGCTTCTTTGGCTACAAGAATTTCTAGCAATCGCAGTGAGTTAAAAAAACATCTAACTTAAGTGTTGTTCTCACGGCATAAACATTTGTTGACATTCTTGAGTTGATAACAACTCAGCATCTGCTTTTAAAAGATCATAAAATACCATAAGAGCTTTTACTAATATATAAAATAAAATTAATGATAAATATTTTATCAATGTCATAAAAAATAAGTTTTTATTATTTATTTCCATTCCTTTCTCTGATTATTTAGTGCTTTTGCTATTAAAATATAATAGTCTCTTCTGATTTTGCAACGATAATAAAAATATCCAACAATTTTTAATTACGAACGCAACAAAAAATTATGAAAGGCGATACTGTTAGACTGCTCGGTTCTTATATTAAAGAAAGATGTTCAGCTTTATAGGAACTGCAACTAGTAACTCATAATTTTCCTATGTGTTCTCATATTGAACTTTTTAAAAAATCATTAAAATCTTGAACAAATAAATAGTCCATATATAAATTTTTCGCATATATATTTGATAAAAAGACCAAAAAAATAAATAAACTAATATTTCTTTTAAATAAATATATTAGTACATAACCATAAAAATATATAACATTTCCTTTATTTACATTAGCAACAAAACGCAAATTTTACCTACTGCGCAAACTCAACAATAGATTGTTCTACTCTCACTTTTACCTATCAGCACAAACAGACCGACATTTCTAAACAATTCAAAAAAATTTAATAGAAGAAAATATGTTAACAACAAAAAAATAATGAAATTAAATTAGGCCAAGCTAAAAAGCCAGACTAAATTGATACAACCCTCCTATAGTACTATATCATAAACTTGTTTAAACAAAAGAAAATTAAAGAAAACTATAAAGTTTTTACCAAAATTTAAATCAATTTTTCATTAATCTAATAATAAAAAAAATAGAAAAATATGTTTAGAATGTTAATGTCAAAAACGAAATTCATTAGTATGGTAATGTGTTTTAGAGATATTGAGCGGTTTTTAAGAACAGGCCAACATCGATAGCGGATTCAAAATTAGAAATAACGAATGCTTCGTTACAAAATCAAGGCCAAAGGCAAGATGTGAACGCAAATAAAATTACGTACAATGAATTGAAAATATCATAAATAAATTGCCAAAAATAATAAATCCCAAAAAATTATTCTAAACGTCACTATATAAAAACATCTGGCCTTTGAATAAAAATATAATGTAAAAATATTTCCGCAACAGCGAGAGAAAATCAAAAAATTTCGCTCAAACAACAAAAAAAGAGAATGGAAAAGAAAAGAAAACGAATTTTCATGAAAAATTTCAAAATAAAAAAAAGAAAATTTTAATATATGAGCCAGTTTCGATGTGCGCCTCAAAATAGAATAAACTATATTGAATATGAGAGTATATTATATGAGTAAATATATACAAATGAAAAATAGAATAATATCTGGAATAAATTTTTAAGTGAAGTGCAATAAATGTTTTAGTTTTATTAAAGTTAATATTAAATTCAATGTTATTTATTCAATAAATTAAACCAATTTTATGCCTTGTACGAATAACTTCATTTAAATTAAACTAACAACAAATTTCAACCCACCTATATTTACTTGTTATTAATTTAATTAAAATAAATTTTGGGGTTCAAACTTGAACTTGTTTTTTTATTTTTAACAATAAAACATTAACTTTTATTAATATCAATTTAGTTTTTAACATTTTATTTAATCAATAAAAAACGTGATAGTAGAACTTTTGTTAAGGAAAAAAAAAATTCAAAACAATAAAAAAAAAACACTCCAAAAATCAATGTTCCGTTTTGGATTATGTTCCACTAACCGAGTTATTTTATATTAAGTTGTAACATATATTGTGTTGTGTTTTCCTAGTTGTTTAATGTTTATATATAATTTTTTCCTTTTATATAAACATTTTAAATATTTCAATTTTAATGTAAATAAATAAACGGGTCTGAAATCTGTTACAACATAATATTGATATATAGCTTAAATTTTCTCTCCCTATTTTCCAGGTCTTCATAATTTAGTTCAAACATGTTTATAGTGAAATTTACAAATTAACAAATGTATATTAATTTATAAAAACAATAATATTTGTGTTAACAAAAAATTAACATTAAAAATATTTTTACAACAAACAGAGAAAATTTTGTTTAATTTTGTTTTTGTTTTAATTAGCTTTTAAATTAAATTAAAATGAAAATAAAAAGAACCGTTAATAATAAAAATCACCGATCAATGACAACATCACAATCGCACGGTGGAGCTTTGTATTATATAGTTGAAGTACCAAGAGAAGAGTATGAATGTGAACTTAAGAGGAGACATAGGTAGTTATTAGTTTTATATTAGATGTTGTTATATTTTATGGTAAATACGTTTTATTTTTCAATTACAAGAAATGTATAACTGAGTTACATAGTATATCAATTTCGATAGTTTCGTAAATGTAAAGAAACAACATGAATTATTATATCAATAACAGTTATAAAAAATGTGCTGATGTTAAAATTGCATAGCACTCTCTCTCTCTCTATATATATGATACCTAACTTGGTGTAAGTTAACATGAGACCAAAAGACCAAAAAGTGTCACGTGTCTGAGTTTTCTACTCGAAGCGTAGCTGAAGCCAGAAAACAAAAAAGAACGTAAAGGCACTTTTTTTCTGTGGAACACACTTTATTTTTTCTACCACTTATATAATTTTCATTCAATAATTATCATTTTCAATATGTATTGTAACTTTTCCACCATGTCATAGTGTATTTATTTTAATATGACTGGTGTTTGTGGATTTATTATTAGTTATAAGATATGTCTTAAGGTGGCAGATGTTGTTTAAATTTTTAGCAACTAAGAGCCATGATTCATGTAAAAGAATTATCGTTCAGATAAAATAATATTCGCTCTGATTGGTTGCTGGGCTTTAACCAAATTTTTTATCTGTACGACAATATAAACTTCTGTTAATTAGTCATCTGTAAAAGCAAGTTTTACAGATGATTAACTTCAATTAAATTCGTACAAAGAAAATATTTAAACCATCGCCAAATCTTTCAGGTCGATATATCTGTATTCTTTTAGAAAAACTAATAGTTGATGAATATGAGATTAAGCAATATTTAAATTTATCGCTTGGCAATTCAAACTAATTGCCAAGTGTTTATTATTTTTAGTAACAGTATATCAGCAGTATATCAGCCTTACTGTGTGTAGTATATCAGCCAATCTTCTATTATCACGAATTGAGATGGCATCCTATCACTAGTGCAGTGAGGTAAATGTTAGAGTTTGAAGTAATATAAAATATTAGCACTATCTGCATTATATTGCAGATAGTCGAAACAATTCGTATTCCCGGGGCTTTTACAAAATCTGGCCTTGAGGGACTAAAATGGTGTGTGCAACATTTAGCGAATTTTTTCTCCTTTAGACTCAGAAGCCTATTTTTATTTTTTCTTAGTATTTCTTCTTCTTTAATCTTTATGACACTACATGCGTGGATCAACAAAAAAAACACAATGGCGGTAGAATTTCAAGTTCACAAAAGCCTAATCCGTCACAGAGTTCATAGAAGTTTTTAAATTTATCAACCATACTAGCTGATGTTTAATTTAAGTAACCGCAGTCAAATTCGAACTAACAAAACTTCGATTCACTTTATTTCCAAACCCAATGATGTGTCTATATCGATAGTCAATAGTGTGATGAATTGGCGATATCCCAAAAATTGCTAGTTCGATTTTCGACAAAAATGTAAACAATTTTGAAATCCACCATTTTAAAAATAAACGTAAATTTTCAAAATGCAAATAACTTGGAAAGATTGTTTTGAATTTTTGGATGCTAGTTTGTTATTTTTGGATGCAAGTTTAGTGAATTCTTTCCTGATATTGTGTAAGAATTTCAGAAATATATTATACTTTGTTTACTTTTTACTTGCATTATTGTGAATCTTCCAATTTTTATCTAAATTTTGAAAACTATACTTAATATGTAACTATATGGCATTTTGCAATTTATTTCTGTTTTTTTTGGCAGGAAGCGATTGGCGTTTAGTTTACATGCAGATTACATGTAGTTTTTTGACAAAAGTTGTTTCTATTTTTTATTATGTCCCGTTTGTTTTTTTAAAAATCCTCACAATTTTTATTAATTTGTTGGCGTTTTTTAATATAAGTATTATCAAAAATTAAACACAGATAATTGATATTGACCAGTGTTTCAAATAAAACTAACATCTTAAAACAAAATAATGGAGTAGAAATGACGTTAGTAAAAAATTATGCTTAAGAACATTAATGGAGTAAAAGATGTAAATTTAAATAAAGAAATTTTACAGTGAAACCTTTCCAAAAAGTGAAAACCGTATTTAAACAAATCACATTGCAGAATAATACACGATGACGAACTGTCAAAATATAATTCACTTAAATTTCAACCAAGTAATCAGCTTTTCTGACAAACATCCTTTCCTCTACAGGGGCGACTCTTATAAGGTGTTTTTGTCTGAAAAACTTTCTCTTACACTTCTAGTGATTTAGGATGAGGAAGAAAACTGAGTTTTGGTTTACACGTTTACACTAACATTTGTCAATTTAAACTCGAAAAAAACCCGAAAAATAGAACCTATAGTAAAGATATCGGTCTGAAATTTGAGATATTAAACTTCATACCTTTTTTAGCAACTGACGGAAATTGGGAAAAACAAGGTAAAAATACCACGGGAAACTGAAAAATAAAAAAATAGTAATATCAAATAGACCAGTGCAAATAACTTTTGGTAAGCAAAAAATTAGTAACAGCTTAAAAACTATTATGGATAAGGAAGAAAATAGCAAATGCGCAAATGATGGGTGGAAAATGGTTTAGGGAAATTGTTTTTCACGATTTGCAGCGAAACTAGACCTTCTATCGAAAAAAGCTCATAGGAAAAGTTTAAATAAAAAGCTCAGTTAGTTTTAGTATAAGTATAAGCCATTTTTCACATATACTAGAATTTTTCGTGAAAAATATAAAAAACCGAGATAAAAAGGTTTTTTCGTTTTTAATTATTATCTCTCACAAAAAAAATTGTTTTTCTTTTTTAATTAAAATATTAAAGTATAATATTTTTCATGGAAAATGGCTTGTATAAAACTTATAGACCTTTTTATTACCAACAACTTTTCAATTAAACATTTTTCGATAGAAGGTCTAGTTTAGCTGCAAATTGCGAAAAACCATTTTCCACCCCTAACAGCTCACCCCATTTCACCCACGTAACTCGGAGCACCTTTAATTTATTTTTTCCATCCTTTGCGCAATATTTTCTTCCTTATCCAATAGTTTAAGCCAATCCATTGGTCCAATAGACCTTTATGGTATCTGCACTGACCTAAAATGGCTGGATCGATAAAAAATTTGAAAAAAAATCTTGATTTCATTGAACGCATTAAACGAATTTATTTAACATCAAAATGTTACTTAATTCAACTTTCCAACCCAAAATTAAATTGATATCATATTTTAAATAAAATATATATACTTTTTTTTTCTTTTAGTACCGAATCAGGATGGGACAATCCATTCCGACCTGGTGGTGATTTGTCACGAGAAGCTGAAGAAATAGTTAATTTGATAAAAGGTAATTTCTTGGAAATAATATTTCATTTAAAATATAATCGACAAAAAAATATCGTCTCCTTATATTAAATTAGTTAAGGTATTTTCTGGAGGTGAAAATTTATTTTACTGTTGCTAGCAAAAAAATTTGATTTTGAAATGTATCATATAACTTTATTTTACGTATTCAGTATTTAAGAAAATCTGAAACCATAGAAAAATTTACTGTTGAACTGAGTGAGTGAAATTCAGTGTTTCTTAGAGTTTTCAATTGCATTCAACGTTCAACTCATTACTACGACAAAGCGGTTATTGTTATGTAAGCGTTTAGATCGATATCAATCTTAAGTTCTACACTCTTGCTGATTTTATCTATCTTGTACTTATCTGCTTAACTTTGTTTGATAACACTGTGCGACAGCCCAAATCCACTGGGGCTCTGACTACCGTGAAAAGTTATGTCGGTAAAAAAAAGTTATACGTGTCCCGGCGTTTCGCTGGGTCACGTCTAGGAATCGAGATATATCGATTTGAATATATGTGTTATTATGGTTTTCGTATTATTCACTGTTTGTGTGCTTTTGTCACTTTTGAAATAAAATGCAATATTTAAAAATATACTTTTTAATATGTTTATTTTCAATTTTTTATTTTATTAATACTATAATAATATAAACTTCCTTATAGTAACAATTTGAATTTGATTTTTTTATTTTATTGAATATCGATTTCGACTAACGTCATCCTCAGTTCTTAAATTATTATTCTAATAATAATTTAAGAACTGAGGATGACGTAAGTCAGAATCGATATTCAATAAAATAAAAAAATCAAATTCAAATTGTTACTATAAGGAAGTTTATATTATTATTAATAAAATAAAAAATTGAAAATAAACGTATTAAAAAGTATATTTTTAAATATTGCATTTTAATCAATTTGAAGTTAGTATCATATAGGAGAAATTGTCTCATTTAGGGGTCTTTTTTTGATATAACTCGAGAATGACTAGTCCGATTTTGCTGAAACAAATTTAGAAATTAAGAATTACAATTCCTTTAATCTACTGATATACTATACTGAAAAAGTAACGAAAAAATAAAAAAATAAATAAAAAATAAACAAATAAAATAAATAAATAAATAAATAAAATAAAAATAATAAAGTAAAATAAAAAAATAATTAAAACAATAAAATAAAAATATAAAAAAATAAAATAAAAAAAATTTAATAAATAAATAAAATAAATAATAAATAAATAATAATAATAATACAATAATAAAATATAATAAACATAAAATTATAATAAAAATAATAAAATAAAATAATAAAATAAATAAATAAAAAATAAAAAAAATAAAAAAAATAAAAAAAATAAAAAAAATAAAAAAAATAAAAAAAATAAAAAAAATAAAAAAAATAAAAAAAATAAAAAAAAAAAAAAAATAAAAAAAATAAAAAAAATAAAAAAAATAAAAAAAATAAAAAATAAAAAAGTAAAAAAAAAATAAAATTAATACACATAGACACATGTCCAAATACATTTAAAACAATAAATTTTGGAGTTTATTCCAGCAAAAATATTAAAAAAAAATTTCTATGAAATATCAATATTCTTGTCAAAATGAGATACCTTTACTTAATTGTGAATAAAAGCAAAACGCGTTCATCGATTTTTATTATCGATTTTATTATGTCTCATTTTGTGCACAGTTTATGTGACTTTACGTCAAAGTAATAAAACTTGACACTTTTTCCCGTTTTGAATTTCTCATGATTTTTTAAAATACAATATTTTTATTTTTTAGGCAAAAAATTATTTTTTTTCTTCATAAATTTATTTATAACTGCGAAACTGTTGATTGTGTAAAGAAATAGTATATTAGTACTAAAGGAATTGTAATTCTTAATTTTTGTTTCAGTAAAATCGGACTAGTCGTTCTCGAGTTATGTCAAAAAAGAGTCCCCAAAACGTGACAATTTCCCCTATGGCCTATATGATACCCACTAACTTCAAATCGATATATCTCGATTCCTAGACGTGACCGAGCGAAACGCTGGGACACGTATAACTTTTTTTGACCGATATAACTTTTCCCGGTAGTCAGAACCCCAGCTGATCACTGACCCCTACCATTTGTCGCACAGTGTAATTTTTTTCGATCTCCTGTTCTTGCTTGTTCGTAACTCGTAGAGCTACCGCAATCATTTTTGTACTAACCTGAAAAGATGCAACACTTGTGAGAAGAAAATATTATCTTATAAAGTCGTTTAAAATTGTTTACTAAAATGCATAAAAAATGGCGCGTGTAAGGATGATTTTCAATCTGACTTTGTAATCGAAACGGATTTCTCAATCAAACAGCAATACATTATTCGAATTTTCAACAAAAGAAAGAAAACAAGTTGAATAAAGATACAAATAATTGATTGCCAGTTAACGATACAGATCATTCATAAGTGATAAAGAAAATTGAAATATAAGTAACAAGTATATTAAATTAACATATTTTTTGTTCTAATAAAATTATTATGTTTGTTATGTAAATTGAAATAATTAAAGTAGGATTTGGTAAAATTGAAATTTATTATATTTTGAAAATTTCAATTGAAGTATTATTACAAATAAGACAAACTAAGTTCAAGGTTATTAGATAAGTGTGCTACTATTTTGACATGAGAGAGAACTGGAGAAAATGAAAATATTCTGAAAATACCGTGACAATATTTTTCTTATTTGTTTAATAAAATGTGTTGTGTAGTAGGAATTACAATATATGTCACATATTGTGTGTCACACATAAAAACCTTTTAATTTATACCTTTTATATTGGAGCTCGTTTTTCGAGTAAGCAATATAGCGTACCATCATCAAGGAATATTCCAAGGCTAATGGATGGACAATTAACTGGCCAATTGATGGCCAATTAATGGTGCTGTTGTTGAATGAACACAGTTCATCCGCCAGCACCCCACTGCTATTGCAGGGACAGCAGTTCGAAGGGTTGTCAGCCGTAGATCAAAAACTAAAAAAAAATTACAAATCAACAAAAACTGATCTCTCGTCATGCGATTGGATAAGACTGGATAGGATTGGATAGGATTGGATAGTATTTGATAGTATTGGATGGTATTGGATAGTATTGGATAGGATTGGATAGGATTGGATAGGATTGGATAGGATTGAATAGGATTGGATAGGATTGGGTAGGATTGGATAGGATTGGATAGGATTGGATAGGATTGGATAGGATTGGATAGGATTGGATAGGATTGGATAGGATTGGATAGGATTGGATAGGATTGGATAGGATAGGATTGGATAGGATTAGACAGGATTGGATAGGATTTTTTTTTTATTAATTAGTTAGACATGTTTAGCACACTAAATATGAAATATTCATTATTCAGACTCTTTGAACATCCGAAGATACCATGTCAATTATAGAGGAAGGAGATGAGGAAAATGGAAGGAATGAGGATATGGGGATAACTATACTAATTGTTTTAAATGACGATGGACATTTTCTTTAAATGCCTGAGGGGAAAATTCATCGGGAAATACAGAGGAGGGCATTGAGTTCAACAATTCGGCCACTCTATTAAAATAGTCGTTCTGGAAGGACACAGTTCTACAACGAGGTATTTGTACAACAAATGGATGGGATAATTCGGCAGCTCTGGTTTGTCGATTATACTGCGCACACGATAGAAGGATATTATGAATTTCCTTAGAGGAGAATTCGCTAAAGTTATATTGATAGTAGATTGACAATTCAGCCACATTTCTTCTGTGCTGGAGTGAATCAAGTGGGTCCGTTAGTTCGGTATTACCAATCAACAATCAATATTGCTTTTCTCTGTACAGAGTCTAGACATTTTATTGTTGACTGACAAGCACCTCCCCAAACATGACAGCAGTATTCCATACATGGATGAATAAAGGACTTGAAGATTAGCAAAATTTGATCGGGATTGAAATACTTTTTACATCGACTCAAGAATCCTAATTTTTGCATTGCAGATTTAGCGAGGTTGAACACATGTTTATCCCATTTCAGGTTATTGTGAATATCCACTCCAAGAAGTCTAACTGATTCAACCTCACGCAATTCCTCATGGTTTATCTGAATAGGGAAATTTTTATATCGCTCTATTTGTGAAAGACGGCATAGTTTGGTTTTAGTTGGATTAAATGAAACAAGATTACGATCACCCCATTCCATTATGCGTTCCAGGTCTTTGTTGATAGAATCAATTAGCAGCTCTCTATCAGTGGTAACTGCAGTATGAGATCGAAACTTAGGAGATGCATGTGATGTATGCAATGTGCTATCATCAGCAAAACTATGGATTGGGTGCACTGTGGAAATAAGTAAATCATTAATGTATAGAAGAAACAAGGTTGGTGAGCGTGCAGAACCTTGGGGAACCCCAGCATTGGTTGTGAAAATATTGGATGTGATACCATCTAAATTAACATGAAATTGGCGACCTGTAAGAAAACTATGAATCCATGCGACAGTAAGATGGTCTATGCCATAAGATTTTAATTTAGCTATGAAATTTCTATGCCACACTTTATCGAATGCTTTAGAAATATATCAAGTGAAATACTGAATGTTTCACCATGGTTTTCCAGCGATTTGTTCCAGAGATGGGATACGTAGGCTAACAGATCACCTGTTGCATGACTTCTACGAAAACCATACTGCTTATCATCAATAATTCGCGACATTTCCAAATAATCTATTAGATTGTAGTTAACATATTTTTCAAATATTTTAGCCCAAACCGACAGAATTGCAATTGGTCTATAATTGTTAGGGTCTATCTTACTGCCATTCTTGGGCCAGCAGATTTGTTGATATTGATAGAAAGAAGCATTTTTCGTACAATATTGCAACGAAAAATAATTGGTTTCATTTTCATTTCAACTGGGGAAATGAGTGTGGGAGAACGGGGAGGTTCAACTATGCTTGAGTTTTCTGCGAAAATACGACCCAAAAGATCGGCCTTCTCTTTCGAGTCGCTCACGGGTATGTCATTCAGAACTAAGGTTGGAATAGAGGATGGAGTAAAATTGGACTGATTTAACTGCCTGAAAGAAACTACGTGAAACTGATTTAACTGCCTGAATGAAACTACGCTCGGCGAATTTCTTTGCTTTCTTCTGGATAAAAGCGTCTTTGTCCAAGTCTATTTTGTATTTTATAATATTTCTGGCTTTCTTATAGGCGCTATGGGTTTCAGTTATTTTATTTGAGTTATATGTCTTAAATGCTTTGCGTTTATTCCTCACTGCCTCATCAACATCCCGCGTGAACCAAGGCTCAGTTTTAAGGGTGATTAATCGATTTGGAATAAACCGCATTCCGTCTACTATGATTACAAAAATTCTTATTGCCGATGTACTAGGATCTTTATCAACACAACAAATCGTTTTCCAAGGTGTTTATCATAAAAGTTTTTCAGTTCCGCCCAGTCAGCGCGTTTATAATTCCAAACGCGACGAGGATTTGCTTTAATTTGTGTCGGTGATGTAAATTGCACTATTGCTGATATTAGTAAATGGTCCGATACTCCGAGGGGTTGTTCAACTTTTGTCTTCGTAGTATCTGGTTCGTTTGTCGAAAACAGATCCAGCAAATTATTGTTATGATGTGAATTATCTGGGATTCTAGTGGGACACTCTTATCATTTCCTACGTCTTCAGTGCGCGATGAATATTTAAGCCATTCTTTATTATGAATATAAAAGTTTCCAAGAATGACCAGTCTTGCTTTGAAGTAGTTCGTGGTAATCTTGTCTAGATTGGCCGATATTTGATCGAAAAATGGACATCCTGGGGGGGGGGGGGGGGGGGGGGTATTTGGGGATCTGTATAATCCTACTATAAACATACTTTCATCATCACCTGAAATCTTCAGTGCTAGAGAATTATGGTTGGAGTCAAACTCGTGGGCCTTAATTCTCATACATGAAAGTGAATTTTGAACAAATATACAGACACCATGCTTGTTATAAAAGGAATGTTCCAATTCGTAACTAGGTATCCGGTATTTATCGAGATCCACTTTGCCACTGACAATTGTTTCGGTAAGCAACAATATGGCAGGTTTATGTTTTTTGGAGTAGTGATGAACCTCGTTTGGATTCGAATTGAGGTCTCTTATGTTGGTGAAGTCAATGCTAAGCTGTTGGCTCTGATGTCATTTTGTTGAGACAAAGACTTGCCCTTTGACATTGCAGGTATAGATACTAAAATTCGGCCAGGCCTAAATTTCAACACTACACAGTACAAAAAAAACTGGGTATCTCTGTCACAAAAACATGATAGGATTCATGCAACAGCAGCACGATAAGGGAAAAGCAAAAAAATGGGGACGCAAAAGACACTAACAAAACTCGAAATTCTTACTAATAACTAAAACGAAATTTTATATTTCTTGTTACCAGGCAATACAAAACAAATGTATGCTTTAAAATAGTAAATTTATTACATCAAAGCAATAAAAGGAAAAATTTTACCTGCCTACGCCTGGAAACAGTAAATATAAAATACCAAATACTTTTTTAATATAGAACAATCTCACCAATTATATAATTGTACGCCTTCTATCTTCACTTCAATTTTATATTCGTTAACACTAACAAACACTCAGTGTATTTTATTTTATTTTACCTTTACTCTGTCTTTATAAAGACATACATGCAAAAATAAAATAAAACAAAATACAACTTATATTTTTATTTTCGGTTAATTTTTTTACTTTAAAACTTAGCAGACAACCTTCCTCTTCTGACTCCCGTTGATGAGTTTGGATAGGATTGGATAGGATTGGATAGGATTGGATAGGATTGGATAGGATTGGATAGGATTGGATAGGATTGGATAGGATTGGATAGGATTGGATAGGATTGGATAGGATTGGATAGGATTGGATAGGATTGGATAGGATTGGATAGGATTGGATAGGATTGGATAGGGTTGGATAGGATTGGATAGGATTGAACAGGATTGGATAGGATTGAATAGGATTGGATAGAATAAGATAGGATTGGATAGGATTGTATAGGATTATTTTAATATAATCGACGTTTGTTTGTCGTTCAGATATATAAATCCACTATGTATGATGTATAAGATACCTTTAATCGTTGTTAAACAATTGGAGGTTAAAACGTATAGAGTTTTGAAAGTTTGTTTTATTTTCTGTACTTCCAATTGATGTCTTTTTGTTTCTTCATAAAGATTTGTATTTTTTATGGATTTCGCATACGATCAGAGTTTAGTGGCTTTGAAGAGTTGCGTTTAAGGAACTAAGACGCCAGTTACATTTGAACCAAAGAGAGCATAGCTTGTTCTTTTCGTGCGTCGTTGAATTTTGCCGCAGATCCTTGCTTGGCTTTGGTATTCGCCAATCAGCCAAAGTCTTTTGTATTTACCAAAAGAAATCGTTACGCTAATCAGGCTGATTAAAGCTTTGGCAGCAAATCTAACTAAACCGTTTACTTTGTTTCTAAAATAAATTTCTTAAAGTATTCTGAATTGAATACTGTAATTTTATAAAAGCAAATGTGTTTGCAAGAAATTTACAGATATTTTTTCCCAACCACAACTTATGAAAATAGTTGTGGGTGTATCTTTTGATTGACTCTTTTACGAAGTAAAGTTTTCATTTTGTAATTCCAGGTGGGAAACCTATTACACCGACAGGAGAACCAAATATAAATCTTGCAAATGGTGATCTACCAAAACCAAGTGAAAACGGTACTACCGTTGTTGATGGTGCTGTGAAGAAGGCAGAAGTAAGTAAAATAATTTTATATATTTTCAATATAAAGTCGTAAACATAAAAATTGAAAATTAAATACCAAATCGATGCGACTTTTATTCGTTCAAGCTTCATTTTATTTAAACGCCTGAATGTTTCCTTCTACTCGTTTTCTTATTACTAACTTTCGCTAATGATTATTCACTTATAACTTGTTTCTGCTTTTAATGAACTACTATTCATACGCTAGGTAGCCGAAATAATCGAACTTCTTCATACTAATCTTCTAACATTACCCTTTTTTTCAATTATAATAATAAACAAATTCTAATTTTGTAATTACAGGCACAACAATTACAATCAACACCACATCAACAAAATGGGACAAAATCACCACAAAAACTTATAAACAATAATAATAATAATAATACAACAATAATTGATAAACCGCCAACAAATGGTGATGCCACAAATAAAACTCAAACACAAATCTCAAAAACTGTATTACCAACCCCTCAATCCGCCAGTCATGTTATAATTGAAGATAAAAAGAAGAAAAAATCATGTTGTACAATTCAATAAGGAAAATGGAAAATTTCATTTAAAAAAAATTAATTTTTTTTAAATATAAAAATTAAATGAATAAATAATTATTGTATGTAATATGTTTTAAACATTTTTTTTAATTTTTTAGAAACTATTATTATTTTATTTAAACTTTTACCATTTTTTTTATATATATAAATTAATTATAATTATTATTATTGATTTTATTGTTTTTTTAATAACTAAGTAATTATAATATAAGGAAAAGTAAAAAATATAAGGAACGAAAAAAAAGTAATACTGTATGTAGAAATGATGTCTTTTTTCCTTTGCTATTCATAAAGATGAAGGAGATAATAAGTAAGATAAATATTATTTATAAAACAAATGCAAACTATATTAGAGTTCGTTGATATGAAGTTTATCGTATTAGGTTTTAAGGATGTTTGCAATGTAATTGCTTCCGTTATATGACAATATCGGCATTCGTTGATTCTTATTTTATCTTTATATTATTTCTTGGTCTCATTTTTTTGTGTACCTTTGTCAGAGGTATGCATTAAATACTGCTTTCATTTTAGCTAGCCGGAATATTTTGAAATTTTTTTTACAATACCATTTTGCGAAAAAGCAATACTAAACTTTGTTGTTCTAGAAGAGAAAATGATATCTCAAAAATCTCGTTGTGATAGGACATGTCAGGTTCATAATCTGCATTTTAACTATATGATACATTGTACAGAACCGTCACATTGTTAGATGAAAATGGCTGTGCGAATAATTACAAAAAACACCTTTTTTAATTTTATTTTATTTGAGGTAAATCGAACGTGGATAGATAGTACAATAGGTTGTATCCTTTCTAAATGTGTTCAATGCCCTTTTCTAGATAACATCCTATTCTACAGATTAGTGTCCAAGATAAACTACCTATCAACTAGCTCTCGTATTTAATTTAGTTAATATTAGAATAGTAACAAAAATCTAATAAAAATGAAAATTAAACAAACAAAACAAATATATTATATATATACATTAAATTTATATATTTTATAATAATATTAATTTTTAAGATCTAATTTAATAAAATTTGTTTTTCTTTTAAGTTCTTTGAGTTAATATAAGAAACTAGAAAGAAAAATATATAACATCAAACAAATAATTAACAAGAAATTTAAATTATAAAATTTGTTATCTCTGTCATTTTGTTTTTATTAACGTAGTTTTTATTTTAATGGTTTTTCTATTTATTTAACGGAGGGTTGTGACGTTTATTACTGTTCAGGGATGAAATACAGCAGCAATATACGAGAACTGGAACAACATGCCTTCTTGATCGGTCAATATTTAATTAAGAAATTTAGGACATAAAATGCCAGAAAAACAATTTTAACAGCAAATATTTTTTTTTGAAACAAAAATATTACTATCAGTAAGTTAAAGTTCTTCATTATTTTCCTTATATATAGTTAAACACAGTTTTTATAATCGCCCATTTATTCTTTTTTTTCAAAAATTTCATTCTTACTTCTTTTCTTCCCTTTTGTCGAAGACTTGATAGTGGAGTCATATTAGCATTTTATATTGATGTAAGAGCAAAGTGAAATTTTTTTTTTTGTTTTCTGTTATAGACATAAAAGTAAGTGGTAGGGTTGCACCGAGTAATCGGTAGATAATGGGTAATCGGCCATATCGGTCATTTTGCCGATTAATCGGTATTCGGTTTTTTTGTTCGATTAATCGGCCGATTATCAAGAAATGGGTTTTTAATTGTTTATATCATTTTAAACACAACAAATACCAAATTCTAAAACACCATAGTCAGCCATAGTTAAAAACCTTTTTAAAAATGTATAAGATTGAGTAAAAATGTATAATATGACAAATCTGTCTGAAAATTATATAAAAAATTGCGATGTTACTTAAATTAAAAGCTCTTTCAAACGACACTTGTCTAAACTGTGTCATGAATGTTGGTTTTACCCATTCATAAATTCTTACATGAAACATCATTGTGTTTTTCATTGTAAACTTATTAATTTTTCTATCATTCCGAACTCTAAGTTTTTCAGTCAATCAGGTTCGGAACAAAGCGAAAAACACCATGAAAGGACTGCTATTAATCAAAATTATTCAAAAAATGCGCGGTGTAAATTTCAAAAATAAATGAAAAAAAAGTGATGTACCAAGTGTAAAAAATAGTTGATACGCTAGTGGGCTCGGTAAAAAATGTATATTTTTTATAGCCTTATATCGCATCCCTGCAAAACAACATACAACCACGCCACTTTGGGGTGGACAGGTTAATTTTATACGCATCTTAAATTTCAGTCAGACCCATAGGGTTTGTAGTTTATGAGATACTCGATATAATAGAAAAATCATGTATGCTTAAAAACATGCAGCACATCAGTCAGAAATATTTCCAATCCAGTATAAGCATGGTTCCGAGGGCTGAATAGTCTGTAGGGTTAATAATGCGAAGCACCCAGAAAATATTGAAAGTAACCGAAAATAAATTTAAAAAGAGTTCAGAACTAGATCTAGGGTACTATATAATTCAATTGGCAATAAAACATTCGTTTAGCTTAGAAACATGAAATATTCACTAAAGCTATTTTTTCTGGACTAAAATGGTCTCAGTCAATACGTTATAAGAAGTACAGTTTTGTTCAGATTGGAAAAACTCGATTTGTGTTAAAAAATTCGGTGCAAAGTTTCTCGTTCGGTCATTAATGTCAGTGTGGTTCTCGAAGTTTGCCATTCGTGACTTCTGTCTTATAAATACGTATGTTTTTATTATTTTCATATCAGAGAACCATGCTTGAAATAATGACAACGAAGTCGTTCTCAAATACATGAATCCACCAAATGTGACACAGTTTACTTATAGATATTGGGTAAAAAGTAAGCAAGCAGTGCAGATTGTTTTACCTACAAATGGAAAATAGTTGCCAGAAATTTGCAAAAAAGCACATTCAACAGTTACAGAGTTTTTTGCTTAAATATTGTCGAACTATCAGTTAAAAAAATAAAAGCGACATTTGCATAATAGTTACAAAGCGTCCCGATTTTGGTGGAAATGTCCCGACTTTTAAAGAAAAGTCCCACGTTCTAATTAATAGTCTAATTAAAAAATTCTTTGTGTAGATTTGTTTTACTCATTTTCATCAAATAATCGGCAGCCGATTAATCGGTATCGGCCGATAAAGAAAGCCGATTAATCGGTAATCGGCAATTTTGCTTATCGGTGCAACCCTAGTAAGTTGGTATGTAATTATTTAGCAAAATTGGAGGTCCGGAAGGGCCTCAAAAATGGCAAAAAACTGTTTTTTGGTGAATACTATTGTGTACTCTACGATCATAAAAAAAATGAAAAATGTTTGTGATTAATTTTCGAATCCATCTAGGGGGGTTAGGTACTTTAAAAGTGTAACCTAACCTCAAAAAGCCGAATCGTCAATCGCGTGACTTTTTTTTACTAAATTTATGATAAGGGGCGGAAAAATCGTCGAATTTTCATGAAAATTTAAGGGAACATGTATTTTAATAGTCTTAATATGGGATTTAATTTTTATCAAAAATTTTTATTTTGTCGGCCACAATTGGCATTTTCCGTTAAATTTGGCCAATGGCGCCATTTTATGAGAAGTCATCCAAAATAAAATTTTTTATTTTAATCTGTACTTTTTATCTACTTTAACCTAAGTATAATTAAAATTATGTTGTCTTAATTTAAATGCCCATTTTTGGGCATGAAAAAAAAGTAATTTTTGCATTTTTTTTACATTTTACCATATATACGGTATTATTTATGCCAGGGGTGCTCAGCCTTTTCGACCCAAAGAGCTACTTTTTTTTTCCTAAACGAATGGCGATCGACCAGTAATTAAATTATAATAGTAATTAAAAAATTGAATAATAATTATTATAGTAATTAAAAAATGGTTTTCATTGAAAAAAACACTTCTTTATTTAATGAGATGATTGACATTGAATATCATCAGCTATTTTTGAGTATATTCGGGTTCATAATTACTTACAGCTAAACGCGAGCAATCATCAAGATGAATTTCAGTCCTACTTGGACGGTATTTAGATTTCACATAATTCATTTGAGAGAATGACGATTCACATAAAAATGTTGACCCAAAACATGAATTTATTCTAAGATAGACATCTTTTAAAACTGGATATTTTTCATTGAAAATATTATTCCATATATCAAATATATCACGCGATTTCAAGCCAATGTCGCTTTGTAATTCAATTAATTGCATTTCTAAGCTACCTACATCCATACTAAATGTTTTTCCGATTAGTAGAGCCCTCCATATTTTCTATATTTATTTTAGAAAATGGTGAAGTTAAAAATGAAGTAGTTGAAGTCTACAAATCTTTGTTTAAATTGCAGGAAAATGCTCTCCAAAATATTACTTAATTGTTGGTAATCACACATTTCCATGTTTGACTTCATTTCGTCTGTTAAATTCGAAAAACGAAATTTAATCTTCCAATACCTAGTATTTTTCAACTGTTACTTATTAGTCGAGAAAACTATTCAGAAAACCTTTACATTTAGCTAAACGATTCCTTCATTAACTACAACTGTAACAACCTAATGTTTGCCAACTGAAATATTCCTATTGATCCACAATACTTCTATAATTAGCGATATCTAGCATGCAATAACCTGACATATTCCAACTGTTTATATTATTTCGTCGCTTTAATAATGAAATGACGTATACGCAAAAGTATAGTTTCGAGATATTTGAGTTTAAAGTTTGATGTGCGCATGCATTTGCATGGACGTTAATTTATAATTTATTAATTCTTACCCCCAGTCATAAAATAATTCGAAAATGTAAAAATGCCAATTCAAAGATACCCTTATGGGGAATGCAGCGCACCTTTATATAAAAACAACGTATAAATAGCATACGTTGTTTCATTATTAAAGCGACGATTTGGGAGTAGCTGAATCTGAATTCACTCAGAAACATGTTCTTCAATTGAGGACCTTGCAACGAAATGAGGGCACATCCAAATTTTAGACGTTGTTCTTTGTTCCTAGTCAAAAGTGTTTCCCATAATATGTTTTTTTTTAAATTAGTTAGCAAAATGTATGAAAATCATTCTTTTAACTTACTTGAAGTTATTTTTGACACACTTATAATATCAATCTAATAATTTCAATCAAGCGCCTTGTTTCACCTACAGATGCAAACCATCAACCAGATCCCACATTCAAAGCTAACTAATTATTATCACTCAAAATATACATTTTTAAGCTAAATATTATGCAACACTGTTTTTTGACGCACTTTAGTTATCGAACCCATCGCTGGTTGGCCTCTCCGCAGTAACGAACAATATAGTTAACTCGTTAGCTTTAATTCTTTACGATTGATAAACATACAAACTGCATCGTTTTGGTAAAATGAGTGCTATCATGTTTTTCAAAATCTAATTTTGCCCCATGGCCATTGATAAAATTGTATCCGTAATAGAAAGTATATAAAAATGCAGGAACAAATAAATAGTGATTTAATAAAATTTTTCTGCGTTGAATTAAGTTTTATTCGAAACCATGTTTGATGTAAAAATAAAAAGTTAAAACACTTATATTGCATCAAAAATAATATTTTTATACGAATATAACATAAATAATAAAAACAACTAATAGAGCAAGAGCCCGCGACGGCCAGACTTTCGTTATTTTATGTAAGCTGAAAGTTTTTCTGCGCATACCCCCTATTCAGGTAGGACCGATAAGCGACATATGAAGTTTGGATCATGGTGGCTTTGGCAGGGAGCAGGTAACAAAGGGGCATCCAAAGTTTCGTGAAAGTATAAAAGGTAAATTTTTTTTATATATTCTTCGAGATAGTCACCCATTGCCAGACACTTACTATCGTGGTAACCCCCTGCCAGACACCCTTAAACTTGAACAAATTGATAAAGTTCAAGGGTGTCTGGCAGGGGGTTGCCACGATAGTAAGTGTCTTGCAATGGGTAGCGTGACTTCTAATACTATCCCGAAGAATATATAAAAAAATTACCTTTTATACTTTCACGAAACTTTGGAGGCCCCTTTGTTACCTGCTCCCTGCCAAAGCCAGCATGATCCAAACTTCATATGTGTCTAATCGTTCCTACCTGAGTAGGGGGTATGCGCAGAGAAACTTTCTGCTTTTATAAAATAACGCAGGTCTGGCCGTCGTGGGCTCTTAGTCTATAATCAAAGTAGGCTATTTTTCCAACATTAAAATAACAATTTCGTAGACAGAATTCTATAAACAGAATTCTGTGGGCAGAATTTAAGTGAATGAAACCTTTGAAAAACTCTGTCGAAGATTTAATCGACAGAAACTTCGATCAAAATTTTGTTGGATGATGTCGATTCTGAAAACAGAAAAGGTTTTTTTGACAGAAAAACAACCTACAGCCAATCCAGGCTTAAACTTAAACAAAATATACTAGATTCCAACAAAAATATTTATATGGAAAAAAACTTCTCGCGATCGACTTAAATTTTCTTTGCGATCAACCAGTCGATCGCGATTGACGGGTTGGGCACACCTGTTATGCTAATTATCATGTATTTTGCATAAAAGTGAAATATGCGATTCAAATTAATAAAAAATATTTTTTTAAATTATACATAACCTACAAAACTCTTTTTTTCTTGCAATGTCCTAAATTGCTTTAATATTTGATATAAGATTTTGAAAAAATGCAATATTCAATTTTTTTAAAACATTTTTTATTAACATATAAAATACACAGCATAAATAATTTTACGCCAATTATGTTTACAATTGAAAATTCTATTCTACAGTTTTCCATGTTTTACTATTATTAGTTTCGTGTAAATCAGTATTGTTTATATTTTCATCAGAAAGAAATA
Source organism: Diogma glabrata (assembly GCA_963693315.1). Taxonomy (NCBI): domain Eukaryota; kingdom Metazoa; phylum Arthropoda; class Insecta; order Diptera; family Cylindrotomidae; genus Diogma; species Diogma glabrata. The sequence goes on along the minus strand of OY856188.1, from coordinate 231,333,901 downwards.
TATCTTCTTCTATTTCAACAACTGGTTCGTACATGATATAAGAATGAGTTTCGGAAATTTCACTTGAAGTATCTAGAATGGCTTGGCATCACTTTCAAAATATTCACTACTGCTATTATTTTCATCCTCATTATCATAATTGTTCATTTCAATATTTTCTTCCTCTTCGCTTTCATCGACAATATTTTCTTCGGTATCATCTTCTATTACTTCAGTAGGAATATTTGAACAATTTAAGCGTTTACATAATACACATAAAGTGTAAAGTTTACATAGTACACATAATACAATTGGAACGTTTACAACCAGTCCTACAAGAACGTTTGATATGTTGTAATAAAACATCTGGTACAGCTTCTTTTGTTGTCGTAATTGGCATTAAGCCATCTTCAGACTGTCTCCAACCAAATTCTAATGGATTTAAATCATCTCTACCAAGCCATGTTTGAATTTGAAAATAAACTCGTAAGTCTTAACGAATGTTGATACAGTGTGTTGGTGGGAGCATTTACAATTCATGTGTTGGTGGGAGCATTTACAATTTACATGGAACAAATCTTTTACTACTATCTGTTTTTTGAAACAATATATACCTCATTATGATTAATTCCTTATTTTCTGTTGGTAGAAATCCATAAAGCGGTCTAATACAAACTTCTGCAGTTTTTAAGAATTCTTTTGCAGAATTCGTATTTTCCTCAATTTTTTATATTCCTCATTTTTTTCCATTTCCTCAATTTTTTATAAATATGCAAGAAAATCCAAAAAATTAGGCTTAGATAACAAAGAATTTATATTATAATAGAATCTGTGTATCTACACAATTCTATTATAATAGAATCTGTGTATTTTTACTCAACAAAATTGAACAAAAATTTATTTCAATCTGCCGGTTCTATTGTTATAAAAAATTTTTATTACACGCGTAATTGATATAAATTAATGTTAGTGCATTTTTGTGCTTAGTGATAGTAAAATTGGACTATTAAATTGTGAACTTTATAATTAAATTTACATCATGAATGCATCAAGTGTAGAAAAATTGTTTGAAAATGCAAATCCATCAAATGCCGACATAATGGCGGCTATAAAACAACTATTTGTTTCTGTCGCCCAAAACCAAGCAACATTCCAAGATGCAATATCTAATATCATCAATGATAATAAAATGCAAAAAAAACGTGTAGATAAAGTTGAAGCTGCCTTGCAAAATACTGAAACTGCAATTGAAAAACTACAGTCGGAAATAAACATTTTAAAACAACATAGATTACAGTACGAAGTTGTTGTTACAGGACTACCTCCATCAACTCCATCGGCTTCGGATGTGGTGAACAAACTAAGTGCTTTATACGGTTTTGAGACTAATGAAGTTTTAACTGCCTACATACAACAAACTAAACCGCCACGTCCAGTTCGTAGCAGTGTTAAAGCTTTCATGTTCGTCACTATTAAATTCGCTAAATTGGAAACTAAACATACAATGCTTAATAGTGTTAAGTGTAATAGTCCTCTGAATTGGATCAAACTTTATCCAAATTTATGCAACAACACCAATAAAGATAACCGGATCTATATTAACGAAAGATTAACCGCAGTAAATGGGGAAATTCTAAAACAACTTAGAAGCCTAAGAAGGAATAATAAAATCAAGTATTGCTGGCTAAAAAATGATAGAATTTATATTAGGGTAAAGGAAGATGTGCCTGCAATATTTATCCAGTCCTTAGAACATGCAAAATCATTTAATAAATAACTCATCAATTTTTGATTCAACAACTACTAAATAAAGTGCACCATCATTTTAAACCAATACAAGTGAAATATGTATGATACCGTCACACAACAAACAGTTACATTCTTCTAGTTGTAAAACGTCATATTTTCAATAATTCAACATTTAGTTAAGTGTTATTTGATTTGGTTTAAAGTATTTTATAACTTAAAAAAAATTTTTTTTCTTTCTTTTTTTAATTCTTTTTTGTTTAGATTTTAATTTGCAACTTGGAATATATCGTCGCTTTAATAATGAAATGACGTATACGCAAAAGTATAGTTTCGAGATATTTGAGTTTAAAGTTTGATGTGCGCATGCATTTGCATGGACGTTAATTTATAATTTATTAATTCTTACCCCCAGTCATAAAATAATTCGAAAATGTAAAAACGCCAATTCAAAGATGCCCTTATGGGAAATGCAGCGCACCTATTATATAAAAACAACGTATAAATAGCATACGTTGTTTCATTATTAAAGCGACGATATATATATTATATACATTTTTATGAATCTGGTTGATTGTCAAGATATTTACGGGTTTGATGACGACAGCAACAAGCACTTTTTGAATTTGGAGGATTATATCAGTATTTGTCAGAATAATGTGGGATTAAGCATTTTATATATAAATATCAACCGTCTCAAAAATAAAATTGAAGGAATTGAAGAATTAATGCAAACTTTTGGTATGAGTATAGACATTGTGGTTCTGGTTGAGACATTCCTGAATGAAAACGATATAAATATAAATTTAAATAACTATCGATCATATCATGTACGTCGGAAAAGGCCGGGAGGTGTAAGTATTTTTGTCGCAGATTATCTTGATTTTGATTTTAAATTTTGTGTGTCACACCACGAAAACGACTTTCTTATCCTTAATTCTAAGAAACTAAATATTAACATAATTGGGGTGTATCGTCCAGGACACACAGATTTTGCACAATTGCTGAGCTATTTTGAAACACTTATAAATAAGTATAAATCCTCTATAATTGTGGGTGATTTCAACATTAATTTGAAAGATTACACAAATAATAACGTTTTCAGTTATGTATCAACAATCCTTAATAATGGCTATAAAATCATTAACAACATTAAAGATGAGTTTTACACAAGGCGTTCGAATACTATTTCTACGTTCTTAGATCATATAATTTCATCTATTCATGCCAGTTTTAATATTCTTTATGATAGTACCTATCTAAGTGACCATCGATTTCTTTTATTCAAATGCAACATTTACAATAAATGGAAGCAAACTGAAACCATAATAAAAAAAAACAACTGACCATACGATTATTAACAGTTTCATTGCCAGTTTAAACTATACAGACATCGATTTTGAAACATTTTACTTCCAATTAATGTCTATAGTCGAGCAAGCAACAACAACAAAATCTTTCAAATCAGCGGTACCTCGTAAAAATTATAAAAAGCCATGGTTTACAAACGATTTAAATGAAAGCATAAAGCTTCGAAACAAATTTTATAAATTGAGTAAAAAATATCCTAATAATACATACTTTACACAAACGTTTAAACAACTCAAACAAAACATAAGGCAAGCTATTGCTGAAAAAAAATCTCAGTATTATTCCAATCGTTTCAATGAAGTTCGTAGAAATCCTTACAAAACCTGGTCCTTGATTTATGAGATTTTAACGAATGTTACAAAAAGTAAAACTGTACCGAATATAATTTTGGACAATAATGGCTTAACTTGTGATAATCAATCCGATGTCTCTGATATCTTGAATGATTTCTTTATCAATGTAGCAGATGAGTTAACAAATCATCTACCTCTATCTATTCTGTCAACAGATGATTCGACTCCTTTCTCACTAAATAATTTTGATCCTATTACTGAAACTGAAGTTTCTAAGTTGATTGCCGATTTGGATTCATCGACCGCAAATGGTTATGATCAAATATCGGCAAAAATATTGAAATCCTGTTCCGATAAAATAATTCCATCTCTAACCAAATCAATTAACCACTCTTTTTGAGAATGGAATTTTCCCTGATTATCTCAAAATTGCTAAAGTTATTCCAATATTCAAAAAGGGTGACAAGAAAGATAAAAATAACTACAGACCCATTTCAATTCTACCTGTGATCTCTAAGATCTACGAAAGAGCCATTCAAAATCAATTAAACAAATTTTTGCAACAATATTTAGTTATACACTTCAACCAATTTGGGTTTTTAAAAAAAAGTAGCACTCTCTCAGCGACCCTTAATTTTCTTGAATCTATTTTCTACAGTTTAGAACATAAAAAACACACCGCATGCCTTTTTATTGATCTAATGAAGGCGTTCGATTGTGTGAACCATTTAATACTAATAGGTAAATTAAAAAAAATTGGTATCGGGAGAAGAGCATTAAATTTATTGAAAAATTATTTAACAAATCGATCCCAATTTGTCCAAATTGGACCGGTAAAATCAAAAATTAAAGGCGTTAAATGCGGAGTACCCCAAGGTTCTATTCTTGGTCCCATACTATTCTTGATTTACATAAATGATATATTTCAATTAAAGTTTCACGGAAAGCTGCAACTGTTTGCGGATGATGCTCTATTGATATACAGTTGTATGAACTCAAACGAACTAAAAATAAAAATGGAAGAAGATCTTCTGCTTCTAATTAAATGGTTAAATGATAACAAACTACGTCTTAACATAAAAAAAACAAACTTTATGAACTTTTATATAAAAAATCCCGAGGATTGTAATCAACTTGAGCAAATCTCAGTTAATAACGAAATAATCAAGCGGATCGATTCAACTTGTTATCTTGGTTTATCTTTAACGTCAAGACTGAACTGGGTTAGTCACATTGATTATGTTAAATCCAAAATTGCACCAATTGTAGGGGTTTTTAAAAGGGTTGGAAAATATTGAACTCATGATGTGGCACACTGTATATATTTTTCTCTGATTCAATCCCACATAATGTATCTATTACCAATATGGGGCAGTGCAAATGATTCTAAAATACGAGAGCTTCAGGTTCTTCAGAACCAAGCCTTAAAAAAATTGAAATTGCTTCCAAGTCGAACAGCATCTTATAAATTGTATAGTCCTCAAATCCTTCCGATAAACAAAATGATTGATTTTGAATATCTTATAACAATATACAAAATAACTAACAAGATTATTAAATTTAATACTAGTCTTTCCACAAATCATTCAATTTCCCAACGTACTGGCAGATATGCAAACCATTTTCGACCCCAAAATTATACATATAGTGTTACCCAAAACAGTATATTTTATAAGGGATTGATTTTATTTAATACTATTTCTGATGCAGATAAACAATCGAAGATTGGAGATTTCAAAAGGAATGTCAAGACAAAACTATATAATGCCTATATCCACGAATATAATAGAAACCATGGCTTAATCAATTACATTGTATATGATTAGGCCACTTCATTTCTTCTTCTCTTCTATCTTTCTGCTTTACACCATTTTTTTTTGTTGATACTTATATTTGTATGATGCTGTTTGCTGTTTGATTTCAATTTTAATGCTGTTGCTGTCGTCACTTATCGTCACTTATCGTCACTTACCTTCACTTGCCTTCACCCATCGTAAAAATCTAATTATGTTTCAAATTTATTACTTTCTCTTGTTAAAATCAATAAAATATTTTTATATTAATTTAATATTGTAATTTAAATTTGGCTCAACTTAATATTTGTAAAATCTTATTTGTATAATCGTAATGAAAAAAAAAAGAAAAGAGAAAAAGAAAAAAAAAAAAAAAAAAAAAATATTAATCAAATAATTGTAATTTTTCGTTATTTTATTAAGTAGTAATATTTTCCTACATGAATTGTAAATTTTTTGGAAAATAAAATATATAATAAAAAAAAAAAAAAAAAATAAAAAAGACTAAAAATAAATTAAAACAAAAAACAAGTTGTACTAGGATGTTCTTTCCCCTATGTTCTTTACTTTTGAAATAAACGGTATGTACCGACAAGACCCGATGAGGCCCGATATAAATTGGTATGTACAGATATCGAATTTTTGTATACATAAATTTCTATAATATTTAAAATTTAAAAAAACAAAAATTATTTTAAGTGTAAATAATAGCTTAACTTATTCGGTATACATTTATTTATTTTTACTCTGAAAATTATTTATTGTTATTTATTGGAAATTGAAAACTTGTTTTATTTTAATAAAATCATTGATAATATCGGAGTGACTTGAGTGATCCATTATAAGTATAAATTATTTTTTGTATTTTTTAAAAAATTGTAAATCCTTAAACTCACTCAACCAAAAAAAAAAAAAAAAATAAAACAAAACTTTTCACTTTTTAAAATAATTATTTTTAATTTAAAATGCAAATTTAATTTCAATTCTTTTTTTTTTTTTTTTTTAATAACTTAACTACATGTTTCGAGATACAATATCTCATCTACAGGTTGTTTGTACAATTGACAAACAACCTGTAGATGAGATATTGTATCTCGAAACATGTAGTTAAGTTATTAAAAAAAAAAAAAAAAAAGAATTGAAATTAAATTTGCATTTTAAATTAAAAATAATTATTTTAAAAAGTGAAAAGTTTTGTTTTATTTTTTTTTTTTTTTTTGGTTGAGTGAGTTTAAGGATTTACAATTTTTTAAAAAATACAAAAAATAATTTATACTTGTTTTATTTTAAACAAATTTATTTTACTATTATATAGCACGTGTTCCTGAGTACGACAATTATTACTCAATATATATAATTTTATAATTTTTTATTTATTAAAAATATTATTATATCTCATTTTTTTATACTTACATCTTTGTTGAAAATGAAAAATTTTAATAAATGCAATCACTTCACATTTTTTTACAACAATTAACTAGTGGCTTACAAAAGATGACTGCCAAGATGAAAAATCAAACTGTTTTGAGTAACAGATTGGGTAACGCTTAAATATAGGGGAAAGTTGGGTAAAACCAATAAAAAAATTTTTTCCCAAAACATAACATTTTAGCATATTTTAATTGAATTTTATGAAAAATACATGATAATTAGTATAAATAGTACCGTATATATGGTAAAATGTCAAAAAAATGAAAAAATTATTTTTTTTTCATGCCCGAAAATGGGCATTTAAATTAAGGCATCATAATTTTAATTATACTTAGGTTAAAGTAGATAAAAAAAAGTACAGATTAAAAAAAGAAATTTTATTTTGGATGACTTCTCATAAAATGGCGCCATTGGCCAAATTTAACGAAAAATGCCAATTGTGACCGAAAAAATTAAAATTTTTTCATAAAAATTAAATCCCATATTAAGAGTATTAAAATTTATGTTCCTTGAAATTTTCATGAAAATTCGACGATTTTTCCGCCCCTTATCATGAATTTACTGAAAAAAAAACGCGATTCGGTTTTTTGAGGTTAGGTTACACTTTTAAAGTACCTAGCCCCCTAGATGGATTCGAAATTTAATCAAAAAAATTTTTCATTTTGTTTTATGATCATTAGAGCCCGAAATATTTCAAAAATAGTGAAGCGACCTACTCAAAAAACACAAAAAACCAGTCTTTGCCATTTTTGAGGCCCTTCCGGACCTCCAAATTTGCTAGATAATTACATGCCCACTAACTCTTATGTCTATAACAGAAAACAAAAAAATAATTCAACTTTGCTCTTACATCAAATATATCACTTTTTTTACTAATATGACTCCACTATGACATTATTTATTTTAAATATTCTTTTATTTAAAGTGAATTTTGTTTTGATTTATTTAACTAAATTTTTTATGAACAGCTGATCTCTGGCAATCTTTTGTTATGTTCTAATATTAAATGCGCGTTCTTGGACTCTAATGTTTTAAAATAAATTACTTTTCAGTTAACAACCAAAACTCGAAAATATAGGGTGTCCATAAAATTAAATACAATGACTATTCTTTCAGGGATAGGGACAAACTGGTAGAAATTTTAAAGTAAGAGTCAAAGAACACCAAGTGATTATAAAATAAGAAAGGACGACTTATTGTCTGCCTATTGCATTTAGAAAAGCGTTAGATTTTGGACAAAATATTAAACAGTTTATGTTCTGTTTTATATATAACTAAATAATAATAATTAAATCATATACTCTTCTTTTTGTTTTATTTTGCTTCTTTTCAGAGGTATTGGCACTTGGCAGTCTAAATATTCATAATTCACAATTAGAATAATAGTTTTACGAAAATGATTCATTGTGCAGGTTGTTATGAGATATGTATTATATTCTATGCTAAAGCGGTCGCTCCAAGAAATTTTGTTTATCTATTTTTAAGTATAAATATTAAGGGTTTCTAATTGATCAATAAACAACAAGAATGGATACGCTATTGCATGGCTAATTTTGCGATTTTAATTAATTACATATACTTCCAAACTTTACAATTTCTTTTATGCAATTTAAAGTATTGATTGTAGTTTATACGAATGATGAGTGTGAAAACGTTGTTGAGTCAATTCTTCGTATTGAAGTTGCGGGATCCAATACAGAATACTGGATAATTTTAATAAATTAATATCGCAGTTACATGCTGTAGTAAGTCAAGAGTACTCTAAGGACGAAATATAAAAATTTATTTTTAGTTGTGGTCAATGTCGGTAGGCGTGGTGGATTAGCGGAAAATAGGGCAAGGGAAATAATACGTGTTAATTGTTATTGTTATAAGTTTCTTTTATGAATAGGTGGTTAGTTCATGCAAAATTTAATTAATCGTTTAGAAAATTTTCAGGAAAAACATTAACATAACTAGTTAAGGGAAACTATTGAACGGATAAAATTAGGATTGCGATTGAATGTCAGAGCCATATGGAGTAATATAGTCGAAACAATTGTTAGCTTAGCTTACTTAAAACGGTTTAACGAGTGTGGGATCGCTATTATAACTAGAAGCTGTATTATAATTTATTCGCACATTTTCACTGAATTTACTCCATTTTTTGAAAATTACTAAAAAAACATGACTGAAGGATTTCGCGAATTAATACATTTAGAGAAAGCAATCTCCAGATTTGATAATTTCTTTAGAATATCTCAAAACAAAAAAGACATTCTATGATGTTGTTTCAAGTGTCAACTATTTAATAGTTCAATCTTCAATCTTTTAGCAATCGTTCTATCTTAATGTTGGTAATTTCGGGATCATTTGATTGTATTTTGCAATCGTTCGGCATCCGCAAAACTGTCAAATTAGTTGGTGTCTGGACGAAAGTGATAGCCACTAATCATGGTATAACGAATATAAGGTATTCTTGACAGCTAAACGAAAATTTTGTGTGACGTCATCCGGCGTAAATATAAAGAAACAAAAAATGTTTTAATTTGAAAATTAGAGAAAACATAATTTTTACGTTATGATTTTCCTTATTTTTTTCATTAACAATTTGTTTATTAAGTTTTCTAACTCTAAAGAACATTTTGCAGGGTAGGAAATTCGATGTCCACGCCATGCTGCAGGGGTAATGCAGACAGAATTAGGTTGGTGTATCGGAGACAAGCAGAGAAAAATTGCTTAGTCTATTACGCTACATCACTGCGAATTGGCGCCTTAAAACTTCTTATAACCTTAACATCATAACAGAACCATTAACGAAAATTTGGGTTGGGACTGAGGTCAATACCATCACTCCGAAAAAAAAAACTTTGTTAAATTTGATAACCAAAAAAAGAATACCAGACACTAACAAAACAACAGAAGTTTTACCTGGACGTGAGAAAGAACCAAACTACCGAATCGGAAAGTGAAACGTGTGCAGCCTGATCGCTCATGATGCTTTAATAAGCCTAGAAACAGAGACTGAGAGGCATAGGATGGATATCATTTCTCTGCAAGAAATTAGACAGCCAATAATCGGAAAACAAAACTCGAATAGTCACTCTTTATGCAGTAGTGGTTATTCTTCTCGAAATGAATTTAGTACTGGTTTCCTTGTTGGTGCACGCATACAAGAAGCCGTGTTGAAATTCATCCTGGTCAATGAGAGGATTTGCTACTTAGGGGTACGCGGTACATAAAACAATATTTCTCTTATTGCCTTGCATGCACCTACTGAAGCTAAGACCGTCAATATTTTCTACATAGCACTAGAGGAGGTTATGAAATCAACACCAACAATGATAATGTTGAGAGAATGACTGAGTTTGCATTATCAAATAATTTGAGAATTACCAGTACTTTCTTTTCGCATCGATCGATTCATAAGCAGACTTATGTTTTTAAACCGATTTTAAACCGTTCCTTTATATGTGCAAATATTGGAAGTAACCACTTCCTTGTATGTTCTAAGATAAGGTTCCACTTTCAACGATCAATTCAACGATCTTTTACTCATTAGAGTATTTAAAAGTTTGTCTTTTAAAGTCCAATCATTTTCAGTGAAGTGTAAGGAACAAATTATCTTATAATAAATACGAACATTTTCTTTTTCCACATCATATCCACTACAAATTGATTTATTTTTCTGGAAATTAAAAAACCTTATGTTTTGAGTATGATTTTTCACATTTGTTGAAAACTTTTGGTTTTAACGTAGTTCGGCATTTAAATTTGTATATGTTTTAATAGTAAAACAAATACTAAAGTTCATTAATTAATGAATGAATTAATTTCAATCATTTCATTACCAAATAAATTAATTTATAAATCATACTAAATATATTTTTAATTTAAAAACAATAGCTTTTCTCATTGATAAAAACAACAAACGTATTATATAAAACTCTGAGTGACGTCAATCAAAATCAAAATGGCATCGCTGTCACTCTAGTGAGAATACCTTATTTTCATTTTACCATGCACTAATCATCGTTCAGAGAAAGCACTGATATCTGGTGCAGCACTACATGACTATGAGAATCGGTTTTCATATTTTCGCACAAGATGTAAATTTCTTCGATCTATTCGCACATTGCACAAGTGCATAATAAATAAAAAACAATTCAAAATTGTCATTACAACTTTGCCAAGCAAAACCAAACCCATTTGAGCAAATACAAATCTTGCGCAACACAAACAAAAGTTTTCAATTACAGATAACTATAAAAAAATTATTTCAAACGATTTTTTCTAAGATCTGTGTACATCATGTTATCAAACAGCAAACTACAACTGAAAATAATACCAAATTAATTTATATTTATAATTTACTAACTGAAAATTAACTGTCGTTTACTCTCTATCTGTGTTTTTTTATTCCACCAAATATAAAAAAATCGGGACATGTGTGCAATTCACACGTGGTAGAAGTGAAACCTTCAAAAATTTGGGCTTCAAGATAATGAGACGAATGTAAAATTTTGGGAAGAGGATAATTGTAGGTTTTAGTCATGATCATAGTGATACAAAATTTGATAATTATTTTACATTTTATTCGTATATATTACATAAATTTATTAGACTCAGAGCTTACATTTTCAATAAATGATACAAGAGGCTTATGGTAACTAAAGTATGAAATAAATACTTTGGTCTTAATATGGTCAATATATCTTTGGAATACAGTGTTTCATTCGCACTGTATCAACAACAAGATCAAAAACAGTAATTGACGCAGTATTCCAAAGATATATTGACCATATTAAGACCAAAATATTTATTTCATACTTTAGTTACCATAAGCCTCTTGTATCATTTATCGAAAATGTAAGCTCTGAGTTTGAATAAATCTATGTAATATATACGAATAAAATGTAAAATAATTGTGCCGTTCACTGCACAAAGCGACTAACTCCACTTTTTGGAAAATTTTAAATTTAAATGTCAAAGTCCTTGCTATAGTCATAACTTTATATGTTAAAAACAACTTTCCTGAATAATTAAGATAAACACCATTAAAAGTCAAAATTTGTCTGACCATTAAAAAATGACTATTAAAAACCTGACATTAAAAACTAATAATACCTATTATACTAATTATATTACTACTATAATAGCTAATTGATATACTTAGTAACCAAAATTAAATAAATTATGTTTATAATAACATTCCTGAATGATAAAGATTAACACTACTAAATATCGAAATTTATTTGACCTTTGAAAAAAATTCAATTTCTCAACATTTTGTTTTATGGAGTTAATCGTTTTGTGCAGTGAACGGCTCAATTATCAAACTTTGTATCACTATGATCATGACTAAAACCTGCAATTATCCTCTTCCCGAAATTTTACATTCGTCTCATTATCTTGAAGCCAAAATGTTTGAAGCTTTCACTTCTACCACATGTGAATTGTTTTTCCTGTTCCTGCATTTTAATCATCAATAATCATCAAAAACAATTTCATTTTTGTAAAAATTTATTTTCATAATTAATAATCTATTTAACATAAAATCGACATTAATCCATTTCTTTATTAGACTACACACGGTTACACCGAAATTGCGTAAAATTTATAATATAAATAAAATTCTTACAAAAAAACATAAAATATTTTCTTTTATACAAAAATTAAACAGTTTTTCAATACTTACCTTATCAACTAATTACGTTTTTTTTATGAATTATTAAATATTATCTATTTTTCCTAATAAAATTACAAAAACAATACAAAATAGTTATTTACATATCGAGGGCTGAAAGTAGAAGATTACGCCAGCGGTTCATATTGAAGCCCGACGCGAAGCGAGGGCTTTTATTGAACCAAGGGCGTAATCTTCCTTTCAGCCTGAGTGTATGTACAACATTTTACGCACAACTGCACAACTTTATTGTAGTATAAATCAATTTTTGAATTTTTTAAACTCGCTAGACATTTTGAAAATTATACTAAACATGCCATGATTTTCTCTATAAACTTTATTTTTTATTTATTTTATTTAGAACGGTTGTCCGTGGATTTAAACAATCCTTGGGGACTTTATAAATACATACATACATATTGGATTAATTACATTTGATACTTATAATTATTTTTTTTTTTTTTTTTTTTTGTTTGTGTGCAATGCTAAAGTTAGTTATTGTGTGTACAATATAATAAATACAACAAATACTTATACTACTAAAAAAAATTTTATTTTTTTTTTTTTTTTTTTTTTTTTTTTATTTTTTATTTTTTTTTTTTTTTTTGGCAAGGAAAAAGAAAAATGAAAAGAATAAGTTTTACAAGAAAAAAATTACAAAGCTAATAATTATAATTAATAGTTATAGTTAATTAATCAATAGTTCAAGCCTATAGGTAGTTAATTGTTTTTTAAAACAGATTTTAGTAGACTCTTCTCTAATCTCCGGAGGTAGCTCATTATAGTTTTTAATAGCTCCATATAGAGCAGAATGCGTTCCATGTCTTGATGAGTAGATTTTTATATTTTTTACACCACCCATATTTCGAGTAACAATAGACGGTTGATTGAGGGTGACGTTGGTGTTTGAATGAATTAGGCAATTTATTATATTAAAGATAAGAGTTGACGATGCATTCTTGTAGACATCAGCAACAGGTAGGATCTTATTTTGCGTATGAATAAGTTTTGTTGCCGTTAAAAATGGAAGATTGAATAAATTTTTTATTGCTCGGTTCTGAAGAATTTGTAACGGTTTGATACTCTCATTGTATGTGTTACCCCAAATAGCTATGCCATACATAATATATGGATGAAATAATGCAAAAAATATAGAACGTTTCGATTCAATTGGTAATTTATGGCTGATTTTTCTAAAGATGCCTGTTAGTGGTATTAGTTTCGACTTAATAAAATTAAGTTGATATTCCCATGTCAGTTCATAGTCCAGTATTATACCTAGGTGCTTATGCGTCGCACTCCTATCAATAATCTGCTTATTATATTGGACATTAATATTAATGAATGGATTAACTTTGAATAGAATGTACTTGGTTTTCTTTATATTCAACGTTAGTTTATGTAGTGTCATCCAGGATAGTAAGACTTCCATGTCAATGTTCATATATTTCTCCAAAGTGTTTAAATCGTTGCATTGATAAAGAATAGCAATATCATCAGCATACAAGAATAGCTTTCCATGTAGAGATAGTCGTTGTACAGTATCAATATAAATGTTAAATAAGGTAGGGCCCAAAATGCTTCCTTGAAAAATTCCATAAGCAGTTTTTTTAAGACTGCTTTGCAAACTCTGAACTTCGGTGTATTGATATCTTTCTGATAAGTAGCTAGCAAACCATTTATACTCATTACCTCTCACACCCATTCCATACAGTATTTTTAACAAAATATCCCGATCGACAGTATTAAATGCCTTTTGAAGGTCGACAAACATTACAGCAGTGATCATCTTAGAGTCAATTGCTTTTTGAACATCAGATATGAGATCAAATAAAGCAGGAGTTGTGCCAGAATTGCAACGAAAGCCATATTGTTCATCACCAATGAACTTGTGCTGCGTCACAAACTCTATCAATTGATCATTCACCACATACTCAAGTATTTTTGCAGGAGTTGGTAAAATATTTATTGGTCTGAAATTTATAACGTCACTTTTATCTCCTGACTTATAGATTGGCGTTACTTTTGTAATTTTCATTTCACTTGGCACAATACCCGATTTCATAGATTTATTGACAATATTGGTCAAAATATTAGATAATTTCCCGATATTATCCTTAAAATAACACATTTTCAAACTATCCGCCCCAGGAGTTGGTGAATTTTTCATTTTTTGTACTGCCCTAGCTATTTGTTCTTCGTTTATTGGTTTTAGTTTGAATATTTTGTTTGTTATTTTTGGGACAAAGAGTCGTACGTCGTGATTTTCAGCAAGTACATCACCTACAGTAGCATAATATTCGTTAAAGCTATTTAATTTTTTTATTTTATCTGCATCATTATTTACATTATTGAAGAACATATTATCAGCCTTCTTATTATGTGCATTTATTACTTCTTTCAACACATTCCATTTTTTTCTGATGTCTTGAGCTTCACAAAATCTATCATTATAATATTTTTTTTTGTTTTAAAATCTTTAATTTGGTCACCTTTTCCCTCCATATATTATATTGTTCAATAATATACAAGTTGGCTCCATTCTTACGAAGTTTTGAAAACCAATATGATTTAATACTAATGCAATTCTTTAATTCATTGTCAATCCAAGGTGCATATAAGCTCTTGTTTTTGTTATTAACAGATGTTATTTGCTGTTTCTTTGCAACCGTAGATGTGTGTATTAATTTCTCCATTGACGAAATGAATGACGTATAGGTACTGTTTATATCATCCACCATGTTCACATTGAAGTTGTATTTAGCAATTTCATTATAGAGGTAATTTTTATTTACATATGTGTTAGAATTTGACTCGTGTTTGTTTATTCTCAGTGCATGTTTTAAAATAAATTCATAATAAATGACATCATGATCAAGACGATCATGTGGTATCTGACTAATAATTATTTGCTGATTAACAGAGTTGACAATACAATGATCTATACAACTATCTCTTCTTGTTGCCACGGTATTACATACATAGAACCCAGATGTTTTGATTAATTCTAAATAATTTTGTACTAAAATGCAATATTTAAAAATATACTTTTTACTGTTTATTTTTAAATTTATTTATAATAATAAAACTTCCTTATAGTAACAATTTGATTTTTATTTTTTATTTTTTTATTTTAAAGAATATCGATTTCGACTTACGTCATCCTCAGTTCTTAAATTATTATTACAATTTTTGCTTAAACTATTACTTATATACTATTTCAAATGCTGTTTTTTATTATTACGTCATATATTTTGTTAGTTTTAGTGTTGATTTTATCATTTAAAATATTGTTATTGTTTTTATGTTTATATATCTCTATTTCTTCCAGTCTATCTAGATTTTGTCCTTTTCTTTTTTTATGTAATATGGTTAAATTTGTGTTGATATTGGTGTATTTGTGTTTTTCTATTTTCAAATGTTGGGCATATCTGGATTTTGGATTGCTTCTGTTAATTTCATTGGTGTGCTCGATAAATCTTTTTTTGAAGGACCTCCCCGTCTGGCCTATGTAAAATT
Organism: Diogma glabrata; assembly: GCA_963693315.1. Taxonomy (NCBI): domain Eukaryota; kingdom Metazoa; phylum Arthropoda; class Insecta; order Diptera; family Cylindrotomidae; genus Diogma; species Diogma glabrata. The sequence goes on along the minus strand of OY856188.1, from coordinate 231,318,104 downwards.
TACTGCAGTCGTCACAGGTAAGCTTATAAACACCTGTGTCTAAGTTTTGGGTTTTTTTAGTTTTTAGGTAGTTTTCTAATTTATTTTTGTTTTTGTAAGCCGCAATATATCCATATTTTTTTAAGGTTTTTTGCATTATTTTGAATGTTGTTCTATTGTATGTTACGCCTACGTATTTTTTACCTGCTAAGTTTTCTTCATTCTTCAACGTTGTTAGGGTACGCAAATTTTTCTTGTTTTTGTGTTTTCTATTTAATGTGTCAATCATTTCATTTTTATATCCATTTTTTCTGGCTATGTATTTTATATTGTTTAGCTCGTCTTCATAATTTTCAGCGTTCATCGGTATAGTGTTCAATCTATTGATCATGTGGTTGTAGGCAGCTAGTTTATGTTGGTATGGATGATGTGATTTGATATTTATTGTTTGATCCGTTTGGGTTGGTTTTCGGAATATTTTGAATGTGTGTTTTGAATCTACATTTTTGATTGACAAATCCAAAAAGTTTATTGTGTTGTTTTCTTCATTTTCTAAGGTGAATTTAATGGAAGGTTCTCTGCTGTTTATGTATTGGTGTAATAGATTAAGCTGTCTATTTGTTCCTTTGAATAATAAAATTATATCATCAACGTAGCGATACCAATAAATGATATTTTCTTTGTGTGGATTTGAGTTATTATATATATATTTTGTTTCAAAATCGTTGAGATATATTTCGGCTAATGTTCCCGATAGTGGGCTACCCATAGGTAATCCTTCTGTTTGTTGATAATACTCGTTGTTATGTGTGAAATAGTTTTGTTTTGTTATTTCGATTATTATGTTTATTATTTCTTGTGTATCTGTTGGGTTTAAACCATTTTTTATTAACATATTTTTTGTTATATTTATTGTATCTTTTATTGGTATGTTGGAATACATGTTGGTTATATCAAACGATGCTAATTTTGCCTTGTGAGGTATTATTATTGGTTCTATTCTATTGATTAATTCTGTGTTATTTTTGACTGAATAACTGTAATCAAATTTTATGTGGTATTTCAATAGTTTGTTTATGTACTTCGCTATTCTGTATGTTGGTGCTGTGGTGAAATTAATTAATGGTCTTATCGGTGTATCTAATTTTTGTGTATTTTTGGTAATCCTCTTATACTTGGTGCTGTTGGTTTTATCATTTTGTTATATCTTATATTCTTATCACTTAATATGTTGATAGATTTGTTGATGATAGTTTTTATTTGTTCATTGAATTCATTCGTTGGATCTTTACTCAATTTTTTAATGTTGTTATTAGTGATGTATTCATCTATCTTATTGTTGTAGTCTGTAGTTTTTAAGATGACTAATGTATTCCCTTTATCTGCTTTGGTTATTGTAGCATTGTTTTGTTTGATCTTGTTTTGTATACTGCGTATTGTTTTTATTTCTTTTTTGTTGTTGGTTTTTGAATTATTTAAGTTGTTATTTTTTACTGATATTTCATTAACTATTATTGTCCTGATTTCATTTTGGTGGTGAATGTTAGTTTTCAAAATTGAGTTTTCTATTTCTAACAGATTTTCATTTATTTCTTTTGTTGTGTTGTTTGGTTGTATGCCGTATTTCAATCCTTTTTCCAATAGTTGAGTTTCATGATTATTAAATTGTATTTCAGTGTAATTTACTATTCTATTGTTATATTGTGGTGGCCTATACTGATTTATTATGTTATTCTGATGAGTTCCCATTTCTATTAGTTTTGATTCTTTTAATTTTTTTATTTTTAATTTTATGTTTTCACTTTTCGTTTTTATCGTGCTTTCCATATCATTCTTTACCGATTCCATTATTAATTCATATTCTATTTGATGATATTGTTTGGATATTAATAATTGTAGGTTGTATACTTCTAATGTTATGTAATTTATTTTTGTGTAGAGTTCTTGAATTTGTTTTGCTAACCATGTGGCTTCTGCTGTTTGTTTAGCTATTTGTGCGGCTTTGGATCTATTGTTGACTTTGATGTTAATATATGTAGGCATTATTTTATTTCTCTTGCAGCATCGGTTGAAATGTAAATTTAATTTGTTTTGTTGTAATTTTACTAATTTGTAATAATAAATTTTCACTATTTCACTTGGTGGTGTATCACTATATGTGTTATTATGGTTTTCCATATTATTCACTGTTTGTGTGCTTTTGTCACTTTTGAATTAAAATGCAATATTTAAAAATATACTTTTTACTGTTTATTTTTAAATTTATTTATAATAATAAAACTTCCTTATAGTAACAATTTGATTTTTATTTTTTATTTTTTTATTTTAAAGAATATCGATTTCGACTTACGTCATCCTCAGTTCTTAAATTATTATTACAATTTTTGCTTAAACTATTACTTATATACTATTTCAAATGCTGTTTTTTATTATTACGTCATATATTTTGTTAGTTTTAGTGTTGATTTTATCATTTAAAATATTGTTATTGTTTTTATGTTTATATATCTCTATTTCTTCCAGTCTATCTAGATTTTGTCCTTTTCTTTTTTTATATTTTTATGTAATATGGTTAAATTTGTGTTGATATTGGTGTATTTGTGTTTTTCTATTTTCAAATGTTGGGCATATCTGGATTTTGGATTGCTTCTGTTAATTTCATTGGTGTGCTCGATAAATCTTTTTTTGAAGGACCTCCCCGTCTGGCCTATGTAAAATTTACTGCAGTCGTCACAGGTAAGCTTATAAACACCTGTGTCTAAGTTTTGGGTTTTTTTAGTTTTTAGGTAGTTTTCTAATTTATTTTTGTTTTTGTAAGCCGCAATATATCCATATTTTTTTAAGGTTTTTTGCATTATTTTGAATGTTGTTCTATTGTATGTTAACGTATTTTTTACCTGCTAAGTTTTCTTCATTCTTCAACGTTGTTAGGGTACGCAAATTTTTCTTTTTTCTTGTTTTTGTGTTTTCTATTTAATGTGTCAATGTAATAATAAAAAACAGCATTTGAAATAGTATATAAGTAATAGTTTAAGCAAAAATTGTAATAATAATTTAAGAACTGAGGATGACGTAAGTCGAAATCGATATTCTTTAAAATAAAAAAATAAAAAATAAAAATCAAATTGTTACTATAAGGAAGTTTTATTATTATAAATAAATTTAAAAATAAACAGTAAAAAGTATATTTTTAAATATTGCATTTTAATTCAAAAGTGACAAAAGCACACAAACAGTGAATAATATGGAAAACCATAATAACACATATAGTGATACACCACCAAGTGAAATAGTGAAAATTTATTATTACAAATTAGTAAAATTACAACAAAACAAATTAAATTTACATTTCAACCGATGCTGCAAGAGAAATAAAATAATGCCTACATATATTAACATCAAAGTCAACAATAGATCCAAAGCCGCACAAATAGCTAAACAAACAGCAGAAGCCACATGGTTAGCAAAACAAATTCAAGAACTCTACACAAAAATAAATTACATAACATTAGAAGTATACAACCTACAATTATTAATATCCAAACAATATCATCAAATAGAATATGAATTAATAATGGAATCGGTAAAGAATGATATGGAAAGCACGATAAAAACGAAAAGTGAAAACATAAAATTGAAAATAAAAAAATTAAAAGAATCAAAACTAATAGAAATGGGAACTCATCAGAATAACATAATAAATCAGTATAGGCCACCACAATATAACAATAGAACAGTAAATTACACTGAAATACAATTTAATAATCATGAAACTCAACTATTGGAAAAAGGATTGAAATACGGCATACAACCAAACAACACAACAAAAGAAATAAATGAAAATCTGTTAGAAATAGAAAACTCAATTTTGAAAACTAACATTCACCACCAAAATGAAATCAGGACAATAATAGTTAATGAAATATCAGTAAAAAATAACAACTTAAATAATTCAAAAACCAACAACAAAAAAGAAATAAAAACAATACGCAGTATACAAAACAAGATCAAACAAAACAATGCTACAATAACCAAAGCAGATAAAGGGAATACATTAGTCATCTTAAAAACTACAGACTACAACAATAAGATAGATGAATACATCACTAATAACAACATTAAAAAATTGAGTAAAGATCCAACGAATGAATTCAATGAACAAATAAAAACTATCATCAACAAATCTATCAACATATTAAGTGATAAGAATATAAGATATAACAAAATGATAAAACCAACAGCACCAAGTATAAGAGGATTACCAAAAATACACAAACCAGATACACCGATAAGACCATTAATTAATTTCACCACAGCACCAACATACAGAATAGCGAAGTACATAAACAAACTATTGAAATACCACATAAAATTTGATTACAGTTATTCAGTCAAAAATAACACAGAATTAATCAATAGAATAGAACCAATAATAATACCTCACAACGCAAAATTAGCATCGTTTGATATAACCAACATGTATTCCAACATACCAATAAAAGATACAATAAATATAACAAAAAATATGTTAATAAAAAATGGTTTAAACCCAACAGATACACAAGAAATAATAAACATAATAACCGAAATAACAAAACAAAACTATTTCACACATAACAACGAGTATTATCAACAAACAGAAGGATTACCTATGGGTAGCCCACTATCGGGAACATTAGCCGAAATATATCTCAACGATTTTGAAACAAAATATATATATATAATAACTCAAATCCACACAAAGAAAATATCATTTATTGGTATCGCTACGTTGATGATATAATTTTATTATTCAAAGGAACAAATAGACAGCTTAATCTATTACACCAATACATAAACAGCAGAGAACCTTCCATTAAATTCACCTTAGAAAATGAAGAAAACAACACAATAAACTTTTTGGATTTGTCAATCAAAAATGTAGATTCAAAACACACATTCAAAATATTCCGAAAACCAACCCAAACGGATCAAACAATAAATATCAAATCACATCATCCATACCAACATAAACTAGCTGCCTACAACCACATGATCAATAGATTGAACACTATACCGATGAACGCTGAAAATTATGAAGACGAGCTAAACAATATAAAATACATAGCCAGAAAAAATGGATATAAAAATGAAATGATTGACACATTAAATAGAAAACACAAAAACAAGAAAAAAGAAAAATTTGCGTACCCTAACAACGTTGAAGAATGAAGAAAACTTAGCAGGTAAAAAATACGTTAACATACAATAGAACAACATTCAAAATAATGCAAAAAACCTTAAAAAAATATGGATATATTGCGGCTTACAAAAACAAAAATAAATTAGAAAACTACCTAAAAACTAAAAAAACCCAAAACTTAGACACAGGTGTTTATAAGCTTACCTGTGACGACTGCAGTAAATTTTACATAGGCCAGACGGGGAGGTCCTTCAAAAAAAGATTTATCGAGCACACCAATGAAATTAACAGAAGCAATCCAAAATCCAGATATGCCCAACATTTGAAAATAGAAAAACACAAATACACCAATATCAACACAAATTTAACCATATTACATAAAAATATAAAAAAAGAAAAGGACAAAATCTAGATAGACTGGAAGAAATAGAGATATATAAACATAAAAACAATAACAATATTTTAAATGATAAAATCAACACTAAAACTAACAAAATATATGACGTAATAATAAAAAACAGCATTTGAAATAGTATATAAGTAATAGTTTAAGCAAAAATTGTAATAATAATTTAAGAACTGAGGATGACGTAAGTCGAAATCGATATTCTTTAAAATAAAAAAATAAAAAATAAAAATCAAATTGTTACTATAAGGAAGTTTTATTATTATAAATAAATTTAAAAATAAACAGTAAAAAGTATATTTTTAAATATTGCATTTTAATTCAAAAGTGACAAAAACACACAAACAGTGAATAATATGGAAAACCATAATAACACATATAATTTTGTACGTCACGATCAGGATTTAAAATATTAAAATTCATATCACCTAAAATGATATTATTATAGCGATCATTTTTCAAGTATAGTGTATCTTCAAGTGAATTAAAGAATTCAATAATTTCTTGTCTATTTCTAGTCGGAGCTCTATAAATATTGGTTATAGTAACAGTGGATGTACTCAATTTATCTGATTGTATACAAATTTCAATAGTGACCATATTTGTGTGTTTGTTTGAAAAAATATTAATTGTTTTAAATTGAAGCAAATTATGAATTAAAAAACCTGCTGCTTCATATCCATCATTTCTACAAGAGAAAACACCAGTGTAGTTTTTTATATTAAAATATTTTATATTTTGCTCATTCAACCAAGTTTCTGTTATTGCTAAAATATCTATTCTTGAGGAAGTAGTAGATAAGAAAAATTCTATGTCATCCATTTTTGGTAAAACGCTTCTAGCATTAAAATAACATATTTTGAGACTTGTGCTATTATTAAATTTTATATCAGAAAAGGTGTTCATTAGCTTTGTAGTTACACTTGGTATTAAAGGTACATCAAAATTAATGTTATGTGTCCAAGAATTCATCTAAAGTGATTTTAGAATGAATTGTACTGACTGCAGAGTCATCTGTTTTACGAACTTTTATAAATAAAAAATAAAAAATAAAATAAAAAATTAAAAATAAACAGTAAAAAGTATATTTTTAAATATTGCATTTTAATTCCAAAGTGACAAAAGCACACAAACAGTGAATAATATGGAAAACCATAGTAACACATATAATACAATACCACCAAAATAATAAGTAAAAAAAGGAAAATATTAAAAAATATTCACTTTTTCTTTTTACTGTTAAAATTTCGTTTCATCCAGTTTAAAATCACAACGATACTAAAGAAGTTTTCACTTAAAAAAATCGAGAAAAGATGTCAGTACCTCGGTGTTGCCAGAACCCCCATTAATATTCTTCAAACAATTATTATTTAACAATGGAATGAATTAATGTTGGTAGGCAGAACGCCTAAACTGTTTTAGCGTATCATATTTCAATAAAATACGTCTATAAACCATCTTATTGATTCCACTAAGAACCATACCGAAATTTATTGGAATTATTGTGCCCTTTTCGTTTTGATGCAGTTCGATTTCGGCTGAATTTTGTTTTGGAGTTTCGTTAAAGAGAGACTAAAATTTAACGTGTCAGCAACAAATACAAACTTAAACGCTTAACTGTCGAAAAAATCTCTTTTGATTTGCATAAAGCAAGATTTTTCTTATTTGAACCATCCTATTCAATATTATATAAAAGTATTTTTTTTGTGGCATTCATGCTCCGCGTAGGAGCGTTGCCAAGCTAATCAGTTTCGAATATTCACCACGGTCATTCGCAAGAGCGACATAATTACCATGGCAGCCGATTTTTTTAAGGTCGTTTATTACGACCGTCTTCCATTGCAGTCGTGGTCTACATCGCGGTCGCCCACTCCCTGGGGTACTAACGTACATTTTTTTAATCATTCCAGACTGTGAATCGACTAGTAGAACATGCCCAAACCAAGCAATTCTGTCGGAACGGATACAACCTATTATATCTGGACCCTCAAGAAGGTCTCTGATCTGAAAGTTATATTGCGTTCTGTACTCTCCATTGTCTGTCTTAAGTGGACCAAAAATGTAGCATAAGATCTTACGCTCAAATACAGATAAATATGATTCGTCATTTTGTGTAAGGGTCGACGTTTATGACCCATACATCAACAACGGTCTAATCAACGTCTTATAGAAAATTGGACCTTTATAACGAATAATTATATTACATTACACCGGAAAGCTAAAAAAAAAATATATGAAAACTGAATCTACGAAAAACTAATTACACTTGCAAATCTCTTATTTTATGAATCACAGAAAAATTGTAAAGAAACTTATTAATTGGCTAACGAATAAAATAATTTAGTTAAACACAAATCAAAAATTATATAAATTCAAATTCAAAAAAAAGCTTACATTAATTTATCTTGAATGTTGTCTTCTTCATGCTTTACTTCACGTCTTCGCTTATCTTCTGTGACAACTTCCTTTATTAACAATTCCCCAGACATTTGATTTAACATAGTAAGTATTGCAATTTTCTTAAGACGTATCCTTAACGGTGAACTTTGATCTAAACAATTTTCCTCAAAATGCTGCGAACAAATTACATCATGTTTCTGTGGTTTCCAAGGTTTTAAATTTAGTGCCATGCATTTAAATATTTTAAATATATGTATATATAAATATTTTTAACCATGCATTTAAATATTTTGTATCGGTTGGAAATCTACAAAACATTTCATAACTATTATTATTTAATTAACTTTGCAAAACTTTAATGTTTTCAAACTGTAAACAACTGCATGTCCAAATAAAACACAACACGTCCAGATAACATTGTTTTTTCTAAAAAAACTAAAGTTTTCGACTTTTTTTTCGGTTCTGTCATATTTATATATATAAAGATTTTCTTTAGGCTTAAAATCTCAATTCAAATTATCACTAAAACGAATTATGGTTTGAAATGTCACAAAATACTAATTCAATGTTCTGGTATAAAATTTATATATTTTAAAACAATTTATAAACAAATATATAATTAATAGAATTTATTCAGAACCATTATTACGGTTCATTAAATTAAAACTTTAATTTTGCAATCACACAATTCTTCGATTTCAATTTATATACTAATTGAACATTTAAAAATTATATTAATTGATTTAAATTTTACTCGATCCAAACAATTTGATCGTTTATATATCATATTCTCATCGATCTTCTGTTTCATTTTCCATCATATATGAAAAACTTGTATTTTTAATTTATTTGAACTTATTTAAATCATCAAAACAAATGTGCAGTGGTACGAATAAACGTATACATTTATTACAATTGAAGAAAATTAATAAAATTATTATTGAATTTGAGAACTATTATTTTAGAGTAAAAATTGGAAATAGTCCGTCGTTACAGTCTTGTATAGCTTGAGTTTGGTGTTGGTGGATACATACGGTGATCCAAGAAGAGGTTTAATTGAGTAGAAAGTTCGATTACCTACAGCGATTTTAGCTTTTATATCTGTAAGTATGCTGTTGTTTAAGTCAAGCATTGATCCCAAATATTTAAAAGATTCAACTTCCTCAATTCGTCCATCGCTGCACATCAAATCATTCTTCATAGCCTCTCTTAAAACATTCATATGTTTGGTTTTATTGTAATCGATTTGAAAAGCAATTTTTCTAGCACCACTCTCGAGCGACTTGAAAGTCTCACTATAACAGCTTCACTTCGGCCGAGGATGACAACATCATCAGCGTACGTGATCATCTGTACTGAGTTTATTGACAGGATATTGTTGTTAGTTAAGTCGGTAGTTTCTTTTGACGGCACACATATTCCAAGGCTAGATTAAAGAGCATAGGAGAGATAGCATCTCCTTGTCTTAAACCGGAGTTGACTTTAAAGATCTTGGATATTTCGTTCTCCACTCGTACACAGCATTGAGAGTTCTCTACTCTCATTTTGCATAGCGAAACCAGTTTACCAGGGATTCTCATTGAAATCAGAGCTGACCATAGAGTATCTCGTTCAAAAGAGTTATAGGCCTGCCTGAAATCAATGAAGAGTTGGTACACAAATATGTTGAACTCTCGACATTTTTCAAAAATCATCCTTATCGAGAAAAGTGCATCGGTGGTACCTAGGCCTTGCCGGAAGCCACACTGATATTCTCCAAACAGTTGTTCAGCAAAAGGATTGATTTTAGCTAGTAAAATGTATGAAAAGATCTTATATTCTGTGCACAGTAGAGCGATTCCCCTATAGTTTGCACATTGTAAGCGATTCTCTTTTTTATGAATTGGTATCAGCATAGCTGATTCAGTCCTGTGGCATGGTTTCAGTCCACCAGATCATATGAACAAGTTCAAACAACCTTAAGGATAGAGTTTCACCACCATGTACAATCATTTCGGATGTTATATCGTCGATACCAGGTGCTTTAGTGCATTTTAATTTTGACAGCGCCGCTCCGAATTCCTCTTTGGTGGGTTCGTCTATACATGTACCTTTGACGCACGAATAAGCTTTGCTCGTGGTCCGACTTGTTGCTGGTCACTTATGTTGACAAGTTTCTCAAAATAAGCGGCCCAAGTATCTAAAATAGTTTTAAGGTCTGCTTGTAGCTCCCCATCTTCGTTTTGAATAGCTGTCGATCTAGTTTGAGGCCCCCTTCTTTAAGGTTTTAACCTGTGGAAAGAAGTTACGCGATTGATGTTCCTTATTAAAGCTTTCAATCTCCTCACGCTTTCTCTTCCACCATTCTCTTTTCGTTCGTCTACATAGCTTTCTAACGGCTTGTCTTGCCTGTTTATAGTTCTACTTCGTGGACCTGGTGTTGCGTCCTTGTAGACATTTTAGATAGCAATCTCTTTTGTATTGAATAGCGTCAAGATATGCTTGATCCATCCATGGCTTCTGGAAGTGGTTTTGTGGTCGCCCCAGTATTCCCTCAGCAGCGAGGGAATACTACAGCATCCCTGAGTAAATACCATGACTTATCGACGTCTCCTTTGATGGTTTCTGATTCCTCCAACGTTTCAGCAATATGGTTTTGATATCTCTTCTGTTTCAGCATTCTTTTTTGATGAGATGTTAAAACTTTTCCGTTGATTGAATTTTGGAATGCCTGGATTTGGAAAGCGGAACCTTATTTAGCACATACAAGGAAGTGATCACTTCCAATGTATGCACCTCTAAAGGATCGCACTTCCAGAACACTAGAAAAGAAACGTGATGTGACTAGCACGTGATCAATTTGATTTCGAGTGCTTCCATTCGGTGAGTCTGCTTATGAAACGATCGATGCGGAAAGAAAGTACTAGCAATTCTCAAATTATTTGATAATGCAAACTCAGTTATTCTTTCACCATTATCATTCGAATTCAAATGCAGGCTGTTGGGGCCCACCACACTTCCATAATAGATATCTCTTCCAACCTGCCCATTAAAGTCACCAAGAACCATAATGAAGTCGCGTGATGGCATTTGTCTCATAACCTCTTCCAGTGCTATGCAGAAATTATCCTTCTCGTCGACGGTCTTAGCTTCAGTAGGTGCATGCACGGCAATAAGAGAAATATTGTTGTCTGTACCGCGTACCTTTAGGTAGCAGACCCTCACATTGACCGGGATGAATTTCATCACGGCTTCTTGTATGCGTGCACCTACAAGAAAACCAGTTCCGAATTCTCTTCGAGAAAAATGACCACTACTATCTAGATCTTGTTTTCCGATTATTGGCTGTCTAATTTCGTGCAGAGTTATGATATCCATCATATAGCTCTCAGCCTCTGTTTCTAGACTTATAAAAGCATCAGAAGCGCTCAGGCTGCGCACATTTCACGTTCCGATTCGGTGGTCTGGTCCTTTTTCACGTCCAGGTAAAATTCTGTTGTTTTGTCCGGTTCTATTATTCTTTCTCTGATTTCCAAATTTAATAAAATAGTTTTTTTCCGGGGTTAGTGTGTTAACCTTACGCCTAATCCAAATTGTCGTGAATGGGTCCGTTCTGCATATTAAGGTTACCAGAAACAACCTTTTTACACGTTTATATAGTGAGCCGCTTGATCCAAAACAGACGTCTGCTCCCAGCCGCCCCTAACATGCAGAACAGACGCTTGGGTCGCATTGGTTTAAAGACACCAATTCGTCGTGATGTAGCGTCATTGACTAAGAAGTCTTTGCTTGCTTGTTTCCGATACACCAACCTAATTCTGTCAGCATTACCCAGGCAGTACAGCGTGGGCGTCGAATTTCGGATTTCGCTATCAATATACGCTATCAATATTTCGCTACCCGCTATTAAAAGTATATAAAACATAAAACACAAGAAAGTTAATATATAAATCCATAAAATAAATTGTATTTTTACAAAAATATATATATAAAAACTTTATATTTATTATAAAAAAATATTTAAAAACAAATCCTAAACTATTATTATTACACATTTATAACATAGAAATAATAAGAAAAATTAAAGTCTAAAATAAAAATTATAGAAATTTTATTTTTTTATAACATAAAAAACTTATTAAAATCAATTTGTCCAATTTATTATGTCTGTAGCTTTTAAAAATATTAATAAATAAGACAATGCATTTATTTATTTTATTATTATTAAAAGTATTACTGTCATTATTAATATAAGTTTTTTCTTAAATTATTAAGTTATAATAAATCGGGCATTGTGTCTGTAAAATAAAGAAATATGTAAATCCCTAATATAAAAGTATATATAAAAATATCTGAAAAAAGTGTTTGTTTAAATAAAAACTTTGGAACAATATTTTTTCCAGCTAGTGTAACCCGTTCCGAATCGGTAAAACAGATGCTAAACTATATTATTGATATATCTACTACTAACTTCATTTCGCTGGGGTTGAAGTTAAAAAGAACAACAAAACATTTTTTTTCAATATTCATTCATTAAATAACTAGAAAACAGTTTTATTAAAAGATTTAATAACGTTGAATTGATTTTAAAATAAAATATATGTGATTACAACTTTTTGTGCATCTAAAATATATGGTATATATAAAATAATTTTCATTTAAAGTTCTTAAGTGAGGTTATGTATAATTTTTTCTCAATTTTACCTTTTTTATACTACTATCTTGGAAAATTACAATTATTATAAATAATTTGTATGATTTATGAATATGTTTTGCTGAAATACATTAGAATATACGTACTCTACCGTTGTATTATATATATGTTATAAAAGTAATCTCTAAAATGGACGACGAAAAGAGCGATACCAATGTTGAGGAGATGATTGAAGTTGATTTAAATTCATTATGCAGGATATGTGGTAATGTTAATTTAACTTTAGTACCAATATATGAAAATGAAGGATTGGATTATGAAATCAGTCAAAAAATCAACGAATATCTTCCTATATGTGTAAGTTTGCTGTGAATAACATTTTATTTTTTAATAATTTTTTTTGCAATTTAGATAGCTGAAGATGATCTGCTCCCAACAAAATTATGTCCGAATTGCTGTACAGCTATAACATTTTGGCATCAATTTGTAACCTATTGTCAGTTAGCAGATAGAAGATTTCAATTGATGCTACAGCAATCGTTAACGATTAGTGAGAATGATGCTCATATAGATAAAGATATTGAACAGATTCAGGAAGATCATGAAATTGAAGAAAATAAAGATGATGAATCTATATTCATGGAAGCCGATCAACCAGAAGATTATTTGGATGATATTGAATATTTGCACGATACCGAAAAAGAATTTGCACCGGAAGATGAAGAATATGACAATGACGAAGTTAAGGAAGAATGCGTGAATAAAGAACTCCCTAAGCTGGAAATGGATGAAGAAAAGCCAAATAAGTGAGTCAATTAAATTGTTAAAAATCACTTAAACCTATCACTTGCTAAACTCCATTAAAGGTGTTGAGTATATATGTTTTCAGTATATTTATCTTCCACTAAAATTATACTAAAATCGTAAAATCTTCCACTAAATATACACTACCTAGGCCCTTTAAAAATTTTTTAATCAAATTTTGATATTAGCCTGTTCTGTTTGCGGTTTGGAATCGCCTTGTCATCGCTGTATGTCGATTTGAATTAGTGATTGATTGATACGTTTGATCTATTTATACATCGCTTTTTGTTGTAATGCCTCAATCATCTGTTGTTATTTTTGAGCTAAGAAGCGCAATCGCCACTTCTAAACTGAATTTCAAAATTAACTGTCAGACGTCAATGATGGTGTTTGCTGATGGATCCATTGGTGGTTATTGGGCGTCGAGGACATTGTTTTTCTATATATTGTTAATGTCCGATTTTCTGAACTATTTAGACAGTTTTTTATGTGTGGTAGTGAGTACTAATTTTTCCATGGGTTGTCGTTTTATGATAGTTTAATGATTATTAACAAACTATCAGATCACTGTAGGCCGTAGGATCACAATTATTGTATATGGAGTAGTGATGGTATGATAATTGTGACATATTTGATTTATAATAAAAAAAAATTAGATGACAGAAACCCTCCTTGTGGTGAACCTGACCTCACTTGTTTGTTAGATTTTTGATTTGCCGTGGTTAAATACGACATATAATAGGCGGTCACAAATTGAACTGGACCGCCACTTGTTAATTGTTTGTGGAAATCTTGGGTTCTAAATCAAACAGTAGTTTCCCTTGACTGATGCTAGTAAAGACTTGTGAAAGATGTAGGTTGATCAGAACAGTGTGATGCTTCGTTTGAGCAGATTTTATTGTTGGCCTCTTGATTACTGTTGAACGACATTCGTTCTCGATCGAATAGTTATTTAATGTTTTATGTATTTTCTCCACTATAGACATTTGGTTTCTTGTTGGGCAGTGGGCTGCGCGACCAATTTTCTCTCTCTCTCTGGCGTTTACATCCCATGGAGGGATTTTGCCGTCTGTGCAATCAGCTTCCAATCATCTCGTTCCATGACCAGTTGACCCCAGTTTCGACATCCTATATCACGAAGGTCTTGGATGATGTCATCACGCCAGCGTTGTCTAGGTCTTCCTCTTCGACGAACACCAGCTGTTTGTTGTTGGGACGCTTTTTTAATCATTCTATCTATTGGTGCCCTTTCTACGTGACCAAACCATGTAATCCGGTTAGATTTAATGAATCCGATTACATCGATTACATCGCAGCCTCCAAGAAGCTGTCTGCTTTCATGATTCATTCGGATTCTATACTGATTTTCAGCAACTTTACATGGACCATAAATTGTTCGTATGACTTTCCTCTCGAATGTTGACGGAATTCTACAATCGGAGGAAGTCAGTGTCCAGCTTTCGCTTCCAAAGATAAGCACAGGTCGGATTAATGCTTTGTAAAGTGTGAGTTTGCACGACTGCGAAAGATGTTTGGATCGCAAAAGTTTTGAGTATGCGTAGATAACTCTGTATGCGGCTGAGACACGGGCTTTAATATCTCCCTGCATGTCATTTGACGATGTTATTACAGACCCGAGGTATTTGAAGTTTTCTACACGCTCCACTTCATAGTCGCCAGTATTAAGATTGCCGGGAGGTATATTCCTGGATGTTGTTAAAAGCTTAGTCTTGCCGGTGTTAATGCATAATCCAAGTCGTTTAGTATTTCTTTCAAGCTGAGAGAGACTATCCTTAATATCGCTTGGTTTACGTCCGAGAAGCGCAATATCATCTGCATAGCCAAGAATTTGACTAGATTTGTTAAATATACAGTTTTGTGTCTCAATGCGGCTTTTTCTTATCGCGTACTCAAGCGCCAAATTAAATAGTACGGGCGCGAGTGCATCACCTTGTCGAACACCTGATGTTATTTCGAAAGAGTCAGAAACTGACCCTTCGATTACTATTCTACAGTTTGATCCCGATGTTGTGAGTTTGCACAGAGAAACAAGTTTCGCTGGAATACCAAGGCATATGAGTGCAGACCAGAGGTTGTCGCGGATAATGCTATCATATGCTTGCTTGAAATCAACGTAGAGCTGGTGAATGCTGAAGTTGTACTCCCAACATTTATCCAGAATCATCCTTAAGGTAAAACATTGATCTGTGGTTGAACGGTTGGGACGAAAACCACACTGATATTCGCCGATGATAGATTCGGCTAACGGGATGAGCCGAGCGAGTACGACATTAGCTAGTATTTTATATGCATTGTTCAACAGTGCGATTCCACGATAATTCGCACACTTTAGGCGGTCACCTTTTTTATATAGCGGAACAATGAGAGCTGTTTTCCATACAGCAGGTAGTTCTTTTTGATCCCAGATTGCAAGAATCAGATCATATATACGTGAGACCAGAGCTGCTCCTCCATTCTTAAATAGTTCTGCAGGGATTCCATCGATACCTGGTGATTTGCCATTTTTAATTTTTTGGTGGCAGCTTCCACTTCTTCTATTGTTGGGTAAGGGACAAAAATCTCCTCACTTGACGGAGCAATTGCTCGAATAGGATGAACTTCATTCGTCCTATTCAGTAGGTCTTGAAAGTGGGATCGCCATACTTCCAGCACATCACGTTCACTTGTTGTAAGCTCGTTGTTTCCATTTTTGATGGCTGTAGATCTTGGGTGAAAATCTTTTGTGAGATTTCGTGCATTGGCAAAACACTCTTTCGAATTTCCATTAGCCGCATGTTGATGGATGTTTTCGATGCAGCTCTTCATGTGTTTGCGTTTCTTTTTCCGTAGGAGTTATGCTGAGGCTTTTCTGGCGCATAGATTTTTCAGTTTGGGAGTTGGGATCTTCTGGTGTTTCTTGTTAACCATTTTTCTCGCAGTTTTTGTTTGTGCTCAATGCTTTCGCGGCACTCGTCATCAAACCATTCGTTACGTGATTTCGGTGGTCGTTTTCCGATTGTAGTTTGTGCTGCGGATATGATGGTTGATTGAAGCGTTTGCCATTCTTCTTGTATGCTTAAGCGACCAATTTTGGTTTCATGAAATGAGCGAGCTTATCAATTTTCTCCAGACCATTGAATTTGTGGTATTTGGCTGTTGCGTTATTAGGTTGTATTAGATCAGCAATGTTGTGTTTGTGTTTGCTTTAATCAAAATTGCCTGACAACCTCCTGTGCAGTAGTTGAAATTCACTTATGGTCAAGTTTTGTTTATAAAGTTTTTGCATACCAAGTTGTTGTTGTTGTTGTAGCTACGTGTTTGGTGCTAATCTGGTTCAGGAACTCTGCTACTACCCTTGGGCGGTACCACAAATCTTCTTTCGTCAGGTTGGCCATATTTCCAGGACAATTGAATATGTGGTCTACATCGTGTGGCGTGCCTTCACATGCGGGACACAAATTTCAGGTGGTCAATAATTTCAGGTTCAACTCTGCTCGTTGTTTAGAATGCGTGACCAACCGGATCTTAGTTGACTAGGATGGATCGGGTGCTACGGGGTAGTTGGACCTCTTCGGCAGCGACTTTTGGTGGCTTTCTTTTTAGAACACGATTTGGAGTATAGTTCCTTATTGCATTTTCAACCGTTTTGGTGTGGAGTGCTGTTAAGCCAGTTCTATATGTGAATTCGTCGATGTTACCAGTAACCTGGCTATCTCTGACATCTTGCAGAAAGCATCTTGCTGTCTTCCTTATGTCTCTAGGTGGTTCGATCGTAGTTAAGGTGTCATTGCAAGGATGTTGCTCTTTGTGACAGGCCAATAGATATTGTTTGTTTAGCATTTCATTATGTTCACGGACCGGCAATATGTTACTTTTCTCGTGCAAGTGATCTCGGTGGGCCATCAGGTGACATTTTGTGTTGACATTTTGTGTTGTTTGTAACTTATTCCAGTGAGTGTGGGCAACTTGGGGGTCCATATGAGTGCAGCATAATTTAAAATAGTTCTTCCTATTGCTTTGTACCTTGTTATGTTCGTGTTTTTATCTTTGCCCCATGAACTACCCGCTAGTGCTTTCAACGCGTTATTCCTGTTTTTCAATCTAGAGTTTCTCGGGTTTTTACTGTAGGAATAAGTATGTTCAGGATATTTGTGAGTTGTTGCAGGTTATTTCCTGTTGCGAGCGCTGTGCAGTAAGTCGTCTGCATATGACGTGATGGTTATTCCTTCTGGTGGGGTAGGCAAACTGCTTAGGTATAGATTGAATAATGACGGTGAAAGAACTCCGCCTTGAGCAGCTCCTTGTCTTAGCACTCTCATTTTGGACTTACAGTTTCGGAACTCAACGTATGTTTGGCGACCTCTGAGGTAGTTGCACAACCAGCGTTTCATTAAACCTGGCAAATTAGTATTGACGATATCATCCAATAGAGCAGCGATAACGACCATACCATGTTGAAATCACCTGCTCTCGTCTTATCACCGAAGTTAAGCATACCAAGTAGTACATTGTTGTGCTTATTTCTTTTTCAGTTATTGCAAGAAGAATACAGAGCAGTATGACTGAATTAGTTTTGTATGTATCTTTATTATCAATGTATTATCCTTCAAGCTCGTGTTGATGGATTTACTGTGACCCTTGACTTCTAGCAGCTATGTAATTCGAAATTCGCCGCTTGTATGTGGTAAAACGTAAAAATTTTAGAGGCAATCTCGTTTTTTACCCCGGTTGCACTGAATGGATTTTGTATTGCTGTTTAAAATATTGTTTAGAAATTAAGTATCGGAGTTTTGTACTTTTAAAAATTGTTGTAATGGTACAAATAATTTGACATTGAAATCTCAGTTAGTCGGTATCATTCGAGTACATTTCTGTAAGAGAAATTTTTACCAACGAAATAACAGCCCAGTCAATTTCAAATGCCGGCAAGTTTATTTTTGGGGTCAATAATTTTTTTTACATTACAAGGACTTGCACTTGCGACTTACTATATCTGTCCGAATATAACTTTCCTAGAACTAACCTCCTGATCCACTTGGTGATATATAAAATACGCTAGGCCTTCGCTTTTATAATTACTTGTCCTATATTCCTTGTGTATATAATATGCTTAAAATTCAATGTGTGTCAAAGGAACAAAAACAAAGATTTAAAAAATTATATTTATTTGCTAGAATGTGGTTCTGTTTTTCATAACGATATTCGCATTCTGAGTTGATTTCAGTATTTCAAGGAAACTAAGCCGATTTACATACACCACCACATTTTATACAAAAAAACTATTGTTACTTTGTCAAACGGGTGTCAAACGGTGTCCTCGTGTTAACTGATTTACACTTTAGTCTGGTATGCATTTTGATTTTTTTGGGATAGCCACTGTAACGGTAAAAAAAATTGATTTTCAGGAATTTTCTTGACGGGGATAAGCAAGGAATATGGGAATCCCGTTTTGTTATTTTATTTAGTGTTTATTCATTATATTTTTCTTTTCTTTCATTTCTGACTTTTTCGCCTTTTTTAGGGTTCCGTACTTTGAAAAAGTAAAAACGGTACCCTATTGGTGAGACTTCGGTGTTCGTCCGAATTTCTACATAATCGATTTACTTACAAACTATAAGTGCTATCAACTTGAAATTTCTACAGTTATTAAATATGTTTTCCCACGCCTGCTGATAACCAAAAAAATTCAAATATTTGTTTTTATCTATATTTTATAAACATAGATAAAGAGATAGTAAAACAAACGTTTTTTTAAGGAATCGAGTTTGGCTAGAAAAATCGAAAAAGAAGGAAATATTTCAAAAAAAAATTTCAATGAATTTTCGACTACTTAGTTTTTGAGTTATTGCCAAAAACGAGTGTTTTTTTTTACTGTCAATTACTGAACAGTTTTGTTAGTTTTTCACTTATGTAAGAACAAGCAAATCAATCAGCAAGCAGACAGCAGCTATTGATTTCTTTTAAATTAATATACAATATATACTGGTAGTTGTTTGTGACTTAAAGTATCTGTTTACATTACATATTAATATTACATCTATTAAGGAACATAAAAATTTCCTTGCAAAATGCAAATTGACAAGCAATTATATCTCTGATACAGCAACCAAAATGATGTTTGTGTTTGGAATCCTTGTAAAATTTAGCTCTTTCCTCATGTCATAAAATATGGTCTACTGTTTCGTAGCTCAACGTACAGTTGCATTTGGCGTCTTGAATTATATTCACTCTTTCCAATTGTGATTTGAAGGCTTACTGGTTTCCAAATGTGACCAAAAACTATCGTATTTCTTGAATATTTTTAGTCCATGGCTTCCAGGATACTTTTGGTTAGATTGAGTAGGTAAACCGTCCCATTTCATCTCTATCCCATTGTTGTTGCCATTTCGATAACCCGAAGACCTTTGCCAAGTACCTGTAATTAGAAAAACTTATCGGCAAATCGAGATATTCAGATTAAGTAGCGTTCTTTGCAAGTAAGTCTGCTTTTTCGTTACCATCAATGCCCATATGCGATGGTATCCACATCAATGTTATGTCAAAACCTTTTTGTTCCAGTCGGCGCTATATGTCTCTACATTCGATAAGCCGGTTATTAGATTTATGTGGAGTTCTATAGTTTTGAAGAGCTGTGATGCAACTTAGACTGTCAGTTACAATCATGTATTTTCCTGGGTCCTACGCTTCAATGCTCTTACCCGCAATACATATATAGCAGTAAGTTCGGTTGTATATATATTATTAGGCTCTCTAAATCTAAACACTAACTCGTTATATTTTTGTGGGGTAGATGTCTATCCCATAAGAGTTTCTGTTTTTGGATCCGTCAGTGTACAGTATTTGATGTGGTTCATAGTCTTTTGTGCTACGAAGAAATGATTTTTGGGCAATTGACGAATTAGTTTGAGCTTTGTTCATTATATCCGTCCTTACCGATTCCCTTATTTTTGGAATGTAGTACAAAGACTCTAAAGTCAAATTTATAAACGTTTTCGTGTTGAACATTACTAATTGCTTTTATAACAGACTATTGGAAGTACTTTCATAGCATTTGTGATTGTATGAAGATTGCTCAGTTTTGTTATCAACTGTTTTTCCAACTTTCTTGAAATAGATATCCAATGAGGAATCGATAGTACAATATATTAAATCGAATATCTATAAGTGGAATGCCACTGAGAACTTCTAACGTAGCTGTGCGGGTGGATGGTATCAGACCTAAGCATATTCGCAGGGCTGACCATTGCACTCGTTCTAATTTAATTGGCAGTGTTTTGGGCATTACAGAAAAACTAACACATCCGTACTCCAAGACTGGTCTTATGAAACACTTGTATAAAATGAGGTGTTTCTGGATGTGCTCCGCATTTGACACCACAAATACATCTTAGAAAGTTAATACGTTTCTTACATTTAGAAACATCTTCTTGAAAGTGGGATCGCCATACTTCCAGCACATCACGTTCACTTGTTGTAAGCTCGTTGTTTCCATTTTTGATGGCTGTAGATCTTGGGTGAAAATCTTTTGTGAGATTTCGTGCATTGGCAAAACACTCTTTCGAATTTCCATTAGCCGCATGTTGATGGATGTTTTCGATGCAGCTCTTCATGTGTTTGCGTTTCTTTTTCCGTAGGAGTTATGCTGAGGCTTTTCTGGCGCATAGATTTTTCAGTTTGGGAGTTGGGATCTTCTGGTGTTTCTTGTTAACCATTTTTCTCGCAGTTTTTGTTTGTGCTCAATGCTTTCGCGGCACTCGTCATCAAACCATTCGTTACGTGATTTCG
This sequence comes from Diogma glabrata, assembly GCA_963693315.1. Classification (NCBI taxonomy): domain Eukaryota; kingdom Metazoa; phylum Arthropoda; class Insecta; order Diptera; family Cylindrotomidae; genus Diogma; species Diogma glabrata. The sequence goes on along the minus strand of OY856188.1, from coordinate 231,296,915 downwards.
GTGGTCGTTTTCCGATTGTAGTTTGTGCTGCGGATATGATGGTTGATTGAAGCGTTTGCCATTCTTCTTGTATGCTTAAGCGACCAATTTTGGTTTCATGAAATGAGCGAGCTTATCAATTTTCTCCAGACCATTGAATTTGTGGTATTTGGCTGTTGCGTTATTAGGTTGTATTAGATCAGCAATGTTGTGTTTGTGTTTGCTTTAATCAAAATTGCCTGACAACCTCCTGTGCAGTAGTTGAAATTCACTTATGGTCAAGTTTTGTTTATAAAGTTTTTGCATACCAAGTTGTTGTTGTTGTTGTTGTAGCTACGTGTTTGGTGCTAATCTGGTTCAGGAACTCTGCTACTACCCTTGGGCGGTACCACAAATCTTCTTTCGTCAGGTTGGCCATATTTCCAGGACAATTGAATATGTGGTCTACATCGTGTGGCGTGCCTTCACATGCGGGACACAAATTTCAGGTGGTCAATAATTTCAGGTTCAACTCTGCTCGTTGTTTAGAATGCGTGACCAACCGGATCTTAGTTGACTAGGATGGATCGGGTGCTACGGGGTAGTTGGACCTCTTCGGCAGCGACTTTTGGTGGCTTTCTTTTTAGAACACGATTTGGAGTATAGTTCCTTATTGCATTTTCAACCGTTTTGGTGTGGAGTGCTGTTAAGCCAGTTCTATATGTGAATTCGTCGATGTTACCAGTAACCTGGCTATCTCTGACATCTTGCAGAAAGCATCTTGCTGTCTTCCTTATGTCTCTAGGTGGTTCGATCGTAGTTAAGGTGTCATTGCAAGGATGTTGCTCTTTGTGACAGGCCAATAGATATTGTTTGTTTAGCATTTCATTATGTTCACGGACCGGCAATATGTTACTTTTCTCGTGCAAGTGATCTCGGTGGGCCATCAGGTGACATTTTGTGTTGACATTTTGTGTTGTTTGTAACTTATTCCAGTGAGTGTGGGCAACTTGGGGGTCCATATGAGTGCAGCATAATTTAAAATAGTTCTTCCTATTGCTTTGTACCTTGTTATGTTCGTGTTTTTATCTTTGCCCCATGAACTACCCGCTAGTGCTTTCAACGCGTTATTCCTGTTTTTCAATCTAGAGTTTCTCGGGTTTTTACTGTAGGAATAAGTATGTTCAGGATATTTGTGAGTTGTTGCAGGTTATTTCCTGTTGCGAGCGCTGTGCAGTAAGTCGTCTGCATATGACGTGATGGTTATTCCTTCTGGTGGGGTAGGCAAACTGCTTAGGTATAGATTGAATAATGACGGTGAAAGAACTCCGCCTTGAGCAGCTCCTTGTCTTAGCACTCTCATTTTGGACTTACAGTTTCGGAACTCAACGTATGTTTGGCGACCTCTGAGGTAGTTGCACAACCAGCGTTTCATTAAACCTGGCAAATTAGTATTGACGATATCATCCAATAGAGCAGCGATAACGACCATACCATGTTGAAATCACCTGCTCTCGTCTTATCACCGAAGTTAAGCATACCAAGTAGTACATTGTTGTGCTTATTTCTTTTTCAGTTATTGCAAGAAGAATACAGAGCAGTATGACTGAATTAGTTTTGTATGTATCTTTATTATCAATGTATTATCCTTCAAGCTCGTGTTGATGGATTTACTGTGACCCTTGACTTCTAGCAGCTATGTAATTCGAAATTCGCCGCTTGTATGTGGTAAAACGTAAAAATTTTAGAGGCAATCTCGTTTTTTACCCCGGTTGCACTGAATGGATTTTGTATTGCTGTTTAAAATATTGTTTAGAAATTAAGTATCGGAGTTTTGTACTTTAAAAATTGTTGTAATGGTACAAATAATTTGACATTGAAATCTCAGTTAGTCGGTATCATTCGAGTACATTTCTGTAAGAGAAATTTTTACCAACGAAATAACAGCCCAGTCAATTTCAAATGCCGGCAAGTTTATTTTTGGGGTCAATAATTTTTTTTACATTACAAGGACTTGCACTTGCGACTTACTATATCTGTCCGAATATAACTTTCCTAGAACTAACCTCCTGATCCACTTGGTGATATATAAAATACACTAGGCCTTCGCTTTTATAATTACTTGTCCTATATTCCTTGTGTATATAATATGCTTAAAATTCAATGTGTGTCAAAGGAACAAAAACAAAGATTTAAAAAATTATATTTATTTGCTAGAATGTGGTTCTGTTTTTCATAACGATATTCGCATTCTGAGTTGATTTCAGTATTTCAAGGAAACTAAGCCGATTTACATACACCACCACATTTTATACAAAAAAACTATTGTTACTTTGTCAAACGGGTGTCAAACGGTGTCCTCGTGTTAACTGATTTACACTTTAGTCTGGTATGCATTTTGATTTTTTTGGGATAGCCACTGTAACGGTAAAAAAAATTGATTTTCAGGAATTTTCTTGACGGGGATAAGCAAGGAATATGGGAATCCCGTTTTGTTATTTTATTTAGTGTTTATTCATTATATTTTTCTTTTCTTTCATTTCTGACTTTTTCGCCTTTTTTAGGGTTCCGTACTTTGAAAAAGTAAAAACGGTACCCTATTGGTGAGACTTCGGTGTTCGTCCGAATTTCTACATAATCGATTTACTTACAAACTATAAGTGCTATCAACTTGAAATTTCTACAGTTATTAAATATGTTTTCCCACGCCTGCTGATAACCAAAAAAATTCAAATATTTGTTTTTATCTATATTTTATAAACATAGATAAAGAGATAGTAAAACAAACGTTTTTTTAAGGAATCGAGTTTGGCTAGAAAAATCGAAAAAGAAGGAAATATTTCAAAAAAAAATTTCAATGAATTTTCGACTACTTAGTTTTTGAGTTATTGCCAAAAACGAGTGTTTTTTTTTACTGTCAATTACTGAACAGTTTTGTTAGTTTTTCACTTATGTAAGAACAAGCAAATCAATCAGCAAGCAGACAGCAGCTATTGATTTCTTTTAAATTAATATACAATATATACTGGTAGTTGTTTGTGACTTAAAGTATCTGTTTACATTACATATTAATATTACATCTATTAAGGAACATAAAAATTTCCTTGCAAAATGCAAATTGACAAGCAATTATATCTCTGATACAGCAACCAAAATGATGTTTGTGTTTGGAATCCTTGTAAAATTTAGCTCTTTCCTCATGTCATAAAATATGGTCTACTGTTTCGTAGCTCAACGTACAGTTGCATTTGGCGTCTTGAATTATATTCACTCTTTCCAATTGTGATTTGAAGGCTTACTGGTTTCCAAATGTGACCAAAAACTATCGTATTTCTTGAATATTTTTAGTCCATGGCTTCCAGGATACTTTTGGTTAGATTGAGTAGGTAAACCGTCCCATTTCATCTCTATCCCATTGTTGTTGCCATTTCGATAACCCGAAGACCTTTGCCAAGTACCTGTAATTAGAAAAACTTATCGGCAAATCGAGATATTCAGATTAAGTAGCGTTCTTTGCAAGTAAGTCTGCTTTTTCGTTACCATCAATGCCCATATGCGATGGTATCCACATCAATGTTATGTCAAAACCTTTTTGTTCCAGTCGGCGCTATATGTCTCTACATTCGATAAGCCGGTTATTAGATTTATGTGGAGTTCTATAGTTTTGAAGAGCTGTGATGCAACTTAGACTGTCAGTTACAATCATGTATTTTCCTGGGTCCTACGCTTCAATGCTCTTACCCGCAATACATATATAGCAGTAAGTTCGGTTGTATATATATTATTAGGCTCTCTAAATCTAAACACTAACTCGTTATATTTTTGTGGGGTAGATGTCTATCCCATAAGAGTTTCTGTTTTTGGATCCGTCAGTGTACAGTATTTGATGTGGTTCATAGTCTTTTGTGCTACGAAGAAATGATTTTTGGGCAATTGACGAATTAGTTTGAGCTTTGTTCATTATATCCGTCCTTACCGATTCCCTTATTTTTGGAATGTAGTACAAAGACTCTAAAGTCAAATTTATAAACGTTTTCGTGTTGAACATTACTAATTGCTTTTATAACAGACTATTGGAAGTACTTTCATAGCATTTGTGATTGTATGAAGATTGCTCAGTTTTGTTATCAACTGTTTTTCCAACTTTCTTGAAATAGATATCCAATGAGGAATCGATAGTACAATATATTAAATCGAATATCTATAAGTGGAATGCCACTGAGAACTTCTAACGTAGCTGTGCGGGTGGATGGTATCAGACCTAAGCATATTCGCAGGGCTGACCATTGCACTCGTTCTAATTTAATTGGCAGTGTTTTGGGCATTACAGAAAAACTAACACATCCGTACTCCAAGACTGGTCTTATGAAACACTTGTATAAAATGAGGTGTTTCTGGATGTGCTCCGCATTTGACACCACAAATACATCTTAGAAAGTTAATACGTTTCTTACATTTAGAAACATCTTCTTGAAAGTGGGATCGCCATACTTCCAGCACATCACGTTCACTTGTTGTAAGCTCGTTGTTTCCATTTTTGATGGCTGTAGATCTTGGGTGAAAATCTTTTGTGAGATTTCGTGCATTGGCAAAACACTCTTTCGAATTTCCATTAGCCGCATGTTGATGGATGTTTTCGATGCAGCTCTTCATGTGTTTGCGTTTCTTTTTCCGTAGGAGTTATGCTGAGGCTTTTCTGGCGCATAGATTTTTCAGTTTGGGAGTTGGGATCTTCTGGTGTTTCTTGTTAACCATTTTTCTCGCAGTTTTTGTTTGTGCTCAATGCTTTCGCGGCACTCGTCATCAAACCATTCGTTACGTGATTTCGGTGGTCGTTTTCCGATTGTAGTTTGTGCTGCGGATATGATGGTTGATTGAAGCGTTTGCCATTCTTCTTGTATGCTTAAGCGACCAATTTTGGTTTCATGAAATGAGCGAGCTTATCAATTTTCTCCAGACCATTGAATTTGTGGTATTTGGCTGTTGCGTTATTAGGTTGTATTAGATCAGCAATGTTGTGTTTGTGTTTGCTTTAATCAAAATTGCCTGACAACCTCCTGTGCAGTAGTTGAAATTCACTTATGGTCAAGTTTTGTTTATAAAGTTTTTGCATACCAAGTTGTTGTTGTTGTTGTAGCTACGTGTTTGGTGCTAATCTGGTTCAGGAACTCTGCTACTACCCTTGGGCGGTACCACAAATCTTCTTTCGTCAGGTTGGCCATATTTCCAGGACAATTGAATATGTGGTCTACATCGTGTGGCGTGCCTTCACATGCGGGACACAAATTTCAGGTGGTCAATAATTTCAGGTTCAACTCTGCTCGTTGTTTAGAATGCGTGACCAACCGGATCTTAGTTGACTAGGATGGATCGGGTGCTACGGGGTAGTTGGACCTCTTCGGCAGCGACTTTTGGTGGCTTTCTTTTTAGAACACGATTTGGAGTATAGTTCCTTATTGCATTTTCAACCGTTTTGGTGTGGAGTGCTGTTAAGCCAGTTCTATATGTGAATTCGTCGATGTTACCAGTAACCTGGCTATCTCTGACATCTTGCAGAAAGCATCTTGCTGTCTTCCTTATGTCTCTAGGTGGTTCGATCGTAGTTAAGGTGTCATTGCAAGGATGTTGCTCTTTGTGACAGGCCAATAGATATTGTTTGTTTAGCATTTCATTATGTTCACGGACCGGCAATATGTTACTTTTCTCGTGCAAGTGATCTCGGTGGGCCATCAGGTGACATTTTGTGTTGACATTTTGTGTTGTTTGTAACTTATTCCAGTGAGTGTGGGCAACTTGGGGGTCCATATGAGTGCAGCATAATTTAAAATAGTTCTTCCTATTGCTTTGTACCTTGTTATGTTCGTGTTTTTATCTTTGCCCCATGAACTACCCGCTAGTGCTTTCAACGCGTTATTCCTGTTTTTCAATCTAGAGTTTCTCGGGTTTTTACTGTAGGAATAAGTATGTTCAGGATATTTGTGAGTTGTTGCAGGTTATTTCCTGTTGCGAGCGCTGTGCAGTAAGTCGTCTGCATATGACGTGATGGTTATTCCTTCTGGTGGGGTAGGCAAACTGCTTAGGTATAGATTGAATAATGACGGTGAAAGAACTCCGCCTTGAGCAGCTCCTTGTCTTAGCACTCTCATTTTGGACTTACAGTTTCGGAACTCAACGTATGTTTGGCGACCTCTGAGGTAGTTGCACAACCAGCGTTTCATTAAACCTGGCAAATTAGTATTGACGATATCATCCAATAGAGCAGCGATAACGACCATACCATGTTGAAATCACCTGCTCTCGTCTTATCACCGAAGTTAAGCATACCAAGTAGTACATTGTTGTGCTTATTTCTTTTTCAGTTATTGCAAGAAGAATACAGAGCAGTATGACTGAATTAGTTTTGTATGTATCTTTATTATCAATGTATTATCCTTCAAGCTCGTGTTGATGGATTTACTGTGACCCTTGACTTCTAGCAGCTATGTAATTCGAAATTCGCCGCTTGTATGTGGTAAAACGTAAAAATTTTAGAGGCAATCTCGTTTTTTACCCCGGTTGCACTGAATGGATTTTGTATTGCTGTTTAAAATATTGTTTAGAAATTAAGTATCGGAGTTTTGTACTTTTAAAAATTGTTGTAATGGTACAAATAATTTGACATTGAAATCTCAGTTAGTCGGTATCATTCGAGTACATTTCTGTAAGAGAAATTTTTACCAACGAAATAACAGCCCAGTCAATTTCAAATGCCGGCAAGTTTATTTTTGGGGTCAATAATTTTTTTTACATTACAAGGACTTGCACTTGCGACTTACTATATCTGTCCGAATATAACTTTCCTAGAACTAACCTCCTGATCCACTTGGTGATATATAAAATACGCTAGGCCTTCGCTTTTATAATTACTTGTCCTATATTCCTTGTGTATATAATATGCTTAAAATTCAATGTGTGTCAAAGGAACAAAAACAAAGATTTAAAAAATTATATTTATTTGCTAGAATGTGGTTCTGTTTTTCATAACGATATTCGCATTCTGAGTTGATTTCAGTATTTCAAGGAAACTAAGCCGATTTACATACACCACCACATTTTATACAAAAAAACTATTGTTACTTTGTCAAACGGGTGTCAAACGGTGTCCTCGTGTTAACTGATTTACACTTTAGTCTGGTATGCATTTTGATTTTTTTGGGATAGCCACTGTAACGGTAAAAAAAATTGATTTTCAGGAATTTTCTTGACGGGGATAAGCAAGGAATATGGGAATCCCGTTTTGTTATTTTATTTAGTGTTTATTCATTATATTTTTCTTTTCTTTCATTTCTGACTTTTTCGCCTTTTTTAGGGTTCCGTACTTTGAAAAAGTAAAAACGGTACCCTATTGGTGAGACTTCGGTGTTCGTCCGAATTTCTACATAATCGATTTACTTACAAACTATAAGTGCTATCAACTTGAAATTTCTACAGTTATTAAATATGTTTTCCCACGCCTGCTGATAACCAAAAAAATTCAAATATTTGTTTTTATCTATATTTTATAAACATAGATAAAGAGATAGTAAAACAAACGTTTTTTTAAGGAATCGAGTTTGGCTAGAAAAATCGAAAAAGAAGGAAATATTTCAAAAAAAAATTTCAATGAATTTTCGACTACTTAGTTTTTGAGTTATTGCCAAAAACGAGTGTTTTTTTTTACTGTCAATTACTGAACAGTTTTGTTAGTTTTTCACTTATGTAAGAACAAGCAAATCAATCAGCAAGCAGACAGCAGCTATTGATTTCTTTTAAATTAATATACAATATATACTGGTAGTTGTTTGTGACTTAAAGTATCTGTTTACATTACATATTAATATTACATCTATTAAGGAACATAAAAATTTCCTTGCAAAATGCAAATTGACAAGCAATTATATCTCTGATACAGCAACCAAAATGATGTTTGTGTTTGGAATCCTTGTAAAATTTAGCTCTTTCCTCATGTCATAAAATATGGTCTACTGTTTCGTAGCTCAACGTACAGTTGCATTTGGCGTCTTGAATTATATTCACTCTTTCCAATTGTGATTTGAAGGCTTACTGGTTTCCAAATGTGACCAAAAACTATCGTATTTCTTGAATATTTTTAGTCCATGGCTTCCAGGATACTTTTGGTTAGATTGAGTAGGTAAACCGTCCCATTTCATCTCTATCCCATTGTTGTTGCCATTTCGATAACCCGAAGACCTTTGCCAAGTACCTGTAATTAGAAAAACTTATCGGCAAATCGAGATATTCAGATTAAGTAGCGTTCTTTGCAAGTAAGTCTGCTTTTTCGTTACCATCAATGCCCATATGCGATGGTATCCACATCAATGTTATGTCAAAACCTTTTTGTTCCAGTCGGCGCTATATGTCTCTACATTCGATAAGCCGGTTATTAGATTTATGTGGAGTTCTATAGTTTTGAAGAGCTGTGATGCAACTTAGACTGTCAGTTACAATCATGTATTTTCCTGGGTCCTACGCTTCAATGCTCTTACCCGCAATACATATATAGCAGTAGGTTCGGTTGTATATATATTATTAGGCTCTCTAAATCTAAACACTAACTCGTTATATTTTTGTGGGGTAGATGTCTATCCCATAAGAGTTTCTGTTTTTGGATCCGTCAGTGTACAGTATTTGATGTGGTTCATAGTCTTTTGTGCTACGAAGAAATGATTTTTGGGCAATTGACGAATTAGTTTGAGCTTTGTTCATTATATCCGTCCTTACCGATTCCCTTATTTTTGGAATGTAGTACAAAGACTCTAAAGTCAAATTTATAAACGTTTTCGTGTTGAACATTACTAATTGCTTTTATAACAGACTATTGGAAGTACTTTCATAGCATTTGTGATTGTATGAAGATTGCTCAGTTTTGTTATCAACTGTTTTTCCAACTTTCTTGAAATAGATATCCAATGAGGAATCGATAGTACAATATATTAAATCGAATATCTATAAGTGGAATGCCACTGAGAACTTCTAACGTAGCTGTGCGGGTGGATGGTATCAGACCTAAGCATATTCGCAGGGCTGACCATTGCACTCGTTCTAATTTAATTGGCAGTGTTTTGGGCATTACAGAAAAACTAACACATCCGTACTCCAAGACTGGTCTTATGAAACACTTGTATAAAATGAGGTGTTTCTGGATGTGCTCCGCATTTGACACCACAAATACATCTTAGAAAGTTAATACGTTTCTTACATTTAGAAACATCTTCTGTCACATGAGCATTCCAGTTCAGTTTTCGTTGGAATGTTATTCCCAGGCGGGTAGTGAAATTCGAAATTCTACGTCCACGCCGTGCTACCTGGGTAACGTTAACAGAATTAGGTTGGTGTAGTTGAGAGGGGCAGAGTAAATACTGCCTATACTCAATGATTCTGCACCATGGCGAGTCATTGGCGCCACAAAACCAATGCAACTCAAGCGTCTTTTCTCCATGTTAGGGGCGGCTTGGAGTGGGCGTCTGTCTTGGATCAAGCGGCTCGCTATATAAACGTGTAGAAAGCGTCTGTTCTCCATGTTAGGGGCGGTTTGTAGCGTGCGTCTGTCTTGGATCAAGCTGCTCGCTATATAAACATGTAAAAAGGTTGTTTCTGGTGACCTTAACATGCAGAACGAACCCATTCACGAAAATTTGGGTTGGGCGAAGGGTTAACACCTCATTTCCGTAAAAAATTACTTGTCATGAATTCTGTGCACAGGCCTCGGAATATCTCGGATTCATCATTGGAACGACCTCGGAAACTGTACCCGGACTACGATTTAAAAATGGGAACCTGGAACGTGTTAAGCCTTAGAGGACCAGGAGATCTCCTAAAACGTACAAACCAAATCGATAGCTATACACTAGATATAGTGGCGTTACAAGAACTAAGATGGCCAGGGAGTGGAATCCACGAAATAGCCAAGGGATACACTCTCTACTATTGCGGTCATGAAAACGGGGGAGAATTTGGAGTTGGCACTCTCATACATCGTCGCGTGAATCAACATGTTATCGACTTTTGCCCAATTAATATGCGGATATGCACAATGAGAATCCGTACGCAAAAATTTAATGTGACGATCATCAATGTTCATGCACCTACTGAAGACAAACCAGATGACATTAAAGACCTGTTCTTTCTAGAACTCGAAGAAGTCATCAATAACATCCCGCGGCACGATATAAAAATCGTGGTAGGTTACTTCAATGCGCAAATTGGTAGAAGTGCAGAGCTTAAAACACATGTCGGCCCTAACAGCTTGCATCATACTAGTAACAGTAATGGCTTTCGCGCAGCTGAACTGGCTGTGATGTATGATCTAGTAATTAGCACTTTCTTTCCTCATAAGAGAATTTACAAAGCAACGTAGAAATCAAACGATGGAAGAACTGAAAATCAAATCGATCACGTCATGATTTCTAAGAGACACTCTACAAGTGTAACTGTCGTTCGATCATACAGAGGTGCTGATATGGATACCGATCATATGCTTGTCATCTTTAAGTATAAATGCAAATTATCATCTACATTTAATAGGCAAGCAAAAAAGACCGTGCGCTGCAATGTCGAAGCATTTAAACACCTGGAAACACTGAATAGATATCAGGAAATTGTAACGCAAAGCATAGAAGAGCATGACATCCCGTCTGAGATGCCATTAAGCATACAAGAAGAATGGCAAACGCTTCAATCAACCATTATATCCGCAGCACAAACTACAATCGGAAAACGACCACCGAAATCACGTAACGAATGGTTTGATGACGAGTGCCGCGAAAGCATTGAACACAAACAAAAACTGCGAGAAAAATGGTTAACAAGAAACACCCGAAGCTCCCAACTCCCAAACTGATTATCTATGCGCCAGAAAAGCATCAGCAGAACTCCTACGGAAAAAGAAACGCGAACACATGAAGAGCTGTATCGAAAACATCAACCAACATGCGGCTAATGGAAATTCGAAAGAGTGTTTTGCCAATGCACGAAATCTCACAAAAGATTTCCATCCAAGATCTACAGCCATCAAAAATGAAAACAACGAGCTTACAACAAGTGAACGTGATGTGCTGGAAGTATGGCGATCCCACTTTCAAGACCTACTGAATAGGACGAATGAAGTTCATCCTATTCGAGCAATTGCTCCGTCAAGTGAGGAGATTTTTGTCCCTTACCCAACAATAGAAGAAGTGGAAGCTGCCATCAAAAAATTAAAAAATGGCAAATCACCAAGTATCGATGGAATCCCTGCAAAACTATTTAAGAATGGAGGAGCAGTTCTGGTCTCACGTAGATATGATCTGATTCTTGCAATCTGGGACCAAGAAGAACTACCTGCTGAATGGAAAACAGCTCTCATTGTTCCGCTATATAAAAAAGGTGACCGCCTAAAGTGTGCGAATTATCGTGGAATCACACTGTTGAACACTGCATATAAAATACTAGCTAATGTCGTACTCGCTCGGCTCATCCCGTTAGCCGAATCTATCATCGGCGAATATCAGTGTGGTTTTCGTCCCAACCGTTCAACCACGGATCAATGTTTTATCTTAAGGTTGATTCTGGAAAAATGTTGAGAGTACAACATCAGCATTCACCAGCTCTACGTTGATTTCAAGCAAGCATATGATAGCATCATCCGCGACAACCTCTGGTCTGCACTCATATGCCTTGGTATTCCAGCGAAACTTGTTTCTCTGTGCAAACCCAACATCGGGATCAAACTGTAGAATAGTAATTGAAGGGTCAGTTTCTGACTCTTTTGATATAACATCAGGTGTTCCACAAGGTGATGCACTTGCGCCCGTACTATTTAATTTGGCGCTTGAGTACGCGAAAAGAAAAAGCCGCATTGAGACACAAAACTGTATATTTAACAAATCTAGTCAAATTCTTGGCTATGCAGATGATATTGCGCTTCTCGGACGTAGATCAAGTGATATTAAGGATAGTCTCTCTTAGCTTGAAAGAAATACTAAACGGCTTGGATTATGCATTAACACCGGCAAGACTAAACTTTTAACAACATCCAGGAATATACCTCCCGGCAATCTGAATACTGGCGACTATGAAGTGGAACGTGTAGAAAACTTCAAATACCTCGGGTCTGTAATAACATCGTCAAATGACATGCAGGCAGATATTAAAGCCCGTGTCTCAGCCGCATACAGAGTTATCTACGCATACTCAAAACTTTTGCGATCCAAACTTCTTTCGCAGTCGTGCAAACTTACACTTTACAAAGCATTAATCCGACCTGTGCTTATCTTTGGAAGCGAAAGCTGGACACTGACTTCCTCCGATTGTAGAATTCTGTCAACATTCGAGAGGAAAGTCATACGAACAATTTATGGTCCATGTAAAGTTGCTGAAAATCAGTATAGAAGCCGAATGAATCATGAAATCAGACAGCTTCTTGGAGGCTGCGATGTAATCGGATTCATTAAATCTAACCGGATTAGATGGTTTGGTCATGTAGAAAGGGCACCAATAGATAGAATGATTAAAAAAGCGTCCCAACAACAACCAGCTGGTGTTCGTCGAAGAGGAAGACCTAGACAACGCTGACGTGATGACGTCATCCAAGACCTTCGTGATATAGGATGTCAAAACTGGGGTCAACTGGTCATGGAACGAGATGATTGGAAGCTGATTGCACAGACGGCAAAATCCCTCCATGGGATGTAAACGCCAGGGATTTTATTACTTCTGTTTGTTTTAACTTCAACTCGGATAGTTTTAAATTTGATTGAAAACTGGAATGTTTTCTTGAGAACACAATACACTGGGTCTTATTGCCATTGAGATTTAGTCCCAAGCTATTGAAAAATAGTTGAAGATTTACTGGCTATTCCTGAACTATGTTTTCTGCTTGATTTATGTGTTTGGAGGAACAGTAAATAGCTACATAATCTGCGTATTGTAAAATTTGACACCCGTTTTGTAGCACAATATCAATACCCAAAGTTGTACAAAAAAGGGCTTAATACGGACCCTTGTGGTAACTGTTACCCAGTTCGAACCATTTTTGCTCCGTCTTTTACGTAAAAATTCATTTTTTTCTGTTTTAGCAACTTCGACAAAACTTTTACCATCTTCAATAGAACACCCATAGCCAATAGTTTATCCCACCGTATATCAATTTTAACATTGTCATATGCAATTGATATGTGTAAGGAGCAGGCAATGCATTCTTCTTTTTGACAGAAAGTTGCATTAATATCCGTTGTTATTATTGCAAGGCTATCTCGGGTACTCTTACCTTTTCGAAATCCAAATTGAATGCTCGATATAATCTGGTGCTTTCCAGCCCAATATTCCAAGCGTAGCAGTATCATTTTTTCGAAAACTTTCCTTATATAAGAAAGCAAACTAATTGGACACTATGAGTTTGTATCATTTGGGTTTTTATTTGGTTTGGGAACAGATACAATTTTGGTTTCATCCTACGATGTGGGACAGTGACTCTCAGAGAAACATCTATTATAGAAATTAAGTAATACATTTTTACCAGCTGGTGGTAGTTTTTTCAGAAGAATGGTTTTAATTCTGTCTAACCCTGGAGAGGTGTTGTTACAGAGGTTTACTGCTTGTTCCCGTTCAGATTTGTTAAACGGAACTGAGAGCCACTCGTTTCAGGAACCGGTTTTATAATTGTTGAAATTTATCTCGTTTGGTACAAAATCTGGTGCTAGCTTTCTGGCAAATCTCAAAAAGCAACGATTCATTTAAAGCACTTGCCGTTGTTGTAGTCGTAGCATGATTTTTAAAACATTCGCCAGACATCTGATAACGATGATTGGTTACTTGGGGAAACACAGAAGGCCTGCCAACTTTTCCGTTTTTTTCATTATAGAGAAATTTGAACACATCTTCAAACCGTCGGTAGGTAGCATATGCATTAGGAGTGCCAAAACGTCTACAATTTTTAAATGCTGATTTTTTCTTGTTTTTTGCGATTGTAAGCTCACGATCCCACCACTTGTTAGGTCTTCTATTTGAAAATCTATTATCAGCCTGTTTCGGATTTGCGCTAATAGCACTTAAAATAATACCTTCCACAAGCAACGCCATTTGTTCTTCTAATGTTATTTGTAATTTGCACCATGCAGTTGCTGTCCCAGAAATGTTTTTCTGGTAACGAGCCCAATCGATGTTTTTCGACAGGTCAAACTGATAACTAGGATTGTTTGGGATTCGATTAATGTTTCGATGTGAGAGAATAATAGGAATATGCTCAATACCCAATGGATCTTCTGTTATTTGCAATTAAAAGGCATAAGTGCTAATTGAGGAGAACAAAAAGTTAAATATTTGGAACTGTTTCGATGTGGAGGCGCTGTTGTGCGGGTAGGTGATCCATTATTCAGACATACTAGATTAAACTGTTCTAGAATTTTCACCAATTCAAGACCTATGTCATTTTCGTGATTACTGCCCCAGACGTTGCTATGAGCATTAAAGTCTCCGCATTACCAGAAGTGGTATTTTGCTGCTTGATGATTGTGCAGTTGTTTTTAGAATACTCTGATTTACATTAGTTGTTTGACTTTGTTTTGATCCAGAAATGATTTTATGGTTAACATGTGGATCATTTTCGACCTGTAAGTTGTTGGGTAGGAACCTACAATCTGACAGACAGATAGAGGTAGTTTCACCTCCCCTGTTTGATTGTAGTGGTATGATAGGATCTATTGAAATCTTATCCATCTCCGTACATTTCGATGCTTTATATCGAGATGTCCGGTAGGTAGTTTCATGAGGATTGCTTTAAAAAAAATTATTTTTGATCACGTCAAATGGGGTGTCATATATGAACGGTTTTTTTTGTAGTGCAAAGGGATCCGCAGGAGGGATCGATTTTGATCGATTATGATCAATGTTGATCTACGGGTCTGACTACCCTGCGTACTCCAGTCCCTGCCATTGACATATGAGTTAGCGTGAGATATCACATACCACTGGCAATGGCAGGAGATGTCATTAGCCAAGATGATATCTTAGGGTGCTGGCGGACGAACTTTAATTAGTCAACGGCAGCACTTCCAGTCTTAGCTGGGCAGCGTTCCGTAGCGGTACCGCTCATTAGCTCTTCCGAGGAATCGAACCAACACGTAGTTATGTGTGGGCTTTGTGCCTCGATTGAGGTGGTGGGCGGTGCGTCTGGGGTGCGCTGCATCAGCTGGATTATTGGCATTTAGTTTTGTTTTGTTTTCTGCAAATTTCTCACAATTTGTTTTTCACTTATTATTTTGTTATTATTTCTTCATCTTATCATGAAATATTGGCATATGTCATATTTTGTAGTATGATAGGATTTTTTACTTAGTTATGCATTTTAAAATAAAACACAAAAAAATAAAATAAACATTTTGATATATATATGGCAGTACAACCGAAAAAAAATAAGTCTGCAAGTGGTAAAGCAAATTTGCGCAATCCACCCGCCCATAAAGCGGCATGTCCACGGAATTTGCAGGGACAAAACATATATGAATCAATAAAAAATTTTAAAATACATGTTCAAAACATCTGCGGATTGAACGCTAACCATGACCACGTGCAACATCATCTTGAGCACGACAAACCGAACATTCTATTCCTTACAGAAACACAAGTTTCTGAAAATTTTCTCTTTATAGAATCGCTTAATTCCAAATATAGGCTCGAATCAGCTTTCAAACTCCATCAGGGCGTATGCGCATTCATTCATGAGAGTGTTGCGTACACGCGCTTTCCAAATTTTGAACTACACGGTGACGGCTTCAATACAATGGTTTTAAAGATTTGTCTTCCAGAAATGACTTTTTTACAATAGCTTTATACCGGTCCCCCAACAAACGTAACCCAAACTTTTTTAATATACTGACAAAAATTATGGACGAGATTAGAGCAAAGTCCCCTAATTGTGAAGTTATCGTTACCGGTGACTTCAACGTCCACAACAAATCATGGTTGGAATTCTCCAAATCGACCGACGATGTTGACAATAGTGGAAAACTGGCAGAAATTTTTGCCGCGTCTCAGGGCCTATTCCAAATTGTAAAAAGCCCGACTTTCACTCCCCGTAATGGCGGTGATAATAGTTTTCTACTAGATCTCTATCTTACCACAATGCCAGATATTACGAGTGTCGATGTTGCGAAAGGTAGTATTGGAAATTCTGATCATTATTTAATCTCATCAGTTATCAAAACTGATTTACTTAAAACTACAGCTCCCAAACCCCGTAAAATATTTCACTACTCAAAAATGGATAAGAGTGGTCTTCAAAATTTTTTCCATGGTTTCCCTTTCGACCGTCATTGTTTTTACACTGACAATGTAAATGTTTCTGCTCAAAACTTTACAGAAACCATCCAATTTGCTATAAATAAATTTGTCCCTTTCTCCATAGTAAAACCCAAACAAAAATACTTGTATTCGAAAGCTGCCAAAACGGCACTTAGAAACAAACGTAGATCATTTAATATTTGGATTCATAACAAAACTCCCACTAATCGATCCCAATATCTAAAGGCCAACAAAATATCTAATCAGATTATCTCAAACGAAAAGTCCGAAATTGACAGAGCGAAAGCCTCAAAACTTACGTCTATGTCTGTTTCTGACAAGAGTTTCTACAGTGCCATTAATTCTTTAAATTCTGGTACAAAATTTTCTATTCCCCCTATTATTGATGGTGATTTAATCGTCAATGATCCCGCAAGAAAAGCTAACTTGTTCGCTGAACGCTTTGCTCTGAACTCCACTGTTTTGGAAACTCCTAAAGAAATACCCCAAATCCAGTCTTCAGGAGTTAATATGAATGAACTTCACTTCAAACCCAAAATAGTCGCTAAACTTTTAAAGGGGTTAAACATCAACAAAGCATCAGGAATGGACAATACTCCACCCATTATTTTAAAAACCTTTTCCAAAGAACTTGCACCAACTTTAACTAAAATATTCTACCAATCCTACAAATCTGGTATATTTCCCTCGTGCTGGAAGTTGGCAAATGTCCAGCCCGTCCCCAAAAAGGGACCAAAATCCGATATCTCAAATTATAGGCCAATAGCTTTACTATCGGTCCTATCCAAAGTCTATGAGCATTATATTAATACACATATTTCAAAATTTCTGGAAGAAAATCATTTAATATCCGACAGCCAATACGGTTTTCGAAACAAAAGATCAACTACCGATCTATTAAACTATGTAGCGCATTGTTGGAACAGCATACTTGATAAAGGTGGTGAAACATACGTTATCGCTTTAGACATCTCCAAGGCATTCGATCGAGTCTGGCATGCCAACTTAATCAACAAGCTCGTTGCGTACGGTTTTCATCCCAATGTTGTGAAGCTGATTCAAAATTTTCTATCCGACCGATACATTTCGGTAACCTTAGACGGATATTCTTCTGAGTCTAAACTAATTAACGCTGGTGTACCCCAAGGCTCAGTATTGTCCCCAACCCTATTTTTGATTTATATCAACGAATTGTTGAAAATCACCAGCAACCCAATAAATAGTTTTGCAGATGATAGTACTCTGCACAAGTCGTTCGAGCCCCTTCCTTCAAAAGGTAAAATGCACGAACGAATTAATCCTGCCCGGAGAGACGCTGCCATAAACGTGAACAAAGACCTGAACAAAGTCGCCGACTGGGGTGACCAAAACCTTGTCAATTTCAACTCCACCAAAACACAGCTGTTGATTGTTTCCAGATTAAAGACCGAGTTCCCCAAAGATATTTTATTTAGTATGTGTGATGAACCAATAGGTGAATGTAAAAACATTCGTTTATTGGGTGTCACAGTTTCAAATGACCTACTCTGGAACGATCATGTAATGGCGATGGCAAAAAGCGCGTCTAAAAAACTCGGCCTCCTAAATAGATGCAAAAAATTTTTCACTCCATACCAATTGCTCCATGTTTATAAGTCCTATATTCGTCCCTGTATGGAGTACTGCTGTCAAGTTTGGGGTGCTGCCTCTGTTTCCATCTTGGCCCTCTTGGACTCTGTTCAAAAGCGAGCTATACGAATTGTAGGTGATCGAACTTTGACATCACAACTTGATTCCCTACAACATCGTCGCACTGTTGCTGACCTCGTTGTTTTTTACAAATATCGTCATCAGCAGTGCTCAGATGAAATCAGCGGCATCATGCCTCAAACTTATTTTTACCCCCGTTCCACTCGGCAATCGGCTGCCGCAACCAGTGAAACGGTAAAGATCCCGCGCTGTCATACTGGCAGATCGCAGAGAGACTTCTTTGTCCGAACTGCGTACAAATGGAATAGTTTGCCGGAACACTTAGTCTCAGGTGGCTTCAACCCACAGATGTTTAAAAAAAGCGTTAATCTACACCTCAGAACGCCAGTTGTTGTGGGACCCAGGTCTAGACCTAGGTCTTAAAAGGTATTTATGTGTTGTTGTGACACATATTCTAAACCCTATTACACAACACATTTTATTAAAAAAAAAAAAAAAAAAAAAAAAACAGTTTTTTTTGTAATTTTCGAAATCACAGTTTTCGACTTATTTCAAAAATGTAAAATTTTTTTTTTTGTCACTGTTGTCAATAGAAGGAGCGAGAGAGAATTATAAACTAGAAACCAAATTCATTCAATAAAATTACAGTAACTCAGATAAATTTTGAAATTTTAACCTAAAATTTTATACACATATTTTCGAAGGCATAAACTTAAACCTAAAACGAAAAAATTTGTTTTTGTGTTTCGTCCCTAGGTTAAGTTCCTTAAGATAAACAGATCTGCTAAAATAATTTATTACAGCAGATTATAATCAAATCATTTTAACTATAAAATTTCTAATTTTACTCCATTTAAGTTCGACTGCCAGCACATCTAAGATATTACCTTGACTGGTAATGTCGTCTAGGTATTACCAGGAATTGTTTCCGTTCATTTTTCTATTCGTGCGGTAAATTCTCTTTAACACTTTTTTTGCTTTAAGTTCATTCGACGGTGTTTGCTGATAAAGTGTCAGTCTTTTACTTTACTACAAGTCACATTAAGTTCACAAATCTAAATCAAACAAATATTCAACCTGCATAAAACAGACCATAAATCGACAAAACTGAAGTAATCGTCCTTTTTTTACACAAATATCCACTAAACGTTACCATTCTTATACCGGTGGTTCGATTTAGCTCAAACTTGAGTACATATTCGCTGAGATTTGTGACAACTTATATCTCTGGGTTTCAAAAAGCACAGTTCAACTAAACCCCTGTCTATATCGACATTTTTGTTCAATCGTTAACGACAATGTTTCAAAAATTCCGCCGGCGTTGTTTGATTTATTTAAAGTAAAATCTAACATTTAGAACATGTAAAAGCTAAGATGCAAGTAAAATAATTACTAAAATCAAATTCACTAAAATTGCTGCATTTTTGCCAATTTGCAGATTAAGTCCAGCAATAAATCAACAACGCCGATGTTCAAATAGATCACCCGCTGAACCAGCGGTTGAAAACGCATCGACAAAGGATTTACCTAATATTCCTGTCTTAAAGTTTAAGTTTAAAGAATCAATAGAAATTAAAGATATATTACCCGCTGAAGCAGCGGTTGAAAACGCATCGACAAAGGATTTACCTAATATTCCTGTTTTAAAGGTGAAGCTTGAAGAATCAATAGAAATTAAAGATATATTAAGCAAAATTAAAAAAACCTTAACCATAAAAAATGGTTGTTATACTTGTGACCAATGTGAAACTTTTAAAACAAGATTTAAACGAAAAATGAAAAAGCATCTAACAATTCATTATGATTCAAATGTATTAGAATTAGCTAAAGCAAGTAATAGAAAAATAAAAGATGAAGACAAGTATTGTTTTGAATGTCCAGAATGTAAAAAACAGTTGTATTCAAGTAATACGTTCGCTTGGCACTTGCGTATACATACAGGAGAACGACCACATGTTTGTTACATATGCGGTAAAAATTTTCGAGTAATTCAAGGACTATCCAGACACATTAAAGAAACTCATGAAAAAATAAAGGAACACGGTTGTGATATTTGTGGCAAATACTTTACAACTCTTCGTAATTTATCAGAACATAGTAACCTGCACACAAATAAACGACCATATGTATGTGATATATGTGGAAAAGATTTTAAACAAAAAGCTTCTTTATACATACATAAAAGAATGCACGAACCAGTTTTATTAAAATGTGAATGTGGTTTAGGATTTCGATCAAAATCTTCGTTGAAAACACATTCGACTGTTCACACAGGAGAAAAACCCCATGAATGTGAGATTTGTAAACGACAATTTCGAATTAAACATGAATTAAATTTACACAAACTTACACATTTCGATGAAAAGCCATTTGAATGTGAAAAATGTGGACAACGTTTTAAACAGAAACGATATCTAGCTAGGCATAAGAAAAATCATGGTCATGATGAATACTTTTAACTGATCGTTTACAACGTAAATGACAATAAACATGTAATTATTATATATAATTTTAAATTAATAAATACTGTTCCATAAAATCGTTCTCATTAGCTCTAATAATTGTCGTGCTCAAGCCAAACATATCAACTTTCAATCTCAACTTTTAATATTAATTCGTTCTATTATTTTAATCTTTTAAGGTTTTTCGTCTCTCGGAATAGCTCTAAATTGTGGAAATGTAAATTTTGTAATCAAAAGTTTAGTACAAAATTATATTTATTCGAGCACACGTTAGAACATTCATCCAAAATCTTTCAATGTGATATGTGTAATGAATTTATTGAACGTACTCTACTTATGTCGCATATGACGGAGCATGCTATGGAACTGAATAAAAGTTGTAATCAAATGGAAATTGAACAAAACAGCACGGTTGATACATTCCAAAATACAAAATCACAATTTCAACGAAAAGCAAACACTAAAACGAGATTTTGTTGTTATATTTGTCAAAAAAATTTCCTATCATCAAACGGTTTAAACTATCACCTAAACCAAGTGCATAAAAAAATTAAAAAATTTAAGTGTAATATCTGTAATGGAATGTTTGGTTGCAAACGTATATTAAACAATCATATATTAAGTATTCACACTAAAGTGAAACAATATAAATGTACAATATGCTCGAAATCGTTTAAAACAGATTCGTCTTTTTATTCACACAAACGGACACATTTAGAAGAAGGGAATATGAAGTTTAAATGTGACAAATGTGGCAAGCTGTTCAAACATTTAGATTATTTAAAAGCACATATAAAAATTCATACTGTGGATAAGAATTATAGTTGTGATATTTGTTCAAAACGGTTTAAATTAAAACATTATTTGAATTTACATAAAAAATGTCATATAAACGACAATAATTTTTCATGTTCCTTGTGTGATGCACATTTTAAGCAAAAGAGATATTTATCTGAACATCTTAAACGTATGCATACAAATTCAATATTAAGATAACGTTTTTGAAGATATCAACAAACAAAATGTGATTTGGCTGTGACTAATCAAGTAAGATTTAATGACATATTATTAACTACAAAAATACTGTCCTCATTATTAGTCTAAAAATATAGTTAGCTTATATTCATTAAAAAATTCAATTCATAGCTAGCTTGTCAACACATTGTGTGTTCAATACAATCGACCAACAAAAACTTCAGAGTTATCCCACCCATTTACTGTCTAAATACCTCGTTGTAGAACTATGTCCTTCCAGAACGATTATTTTAATAGAGTAGCAAAATTATGGAACTCAATGCCTTCCTCCATATTGTCCGATAAATACAGAGAATGGTAAATCAAAATCTAGGATTGCAGAGTTAATGTGAGTAATATATCAAAACTTCATCAAAATCGGTTATCAGTATTTGTAGTTATAAAAAATGATAAGTTTATAAAACCTAATCAGCTTTATCTATCTTCAAACTCTTCCCAATCCCAGTTTCTCAAAGCATAGAACTACGAAACCTAGGCAACTCACTTAATTTTTTGTCAACTTTTTCCTAAATGTTCTATATTGTGAATTATCGTTTTTTCGTCATTGAAATGAATATGTATCAAGCACCTTTCGTCGAAATTGTTGTGATTGTCCTTGGTCGGAATTGGGTTCCGAGTACTTCTGGGGCGTAGACCCGTCCATCTTGAGAAGCAAGACGAAGCATAGAAGCATAGACGAATGTACATATAGAACTGGCTTAAAAACAATCCACACCAAAACGGTTGAAAATACAATAAAGAACTATATTCCAAATCGTGTTTTGAATGGAAAGCCACCAAAAGTAGCTGCCGAAGAGGTCCAACTACCCCGTAGCACCAGATCCATCCTAGCTCAACTAAGATCCGGTTGGTCGCCGCACGATGTAGACCACCTATTTAACTGTCCTGCAAATTTTACAAACTTAACGAAGGAAGATTTGTGGTACCGCCCAAAGGCAGTAGCAGAGTTCCTGAACCTGGACATGGAGCCGGAGGATTAGCACCAAACACGTCGCTACAACAACAACAACATATGTATCAAGCACAAGCCTGCCGAATGCGCAATCCATGAGTATTTTGGCACCATTGTTAACATGCCCCTTAATAATATTAATATCCATTAAAAGCTAAGTTACAATGCTTAAATGTCAATTTGCATTTGTTTGATTGGTGGCATGCCCTCATTTGCAGTTTTGCGCTAAAGTGGAATTTGTGCTGTAACTGAATTTCTTTGGCAGCGATTTGTAATTCTTTCTTGTGTCTTCAACACCTTTAGTGTGAACTGTGAAGTCTTTTTTGGAATGTTTAACACATCAGTTCGACGATGTTTCCAGTGGATTTGGTAACAGTTTTTCTTATGTCTAGTCGATGTTGCTCTCTGTGACTATGTGCTTGTTGTTTAGTCAGAATTTCATTATATTCACAGATATGTAATATATTACACACCTTGTGAAAGGTGATCTCGGTGAGCTAACAAATGTTATACGGTTGCGGTTTGCAAGGCTGCGTTTTATACTGTTTGTAACTTATTCTAGTAAGTGTCAGTCAGAGAGTTGAGAGAAGCCAGAGAGAAGCCAAAAGTGAAATTCTTACCCCCAATTTTTTGGCATTTCTTTCGGCGTTTTAGGACCCCGAACTATTGATTCTAAAAAAGCAAAAAAAAAATGTGTGTCTGTCTGACGGCCGGCCGTCACAACCGACGAAATCTAGAAAACCGCTGTAGGGATTTGAATTTTTTTTTAAAAATAGGTATACTCAATGGGAAGAGCCGAAAGGACGATGTGTTCAATAACTGAACCGGAAGTGTGTCAAAAAAATCGTCAAGTGTGTCTGAACAAGGAAATTTGCATATTTTTTGCTTAAAAATCGTTCATTTTAAGGAATTATGAAAATCAGTAATAAGCTTGGAAATATTGGCAAATGCAGCTAATGTATCAGTAAATGACTTTTCTAATCTTTTAACTTTATCTGTTAATACAGCATGTGAATCACGACAGTCCACACATGTCCAATATAAACCAGAATATGGAACAGCATAAATTTCAGCAAATTTTGGCTCAACACATGCACAGTGATATGTTTTAGCGCAAACATGACATGAAATAAGTTTTCTATACGTATAGAATTGACTAGAGCAAAAGCCTCAAGCCGCCATTGTAGGATAAAAATATAGAAATCAAATTAGTAGTAATACGTTTATTAATGGATAAAATTATTTAGATTTAGACTGTTTCCGAGTTCGTTTAAAATTTCCCCTCAAATTTAATTCTACTGCAAAAGCAAAATTAAATTGGACGGTTCAAAAATTTAGCAATTGGCAATTTTTGAAAAATCAACAAGTATGCATCGAAAAAAAACAAACCGAAATGTATTTGTTTTTTTTTCGTTTCATAGAACAGAATGACAGAAGTGAAATTTTAAAAAATAACAGAAACCGTATTGCAAAATGACATTTTTAGAACGAAAGAATGACAGAAGTGAAGCTTATGTCGAATTCTTTTTGTCCAGAGTGAAAAAGTGATTTTTTTTTCATAAAAAGAACATGCAAAAATATGATCCAGTTTTGTAGTTGTATTTGTGAACTGTCATTGAATATTTTTGTAATTAATTGTATTTAATTAATTAGTTTATTATTAATTTTTATTTTAAAACACTATTTAAACAATATTTTATTTAAAAAGTAACTATTTCACTATTAAAAAAATAATAAGTAAATGGCGTTTTGTTTGTTTACTAATTTTGTCAGATTTTTTAAATGTATTTGTATTCTTTATTGTATTTTATGCTTGCTCTAGCTAAAAATCTAGATTCAAACAAAAGTTTTTAGGGCAAAAAAAAATCACTTTTTTTTGTCAAATAGAATACGTTATGTCAAAAAAACTTGATCTAGATCAAAAATGGGCGTGTTTAGAGCAATTTTTTTGGCAAAAAGAATTCGACATTAAAAAAATAATAACGGTGAATGCACAATGTATGAGGTTTTTCCTCAACAGATTTGAGCAACTTTATATTATTATTTTTTAATAGAAATACAATGCTTTAAAATGTAGGTAGCTCAATTCTTTAATAATCATGAGGAAAAAGTTACGAGATTTTTAACTTTTTCATTGAGGAAAAAGTATTTCAAAAATAAATTTTTTTTTTCTCAAAATAAATTTTCATACAAACTTGGATCTCATGAGTAAAAGTATTTGCATTGTGCATGCATTGTAACAGAATCCGTACGGCAAAATGTCATTTTTTTCATTTTTTTAAGAGAGGGTATGATTTTTATTTTACAAAAGTCAAAATTTTACTATAATAACAGAAATCGGAAACAGTCTTAAAATCTTTTTTCTAGTAATAATTAATAAAACTCAATAACACAAATTAAAATGATCACAGCAGTATTAAAACAATTTAAAACTGTAAAACAAAATAGTTACATAAATGTTATATTTAATAAATTTAATTCAAGAGAAAAGAAGATGTTGTCACATCGACAGTCGAAATTGAAATGATTTAGCATATTACAGCAGCATGCGACCATTTGTTTAAAACTTTTAAACTCCAGTGCTACTAAGATTTTTCTAGCATAGGGTCGGATCTTTTCAGCCAAGGCAGCAGAACAACTTCAATTAGTTTTCTACCGATGAAAGGATGGAGATCGGTCTTAGGATTTTCTTTTTTTTTTAGTTTCTCAGGTTTAAGTTTAAGATCAAGTTTAAGATTAAGCTGATTCTTTCCAGTTGTTTGGTATCTGGAGAGTATTTAAACATATGTTGAGTCCCAGTCCCTTGGGTTCAATGTTTTTTAGCATGATAACTGAGATGTCATCCGGTCCATGTTGTTGTTGTTTGGCGACGATGCGGTGCTACTCCTTCGGCTCCATGTCCAGATTCAGGAACTCTGCTACTGCTCTTGGGCGGTACAACAAATCTTCCTTCGTCAGTTGGTTGGTTTTCCTGGACAATTAAATAGATGGTATACATCATGTGGTGTGCCCTCACATATGGGACACTTGTCAACAATGTTGTGGTCAATTCGACTCATATAATTATTTAAGATGCGTGACCAACCGGATCTTAACTGTGCTAGAGTGGATCTGGTGCTGCGCGATAGTTTGACCTCTTCCACAGCGACCTGTGGCGGCTTACTCTGGAGGACTCGATTTGGAGCGTAGTTCTTTAAT
This sequence comes from Diogma glabrata, assembly GCA_963693315.1. Lineage (NCBI taxonomy): Eukaryota > Metazoa > Arthropoda > Insecta > Diptera > Cylindrotomidae > Diogma > Diogma glabrata. The sequence goes on along the minus strand of OY856188.1, from coordinate 231,271,304 downwards.
GTGTCCTCAACAACCTTTGTGTGTAGCGTTTTTAAGCCCGTTTTATACGTAAGCTCGTCAATGTTACCTATTATTTCACTGTGTCTGACATCAGTTAAGAAGCATTTCACAGTAAGCCTTATGTCTCTAGGTGGTGTGGTTGTGGATAAGGTGTCGTTGCAGGGATGCTGCTCTTTGTGACAGGCCCATAGATATTGTTTGGTGAGCATTTCATTGTGTTGACGGACCGGCAATGTGTTACATTCTTGGTGTAGGTGATCTCGGTGAGCCATCAAATGATAACCGGTTGCTGTTCGCAACGCTCCGTTTTGTGTTACTTGTAAATTATTCCAGTGGGTGTCAGCGACCTGAGGTGTCCATATGGGTGCCGCATAATTCAAAATAGGTCTTCCTATTGCTTTGTATGTTGTTATTATTGTTTCTTTGTCTTTCCCCCATGAACTACCAGCCAGTGCCTTCAGAGCATTGTTCCTATTTTTCAATCTTGAGTTCACCTGTTGAGCATGAGCATTGAATTTAAGTAGTGGATCGAATGTGACCCCCAATTTTTTTTTTTTTTTAACGGCGTTCATGCTCCATGTAGGAGCGTTGCTAGGTTGATCAGCTTTGAATATTCACCACGGTCATTCGCAACAGCGACATAATTACCATGGCAGCCGATTTTTTTAAGGTCGTTTATTACGTCAGTCTCCCATTGTAGTCGTGGTCTACCTCGCGGTCGCCCACTCCCTGAGGTACTAACGTACATTTTTCTAATCATTCCAGACTGTGAATCGGCTCGTAGAACATGCCCAAACCAAGCAATCCTATTAGAACGGATACAACCTATTATATCAGGACACTCAAGAAGGTCTCTGATCTCAAAGTTATACCGAGTTCTATACTCTCCATCGTCTGTCTTAAGTGGACCAAAAATGTAGCGTAGGATCTTACGCTCAAATACAGATAAATGCGATTCGTCATTTTGTGTAAGGGTCCACGTTTGTGACCTATACATCACAACCGGTCTAATCAATGTCTTGCATAACTTGAGCTTGGTGTTAGTTGATACATACGGTGATCCAAGGAGAGGTTTAATTGAGTAGAAAGTTCGATTACCTGCAGCGATTCGAGCTTTTATATCTGTAAGTATGCTGTTGTTTGAGTCAAGCATTGATCCCAAATATTTAAAAGATTCAACTCCCTCAATTCGTTCATCGCCGCACATCAAATCTTTCTTCTCAGCCTCCCTTGAAACATTCATATGTTTGGTTTTATTGTAATTAATTTGTAGATCAATTTTTCTAGCACCACTCTCAAGCGACTTGAAAGTCTCACTCATAACAGCTTCACTTCGGCCGAGGATGACAACATCATCAGCGTAAGCAATCATCTGTACTGAGTTTATTGACAAGATATTGTTATTAGTCGGTAGTTTCTTTTGACGGCACACATATTCCAAGGGTAAATTAAAAAGTATAGGAGAGATAGCATCACTTTGTCTTAAACCGGAGTCGACTTTAAAAAACTTTGATATTTCGTTCTCTACTCATACACAGCATTGAGAGTTCTGTACTGTCATTTTGCATAGTGATACCAGTTTACCAGGAATTCCCATTGACACCAGAGCAGACCATAGAGTCTCTCGTTCGAGAGAGTCGTAGGCCTGCCTGAAATCAACGAAAAGTTGGTGCACAGGTATGTTGAACTCTCGGCACTTTTCCAAAAATCGAGAAAAGTGCATCGGTAGTACCTCGGCCCCGCCGGAAACCACACTGATATTCTCCAAACAGTTGTTCAGCAAAAGGATTGATTTTGGATAGCAAAATGTAGGAAAAGATTTTATATGCTGTGCAGAGGAGAGCGATTCCTCTGTAGTTTGCACATTGTAGGCGATTACCTTTTTTATGGATTGGTATCAGCATAGCTGTGTTCCAGTCCTGTGGCATGGTTTCAGTCCTCCAGATCATTTGAACAAGTTCAAACAATCTTAAGGATAGAGTTTCGCCACCATGTACAATCATTTCGGATGTTATATCGTCGATACCAGGTGATTTATTGCGTTTTAATTTAGACAGCGCCGCTTCGAATTCCTCTTTGGTTGGTTCGTCTACATGTACCTTTGACGCACGAATAAGCTTTGCTCGTCGCCCGACTTGTTGCTGGTCACTTAAGTTGAGAAGATTCTCAAAATAAGCGGCCCAAGTATCTAAAATATTTTTAAGGTCTACTTGTAGTTCCCCATCTTCGTTTTGAATAGCAGTCGATCTAGTTTGAGGGCCCTTCTTTTAGGTTTTAACCTGTTGAAAGAAGTTACGCGATTGATGTTCCTTATTGAAGCTTTCAATCTCCTCACACTGTCTCTTCCACCATTCTCTCTTCGTTCGTCTACATAGCTTTGTCACGGCTTGTCTTGCCAGTTTATAGTTCTCCTTCGTGGACCTGGTGTTGCGTCCTTGTAGACACTTCAGATAGCAATCTCTTTTGTATTGAATAGCATCAAGGCATGCTTGATCCATCCATGGCTTCTGGGAGTGGTTCTCTGGTCGTCCAAGTATTCCCTCAGCAGCGCTTAAAACAGCGTCTTTGAGCAAATACCATGACTTATCGACGTCTCCATTAATGGTTTCTGATTTCTCCAATGTTTCGGCAATATGGATTTGATATCTCTCTTCTGTTTCAGCATTCTTTAATGATGAGATGTTAAAACGTTTCCGTTGATTGAATTTTGGAATGCCTGGATTTGGGAAGTGGAACCTTATCGTTGCACATACAAGGAAGTGATCACTTCCAATGTATGCACCTCTAAAGGATCGCACATCCAGAACGCTCGAAAAGAAACGTGTTGTTACTAGAACGTGATCAATTTGATTTCGAGTATTTCCATTCGGTGAGACCCAAGTCTGCTTATGAATCGATCGATGCGGAAAGAACGTACTGGCAACTCTCAAATTATTTGATAATGCAAACTCAGTTATTCTCTCACCGTTATCATTCGAATTAAAATGCAAGCTGTTGGGACCCACTACATTTCCATAAGAGATATCTCTTCCAACCTGTCCATTAAAGTCACCAAGAACCATAATGAAGTCGCGTGTTGGTGTTTGTTTCATAACCTCTTCCAGTGCTATGTAGAAATTATCCTTCTCGTCGACGGTCCTAGCTTCAGTTGGTGCATGCACGGCAATAAGAGAAATATTGTTATATGTACCGCGTACACGTAGGTAGCAGATCCTCTCACTGACCGGGATGAATTTCATCACAGCTTCTTGTATGCGTGCACCAACAAGAAAGCCAGTTCCAAATTCTCTTCGAGAAGGATGACCACTACAGTATAGAGAGTGACTATCCAAATCTTGTTTTCCGATTATCGGCTGTCTAATATCTTGTAGAGCAATAATATCCATCCTATACCTCTCAGCCTCTGTTTCTAGACTTATAAGAGCATCAGGAGCGCTCAGGCTGCGCACGTTCCACGTTCCGATTCGGTAGTCTGGTCCTTTTTCACGTCCAGGTAAAATTCTGTTGTTGTTTCCGTGTTTGTTTTTCTCTTTCTGATAACCAAATTTAACATATTAGTTTTTTTCCGGGGTTAGGGTGTTAACCTTAGGCCCAACCCAAATTGTCGTGAATGCCAATAGTCCCCCAATAGTCTCGGATTTTTTTTACCGTGGGAATAAGCACGTTGTCAATGCAGATGTTGAGTGTTGTGTTGACCTCCTTCGTCCATGTGGTGAAAAGTGTAGATGTGGACTTTTCGGTGGACAGCATTAGGTTTTTGGTTTTAAACCATTCGTTCAGGATGTTAAGGTAGGTGTTCAAAGCATTAGTGAGTTGTTCCAGGTTGTTTCCTGTTGCAAGCACCGTGCAGTCGTCAGCATATGACGAGATGGTTATTCCTTCTGGTGGTGTAGGTAAGCTGATTAGGTAGAGATTGAATAGTGAAGGTGAGAGAACTCCACCTTGCGGAACTCCTTGTTTGAGCACCCTCATCTTAGATTTGGAGTTACGGAACTCAACGTATCTTTGTCGGCCTCTTAGGTAGTTGCACAACCAGCGCTTTATTAAACCTGGCAGATTGGTGTTAAATATATCATTCAATAGTTCGACGTGCGACACTGTGTCGAATGCTTTTGATAGGTCGAGCGCAACTAATATTGTTCTGGCACAAGGTTGTTTTTGGTTTAATCCATCACTGATTTGATCTTGAATCTTGTGAAGAGCGGTGGCTGTGCTATGTGCTTTCCTAAAGCCATGTTGGTGGGGCGCCAAGTTGCAAGATCTGGATAACCGAGGTAAGAGAAGCGCTTCAATCAGTTTTGCAACCGATGAAAGGATGATCGGTCTGTACGACTCTCCCTTCTCTTCAGGTTTTCCAGGTTTCAGGATGGGGCTTATTCTAGCTGTTTTCCAGATGTTAGGTATCTGAAGAGTATTTAGCGATGTGTCGAGTGTAGAAGTGAGAAAGTTCAATCCTTTGGGTCCAATGTGTTTTAGCATGATGGATGAGATGCCGTCCGGTCCAATAGCTTTGGATGGTTTAGCTTTCTTTATAGCATTCTCAACTTCTTCTTCGGTGAATGTGATATCCTCTAGATGTTCAGTATTTACTTTGCGCAGATGTCTCAATACTGACCTTGTTTTCTTTTCATGTTTACTTGGCTTTTCCGTAAACTGCGTGTTAAATTTGGTAGCGCCTTTCCTTTGGTTTTCTGTTGGGATATCATAGAAGGAGATCATGCAGTTGTTATCCGGTTGTCGAGGGTGCGTCAAGCCTTTTATGACCTTCCAGAGACTTTTGCTTGGGCCAAAGTTCGACTTACTCACTAGCTCTCTCCATTTATTACGTTTGTGTTCCGTAACTAGCTTACTTATTTGGTTGTTTAGTTCTTTAATTCTAGTATCGGCTGGATCTGCTTTGCGGGTGTCATCTCTTAATGTTGAAAGAGCGCATGCTTCATGGAATGAAGCGAGATCTGGCTTTATTAAAAATTTCTCTGAATTTTTTCTCCCCAGAGAGGGTTTCAAGTGGTAAAAATTGGTTACTGAATTCTATTTCAGTAAAATTTGTAAAATTTTGCCAGTCAGCTTTGTTAAAATTAATATATGTCTTCTTCTCGGACTTTATTTGGTTAATTGAACGGCTCAAGGTGATTATGATCGGCACGTGGTCTATTTCAGTTCTCCATTCAACAATGGCATTAGTGACATGCTGACAAGGGAAACATCTGAAGAAGAATACGAGTTATTTGTTACCCTTGTTGGTTGTGGTTCGTTGAGGACTCCAAAGTTGGAGCCGTCGATTTGATCAGCAATGCTTTTACCTCGTAAATCAGTGTTCAGGTGTGAGTGTCATAGATCATGATGAGCATTCACATCTCCGAGAATTAGGCAGTCTTCAGTATAAAATAGGTGTCCTATGGACGGTTCATAACCTCTATCACAGCTGCTTACAGGTTATAAATATTGACTACCTAGTGTTATCTCCGTATTTCCGGATTTTATTATGATACCCAGTTGTTCTAGGTGATTATTAGTTCCCGGTACTGCTGGTAATGAGGTTGTACGGAAGATAACGGTTTTGTGAATGATAAAGGCAAGGCCACCACCATTGTCCTTCCCTCTATCGAGCCTTATAATTCTATAATCACAGATATTATCACTAATTTTAGATCTAACATTTAGTTTGGTTTCTTGTAGAACGGCGACTAGAATATCATTATTGCACATATAGTTTATTATGTCATCAATTTTATTTATGAGACCATTGCAATTTAATTGCATTACTTTCACATCGCTTGGGGTTTCCAGATGTGTGTTCATTCGCATTGTGTTCTGGTGCGAGATCATGCTTGACTGTTGACCTGACAACGTCTGGCAACATAGCGCTATATAGTTTTTGGTCCATTGCTTATGTGTGGCAAGGCCTGAGCAGTTCTTGAGATGACACCATTCCTTACAACTGTTACACTGTAAGGATGTAGTGTTTGTCCTTAAAATGTTTTTGCATATTGTGCAGTGCCATGTTTTAGTTGGTCCAGGGTTCCTTTCAATACCAGCCATGACGAGGAGAGTTTGAAGCAGTGAGGCCAGTGACAGCTGCTTCTTTATCCAAAAAATGGAGCGACGGAGTTGCACCTTTCGTCGAAATTGTTGCGATGATCCTTGGTCGGAACTGTGTTCCGAGTACTTCTGGGGCGTAGACCCGTCCATCTTGAGAAGCACATCCGGTCCATAGCTTTTGATGGTTTGTTTTTCCTTCAACTTCTTCTTTGGAAAATATGATATCTTCTATGTTATCAGCAATTAAGTTTGCGAAGGCTTGATCTATTTACCGATTCCCGCCCTTTTCTGCTTTTGTGTTCTGTTAGTTTACTTAATAAGATCGGGCTTCTTGAGTCAGCTGGATCTGCCTTTCTTTGTCATCTATTTGGGTGGTTCAGAGCTCCACTAATGCATAATGATGGAGAATTATGCATTAGCGGAGCTCTAAGGAGTACACACCCCTATCGACATCCTAGTCACAGGGCAGTTAGGTTGAAGTCTACCGGGATGTGGAGCTATTGCAATAGAGGGCACTCCTCAATTCTAGTAAGTAGGAACATTTCTTCGACTTCCGGAATCATCCTCGGCAGTTGGCTTCACAACTACTATTCTTTCCAGAGAGGACTGGGAAAGTGAATGGGACAAACATACAGGTGTTGTATGGGACAAACACACACGGATTTTAGAATATGAATATGAATATGAAAAGTTGGTTGCGAAGTATTCTGTAAATAACTAAATATAAACCTGTCTTTTCGTTTTCGCCTACCTTCACACTGTCGTGGCTTTCAGGTTAAACTCGCACTTTGGCCTCACACTGGTTGAAGTATAATGTTATATCTGCAAGGGCTTTCGGCATTTTTACGGACAGTCAGACTGCAATAAAAGTTTAAAAGTCGAACATCACCACGTCGAAAAACCACGTCGAAAGTAATCTCTTAGCGAGATGGCTGAGTAGTTCAACATTGGGGTGTGTGAAATAGATAAGCTCCTCGTGCTGCACCCTGGATTACGCAAATAGTCTATTTCAACTTGGTAGCCAAACATTTCATTTCGAACTCTTGGCTGTGATACAAAAAAAAAAACAAAAAAAAAAATAAATATGAACCAAAACCAAAATCAAAATCACAATAACAACGGTACTTTTCAGCACCATAAGACAAAAAATATTGGACCTTCAGTCCGTATTTTGCAATTGAACATTGAAGGCATAAGCAAGTCAAAAACTGAACATTTACAAAGATTATTAAAAGATTACGACATCGACGTTATAATTCTGCAAGAAACGCATGCAGCAGATGAAGCGCAACTTACCTCTAGAGGAAACATTGTTGGTTACAAATTAATTAGTGCTATTTACCATCAATCATATGGATCTGCCACGTATGTTAAGTCAGAAATCCTGAACTGCACGCACGTACTTACACAGACGGACAACGATATACATCTTATTGTTGTTGATATATCGGACACGAAAATTGTAAACGTATACAAGCCTCCAAATACAGGATGGCCAGCTGCTACTCTACCATTATTTTATCATCCAGCAATATATGCTGGTGACTTCAATAGCCATCACACTCAGTGGTCCTACTCAAATAATAATACCAATGGCGTGCAACTGACCGACTGGGCGGATGATAACAATATGTTCCTGGTATATGATGCGAAAGACTTGAAAACCTTTAGATCTGCAAGATGGCGACGTGATTACAATCCCGACCTCTGTTTTTCCACAAAAAACGAACAACGTAACCCTATTCCAATATCTAGGGCTGTCTTACAAGGTTTTCCACGCTCTCAACATCGTCCAGTAATTCTTGAGGTAGGAATCCAAATTCCACTCGTTAACTCTACTCCTCAACCTAGATGGAATTTTAACAAAGCTGATTGGGATAAATATAGGATGAAGTTGGATGCAGTGATTCGCTGGATCCAACCCATTCCTAAAAATTACGATAGATTTGTAGGAGCTATCATCTCAACTGCAAAGAAATGCATCCCAAGAGGCTTTCGTGAAGAATATATTCCTGGCTGGAGTAAAGAGAGCGATATATTATATGAGGAGTACCTTAGTAGTGGTGAGGCAGACGTGGCTGATGACTTAATATACTCACTGGACGCCGCGAGAAAACAAAAGTGGATTAAGGCTGTTGAAAACATTGATTTTTCCCATTCAAGCAGGGAAGCATGGAGTCTCCTTCGGAAACTGGGTGGCTCAAACTCAATTACTCGTGCTAACAATGAAATAAATCCAGAGGACATCGCAAATCACATAGTAAATATGTCTCGTGCTTCTATTAATCGCCTTCATAAGAGAACAATTAAACGCAAATTAAGAGAAATGAAGCGCAATTGCTCGTCTCCATCGAAGTATGCGAACTCTTTTAGTACCGAAGAACTAGAATCAGCTCTGTCCCAAACAAAAAACGGAAAAGCAGCTGGCTACGATGGCATTTTTCCAGAATTTCTTAAGAATGCTGGAAAAAATGTAAAACAGTGGCTAACTAAATTTTTCTCGAATGTCCTAGAAACTGGCAACCTACCAAAACATTTTAAGACTACGAAAGTGATAGCGATACTTAAGCCAGGTAAACCATCCAATGAACCAGGAAGCTATCGCCCGATTGCCCTTTTGAGCACCTGCTATAAATTGCTAGAACGGCTCATATACAATCGTATCGCACCGATATTGAATGACCAGATCCCAGTCGAACAAGCTGGTTTTCGTCCCAATCGCAGTTGCACTGACCAACTGCTCGCTCTAACATCCTATATCGAAGCTGGGTATCAAAAACAACTAAAAACAGGCGCAGTATTCATCGATCTTACTGCAGCATATGACACGGTCTGGCGAATTGGGATTATATATAAGCTGTTCAATGCAATACCTTGTAGCACCATCTCGCGTTTAATTAACAACATGCTGAGTAATCGTGTATTCAAAGTTCATCTAAATAATTCCTGCAGTAGGTCTAAAATGCTTAACAATGGTTTACCACAGGGTTCCGTCCTGGCGCCATTACTTTTTAATCTGTACATCCATGACATTCCTGACACAACATCAAAGAAATTTGGTTACGCTGATGATTGGACCCTGGCCACTCAAAACAAAGACATGGGTGTTTTGGAGGATTTGCTCTCAACTGACCTAGCGATAATGAATGACTATTTTCGAACGTGGAGTTTATTTCCCAATCTAAGTAAAACCGAGAGCTCCTGTTTCCACTTAAACAACAAACTGGCAAAACACGAACTATCAGTGTTATTTAACGGCACTGTCATTAAATACAATCAACAGCCAAAGTACCTGGGCATTACTCTCGATAGAACTCTTTCTTTTAAACTCCACCTAGAAAATACGTCACAAAAACTTAAAACGAGAAACAATATATTGCACAAACTGGCAGGCTCTACATGGGGTGCTACTCCAGCTACTCTCCGAACAACTGCTCTAAGTCTGGTTTACTCAGTGGCTGAGTATGGCGCACCAGTCTGGTTGAATAGCACACATACTCAAAAAGTTGACTGCCAGCTGCATGCTACGATGCGTACTATAAGTGGTACTATCAGATCCACCCCTTTACCTTGGCTCCCTGTGTTAAGCAATATCGCTCCACCTGCACTCAGACGCTCGCATGCTCTCATGCGTGAACATAAAAAGGTAACCAGCAACACCACGTTACCCTTGCACGAATATTACGGTGACCACACTCGTTGTCGATTGAAGTCAAGAAAGCCTCCACATAAAACTGCCAGCAACCTGCTGGCAACTGATTTTAATATCTTGTATGCCTGGGACACCTCCTGGCAACATTACAACACAACTGGCCTTTCTATTACTAACCCGACTTCTACCCAACCTGGTTTCGATTTGCCACGTCATACCTGGACTACATTAAACCGAATAAGAACGAATCATGGACGTTGTGCTGATTCTTTCTACAAGTGGGGCATTTCAGAGTCCCCTGAGTGTGACTGCGGCGCTCCACAACAAACTATAAAACACATTGCAACTGTGTGTCCAATTCGACGTTACAATGGCAACATCTCAGACATCCATTTGGCAACTCCCGATGTAGTAGCATGGATAGACTCGCTCGATGTAAACATCTAATGTTCAAATGTACTGCCCAATGTTCAAATATTTTACTTTTTAATTTACTTAAAAGACACGCAATCAAATCGATTGTAAGTTCATTTAATGTGCATCCATGTTTTGTTTTAGGTAGATTTCATAGAAGAGTCAACCTATTTTTAAGTTTAGTTTTTTAATGTGTCACAAAAAAAACCATACGCTAAATAATAAAAAGTTCAACATTCACCTTGTTTACCGGGGTATATCGGTATATCGGAAAATTTGAAGGCCGATGAACTCGCTAGACAAGGCACTTCCTGCCTTGTGTGACCAAGTATGGCTGAGGTGGGAATACCACTTGCTTCGTCCAAACTGCTACTCCAAAGGAAGGCGGATACTCGAAAAAATACAAGTCGGTTAGAGAGCACCACTTGTGTGATATCCAGGCAGATCTGGCTTGCACGTAACTGCTGCAGGTCTGATAAACTGATATCAATCAATCGCAGAGATATCAGCATGATTGTGGGTGTCATTGGGGACATTGTGGGTGTCAGTGGGGACATTGTGTTATCGCCCAACATGCGAGCAAACTGGGTGTTTTCTTCCATGATTATTGTCGCAGCTGCAATGACATGGATGAAACGGTTCTCCATTTTCTCTGATCGTTTCCTGGTCTGGCTCAACAAATTGTGTTAAGGTTGCCAAGGTGCATTGTGGAAAATAATTTGGTGAACGGCCGAAGTTAAGTTGTGACAGAACAATTTCATTTAATCTACTATTCCATATTATTTAATTGTAAACGACGTGGCTGTAATCGACTCGAAAGAGAGAGCTTCTGGTCGACTTTTTCTAAAACTTTACATTTATGATATCTAAACCTCTTCAGTTTCCTCGATTTGTTCATGCAGTCAAAGGGAAAATTAAACCTAGTGTCAGTTAGATGTTGGACCTAATGGTAGGTAGCGTCGAAGTAGGACCGTTTATAAAGAGCTGAAGAATCTCATTTAACCTTGTCTTGTCAGATCATAGACCTTATATGTTTTAACTAGACAGTACGAAAGAGTAATTACAGTCGGTTCGGAACACAAAGCGTAACCTATTTGAGAAAGGGGAATAGTCCCAAGTAACGGTAAGTGAAATCGCAATTCGGCGCTTATTGCAATTATGATATTCATTCCAAAGTCAAAGAAATATCGTTTTATTATCTTTTATGTTAAAAACGATAGAAAAGGTGATCGAAAACCATATACGAACTAGTACTTTGGTGAGATCGCGTTTGCGAGATAGTCAACACGTGTACAGAACGGGTAGATCTACAGAAATCGCGTTGTTGATGTTGACTAGAGAATTAAGAAAGATGGTGAACAACAAAGAAGTTGCCGTTTGTGCCTTTCTAGATATTGAAGGAGACTTCGACAACACCTCACATGGAACGGTCAAGAAGGGTCTAAAACGTTGACAGCACCACAACTTACTGGGTGTGTGAGATACTGAGAACTAGATTAGCAGAAACTAAGGCTGGTGATTGTAAACTCAGCCGTGGCACCAAAAATCGTTGTTTATGGGGTCTTATCACTCCTCATGTTGAGTCTATTTTAGGTAACCACGGGATTAAATGTCTTTGGTATGCGATGATAGTCATTATCGTCAGAGGCAAAGTTCAGGTCAACTCTGAAAAGACGGAGTTAAAAAAGGGCAAAGGCCGGCTTGTATCTCCATAAAGGGGGCAATGAGAACATTTCCTATCGTGTCAATTGAAATGTTGCTGGGACTGGCTCCACTCCACTTGCAGATTAAGAGCATAGCCATAGAAAAATTATCAAAATAATAGGATTGTCATCTTGTCGGACAGCCAAGGTTCTCAGTTCATATACCATCTCTTTCAAAATTGTGGAAGACTGTGTGAGCAAGCTTGGTAATGTTAACAATGTAACAGTTTACTGGATACCAGGTCATTCAGGTATAGTAGGTAATAAAGAAACCGACAAAATATCTAGAAAGCGTGCAATAACAACTGTTGTCGGGTCGTAACGCTTTTGTGGACTAGGGACAATATCCATCTATGAAAGGGTGAGGGAAGAAATTATGACGGAATGCTCCAAAGTCTAGAATAACGCTACAGGCTTAAGGTTGTCTAAGAAGTTGATTTGGTTGTTTAATCAAAATAGATCACTAATGTGCTCTAGCTCTAGGTTGAATAGGAACCTCCTAAGAATAATGACAAGTGTTCTTACAGGACACTGCGGATTTAAAAAATACATCAATTATTTTGGGATGGACGAGAGAGAAGAATGTAGATTCTTCCTTTTGGAGGCAGATACTCCAGATACTCCAATCTAAAAGATGGACTGCCATCTTTAGATTGTGGAGCTTCTAAATGAGAAGATATCATCTGAGGGAGTATTATATTGACGGCCTGGCCTGATTTCACTTAAAACTCCCCATATCCTAAAGTTCCTAAAGCAGGATAGATTAGAGCAGGTGCTCTAACTCGGTACTTACCAGGGAGTAGACAGATAGAGAACAATAGATCATTTTGGTTGCAGTACAATATATCACCACCACTTACTAATCTAATCAGATTAAGAATATGAGATAGTACTAATTGTACTCCACCCATTACACTTTCAAAAATTAATTTTATTGTAATAAAAAAATTCTATTGTTGTTAGTTCACTCATAAGAGTGTTCAGACAATTTCTAATAAATATAGACTGAATATCTAAAATAAATAAATATCCTTATATTTAAAGAATATTTGGATGCGTCAATAATTATCGATGTCAAGTATGGCTCTGAACTTTTTCTAAATTGGATAAATAATTGCACCAAATAGTTCGAGTAAGATGATGAAGTTTGGCAATCAATGACGAAGTTTGCTGTTCTGTTACTTTTTTGCAATACAAACAAACCTTGAATTTGATTTGATGAAATTTCAATTTAAAATTTTTCAAATTCTTTTAATAACTAGTTTTTTTCTTCTTTTCAGTGCAAATTATGATTCATCCAACGAGTTATCATCAAACTATCAAACGATGGTTGAATGCAATTTCGGATGTGGCATCAAGCTTAATAACTTTGATGAATTTCGTGAGCATAATATATTAACACATTTAAAACAATGTGCTCAATGCGAAGAAAGTTTTGAATTTTTCAAAGATATAGAAAATCATATTGTTGAGCAACATGGTACAAACACAAATGAAATATGTAAATATTGTGGGTTTGTTACAAATGATTTAGAAGAACATTTACATTTACATAACTTTCATATATTCAACGATATCCATTGTCAAGAATGTTTGCTGTTGTTCGAAAGTGAAAATGACTTAAATCTACATAAAAACAAAAATCATGAAATGAACCATAAATGTTCTATATGCGACCAATATTTTACCGATACGCTTTTATTAAAGAAACACAAATTATTACATTTAAATTATAATTGTGATATATGTAATAAAAATTTCAAAAAAAAGTTGTACCTAAGAATACATCAAAAGGAGTTTCACAGTAATCAATCAATGGGTGACACTGGATTGTGCGACGATGGAGATAATGTCAGTATAACCCAACAGAAGGTGTTGCGATTTGAATGTCCAATGTGCGAACAAAAGTTCAATAGAAAATATAACATGGAAAAACATATAAGCTTACATAAAAGTGATAATTGTTGTAAGATATGTTGTTTAAGTTTTATTACGGAGAATAATTTACAAAAACATTTGGGAAATCATGAAAAGGCAGATATTTTAGTGTATTCATCTTTCAATTCAACTGTGTCATGTAATTCGAAATATAATGATTGTGATGCAACGTTTTTTACAAAATATCAACTGTATCAACATGAGTTAAAAGATCATTTACAAGTGGATAAAATAAAGTGTACAGAATGTGAATGTACTTTTAAATCAGAATCAATAATGGCAACCCACCGAAAAATACACGAACTTAATTTTATATGCAAAATATGTAATAAAAAGTTTTCAAAATTAAATATATTAGAATCGCATGAAAGAACACACACAGGAGCCAAACCGTTTGAATGTTCGACATGTTTTGATAAATTTCGTACACTTAGTAATCTATGTCAGCATATGCAGATTCACACACGAATAAGGAACTATAAGTGTTTATATTGTGATCTAGCTTTTACACGACCCCATACATTTAGAGATCATTTAAGAATTCATTTGAATGAACGACCATGCAAGTGTATTTACTGCGATAAAAGTTACACGCAATCGGGTGTTTTACGGAAGCATCAAATGAAAATGCATCGTAAATGCGAATTATGTAATGTTGTGATTGGTGATAAGATGAAACTCCAAGTGCATATGTGGAAAAAACATCCAAAGTACACCGATAATAATTTAATGTCAAGTGATCGAGAAAATTAACTGGCATTTTAATTAAGTTCAATCTAATTTTTTTAAATAATCTAATTTGTAATTTTAATATTTATTTCTGAACAAACTTACGATTATTTGATAATTGACTATAATTTATTTTAAATTTGTATTAGAAAATATTTAAATTTTTTATATGTAATTCATTACTAAATAGGTTATTTGTTTTCAAATTTATTTACAGGCGTAGAAGAATATACATAACAATTTTTTCATTCTAGTTTATTCATTTGAAACAAACTAAGTTCATCAATTTAGTAAATAAGATTTCATAATAATATCACAATATCGATTCGATTTTTTGTTGCAGTTAAAAACTCAAACCTTTAAAAAACGAGATCGATTTTGATCTGCTTGCTGTGTATTATACAGTGTATTATACATTTAAAAGTAAAATATCTTTAATTTTATTTCGTTATTATTCAATTCAAATATATTAATCACATTGCCGTGATCATAAATTTTCATTAAAATTTGCTGAGGAATTTGTTTTAGAGTTAGTATTGACTTATTTATTTTTATTGAAGTGCCCCAATCTATCCGAAATCATTTCATTTAATTTTAACACCACCGTGTGTACTATCGAGCAGTAACGTCCTTAAAACACGTGTAAATGCATTCAATTAACATCTGAGTTACTATAATATGTCAGAACAAAACTTCTGATTACATTAGACTATTAGAGTATATTTGTAGTCAAAAACAAAACAATTTATAAAATCAAATTATATTCATTTAGTTCGAATAACATTTTATTTTTATGTAAAATAATAAAACTAAACTTATGATACATACAACATAATTGTTCAACTTTGAAATATAAATTAATTTAATTAGTATTATTTTAATCTTTCTGTATTTATTACTAATAATGTAAAATAAAATATATTTAAGTATTAAATAAAAAGTGTTTTTTCATTCTTAATTTAGTTCAATATATTAAATATTTTTAGTGTAATTCTGCATTGGTAAAATCTTGTTGCAATTCAGGTGTATTAACACCACTATCATCTTGATTACTACGATAGGCATCTTCATTTACTAAACGCTGCCTTTCGAGGTACATTGATATTTTCATATTACGCATTTGATGATTATTTATTAATTTTAAAATTGCGAATACGGATAATCCTACCCATATGGCAAACGAACTCCAAGCTCCAAATTGTGCAGTTCCCAGTTCCATATAAAATCCAGATGTATCGATTTTCTGATCGCCTTTTGTTATATTTTGTCCGATTGCTAAATCACATCTAATAAATTATACGGGAAAAATTATTTTAGGCAATTAGTAATGCTAGGGTTTACAAGAATTTTCATTTGGCTAAACTTGAAATTAAAATATGGTTGAAGTTGTCCCGTGTCGGATGCCATGTCTCAGAAAAAACAACTTGTTAAGTATGCAAAATATTGGGATCAAATTAGGACGAGAATCGTCAAACTTTTAAAAACCTCCAAATACCATATTTGTACACAACCCAAAATGATGAAGTTTGGTCTCCTCCTTTAATTTCAATTTGATTCGCCAAGATTTGTGACAACTTATTTTTTTTGGATTTCTCTTTACCCCTTGGCTATTTTGCGAGAAAATGTTTCGATATTTTCTAGAAAAGGATGCTGTACAGAAGCTCTTGATATCCACGCAATCAAAATTAATCGAAATAAGACGATTACTATATAAAACTGGCCATAAACCAACAAAACTTAAGCGACCGCCATTTTTCCATACAAAACGAAAATATCGACAAAAATGTTGGCATTCGTGGAGCCGTTATTCAAATAGGCTAAAACTTCACCAGAGTTCATGTTTTGGTCTCCTCTCAGTTTGAACGACATTCGTCAAGATTTGTGACAAATAATTTTCTGGATTTTTAAAAGTACAGGATAAACCCTTATGGCGATCGACCGAACGCTCGAAATGGTGAATTTGCCTTTAAATAAATATTACAAATCACCATCTTGATTTTATGTTATTACTTGTGGTTTGAGTTTTGACGCGACACAAATCACATGTCAAATGTTCGATCTAAAATTTCAATATTGTATTCTACACCATATTTTGTGTGTTAAATTAAAATTTTCAAATAATTAATTTATGTTAACTTTTTCGGAGGGAATTCTCAGGTGGAATAAATTATATTAACTTGATTCTCCTTGGTTGAGATATTTTAATAGTACATCAATGTTAAAAATTACCAGGAAAACTTATAGTTAAAAAGTCTATCTAAATAAACTGTATAAGCTGTAAAATGTATTATATTTATAAATTGAAGAAAGGAAACTTAATAAAAAGAATATTTGGTTGTCAAATTTTAAAGTAGAATACATATATTGGACCCATGCAAACGTCATTAACGAAATGACAAAATGAATCTCTTCATATTTGCTTTGATAATTAAATCTCTGAAACTGCAACAATATATTTAATATTATTATTCGACTAAATCAAATATCATCTCTATCTCAATATTTTATACATCATCTCCATCATCTGGACAACGACACTAGCAGCCAGCCTTCATAGTAAATCAACTTCCAATGCTGCTAAAACTGGTGACCCCGACGTGATATGAACACGAAACCTTCTGACAACCTTCCCTTGCATGTTTTGCAAAAAAAAATTGGATATTTTTATGGTGAATTTTTATTTAACCGTTTGCGTTTAGTTTGAATTCTTCTTTAAATTCGTTTCAATCTTTTAGCAATAGATTAATAAAATTTTAGGTACAATTTTTCTATCTAGTTTTCATAAAACTATTTTATCATCAAGTAGTCATTTCAAAATTCATTAAAAAAGTTTTGTTTTTTCATTATAAAGATTTTTGTTTTCATTTTATTAAGAATTCTCATACAAAAACTTAATGAAGTTTTGTTTTAAAAAAAGTTTGTTGTTGACTTTAAAATTTGTATTCTAATTGTACTTCTGTATTTTAAAAATTGATTATTTCACTAAACAATTTTGTGAAAATAAATTGATTATGTTAATGTGGTGATGAGTTGAGTTAATTAAGTAGTTGCTGATACCATATAGTTGGAAGATAATATACACCAGCAAATTTATAATTAAAAGGTCGACATACATGTATTAATTAGATATTGTTGCTAAATATATATTTGCATTACACAGTAAATTTATAATCAATAAACTTACAAGAAATAGTTTTGAACGTTTTTTCTATTAAAACAAATTTATAACAAACAAAGAAAAATAATTGAATTGTTTAAATACGATAAATATTTGATGTTGGATGCAGAATTAAAAATAGCGAGAATGACTAGCTATTAGGAGTTAGGACACGACGTAAGTACATATAGAGCGAATACCATTTACAAGCTATATAATTGGTGACCCAAGAAGTGATTCTGTTCATCCGCATCTTTAAGATTTTCTTTTTCAATTGTAAGTACCTAAAATTTTCTTAGTTTATTGCTAATTGTTTTTAGATTAAAAATTTGTTTTGAAATTTTTGTTTTATTAAAATCGCTTGTTTTGAGATTATTGCGGTTGATTTATTTTTGTTTCAATTTTTAAAATATGGCTTTCCCAAACAATTCCCCCTCGTGTCCTGTCTCACCGGTGAATGCCTTGGGTGGTAATGAACCACCCATGATTATTACCCATCAGCAGTTAGCTGATATTATCCAAGCAAACTTGCAGCAGTTTGCACAACAACAACAATTCACGGCACAGCGGCAGATGCCACCACCTTGCTCACAACCTCCAACAACTGAACCAGATTTAGCTACAGTGAGCAATGTTAATTTTGTAAAATTTAAAGCTCCGCAAAATCTGTTTGACCAAAACCCAATTGTTTGGTTCAGGATGTTGGAACTCCAATTTTTTAGTTCGAATGCTAGGTCAGAAATGACCAAATATTCACATGCATTAAGTGCAAGTGATTCACGATTGCACAACAAATTGGCGCCGTCGCTTTTTAAAGAGATAGGTGATACTCCTTATACTACCTTTAAGGCGGAGGTAATTAAAATTTTGGGCGATAGCGATAAGGCAAAAATTAATAATATTTTGCATAAATTAGTATTAGGTGATAAAAACCCTACAAAGTTGCTAGCTGAATTCCGAATTAACGGTGCTGAAAACGATTTGTCGTTAACGGTGTTGCAGAACGGGCCGACAATCTTATGGAAACGTTGTCACAGAGACAAATTTTCTCAACGAACGTTCCATCTACTTCTGTTCAATCAACTAATTCAAACCGTTCATCAGGAGGTTTCTCAACTACAACAAAATCAAAACATTAATGAAATTCTTAATAATTTTAAAACGCAAATGCTGAGTGAAATTCACTCGGTAGTAAATGCTGATGATAGGTCGCGCTCTAAATCTCGTGATAACCGTCGTAGTACCTCTAGATCGAAGTCTAGGGAATTAAAAATTAATTCGGCCATCTGTTTTTATCACTCCAGATTTAAAGACAAAGCACAACGTCACTGGATGTAAATTTTTTAAAAATTTTGGGTTCCGAATAAATCCGATAGTCAAAAAAACGAGTAAATGATCATAAATACGATGTCAGTAGTATTGATGATCTACAAGTCAACCGTCTTTTAGTTTTTGAGAATAACTCAAGACTAAAAGTTTTAATTGATACGGGAGCAGAAGGTTTCTGTCATCCCAAAATCAATTTTCAAGTCAAATCCAGCAACTACTGTTTTCAAATTATTTGCGGCAAACAGCACTCCCATTTCTGCCTATGGCACTCAAATTCTGCAATCAAACATTGGTCTTCGCAGAAATTTCTCTTGGGAATTTATAGCTGCCGACGTTTCGATCCCTATAATCGGATCAGATTTTCTTAAGCACTCTGGACTGCTTGTTGATATAGAGACAGAGGCTCATAGACCCGTGAACCCGTCTGTACTCAATAGGTAGTTTATATAAATGTGATGAACCTTCAATTTCTCTAGTCGACAAGACTAAATTACCAACTAAAATTGTCAAAATCTTGGAAGCATTCCCAGAGATTGCAAATACTAATCTCTTTCCAAGTAGTGTGAAACACAACGTGACACACAAACTAGAGACTGTTGGTGCACCTGTTTCTTGCAAAACTCGACGCTTGGCTCCTGACAAACTTACAATAGCCAAAGCCGAGTTCGAAAAGATGGTGCAATTGGGTATTTGTCGGCCCAGTAAGAGCTCTTGGTCAAGTCCATTACACTTGGTTAAGAAAAAGAACGGAGAATGGCGTCCCTGTGGAGATTATCGTGCTTTAAACAGAATTACTGTTCCCGATCAATACTCCATTCCCCACCTCCAAGACTTTTCGCATCAGTTGGAGGGATGCACAATTTTCTCGTCCCTCGATCTTGTTCAGGCATACCATCAAATACCAATACATCCGGAGGACATTCCTTAAACCGCAATTTCTACTCCTTTCGGTCTTTTTGAATTTTGCAAAATGACCTTTGGTCTTAGGAATGCTGTTCAATCGTTCCAAAGATTGATGCATTCCGTATTAACCGGATTCAAATTTTGCTTCGTTTATCTAGATGATGTTTGGTTGGATCAAAAAATCTAGAGGAGCATTTAATTCACATACAAATGGTTTTTCAGAGATTCTCTGAAAACAGTCTTATCATTAATCCAGATAAATGCGTATTTGCAAAATCTGAGATTAAATTTCTAGGCCATTTGGTATCTGAACACGGTATATAACCAGATGGTGAACGTGTTCAAGTCATCAAAGACTTTGAACGTCCCGCAAATGTTAAACAGCTTAAACGATTCTTAGGCATGATTAACTTCTATCGACGTTTTTTACCAGCTGCTGCAGCTGACCAAATTTTACTCAACAACTTCTTAAAGGGATATAAGAATAGTAAAATTCCAATTTCATGGACACCGGAGTCCATTCAAGCCTTCGACAATTGTAAAGATAAATTGTGTAATGCCACTCTTTTAGCTCATCCGTCATCTTCAGTTCGACTAGCGATTATGGTCGACGCATCTTATACAGCGATAGGAGCAGTAGTGCAGCAATTTGTTGAAGAAACCTGGCAACCGCTCAGTTTCTTCTCGGTTCGTCTTAATGATGCCCAAATTAAATATAGCGCTTATGATGGAGAACTTCTCGCGGCGTATTCAGGCATCAAGCATTTCAGGTATCTCCTGGAATGTCGTGAATTTAGACTATTCACCGACCACAAACCTCTAACTTTTGCTTTTAAACAAAATTTAGAAAAAGCATCTCCCCGTCAATTCCGCCATCTGGATTTCATTTGGCAATTCACCACTGATATCCAGCATATTTCCGGCGTCAACAATGTAGTAGCTGACGCGTTATCTCGCATAGATCAAATACTCATACCAGAGAAAATTGATTATGCTGCAATCGCGAACGCGCAAACCAATGACGAGGAATTTCAAAATATTCTTCAAAGTAACACAACTTTGAAGTTTGAACATTCTTTTAATGAAAGTAAATTGATATATTGTGACACATCAACTGCTATACGCAGGCCATACATTCCAGCACAATTTCGCCAAAGTGTTTTCGATGCATGTCATAAACTTTCGCATCCTGGTGTCAATGCTTCAACCAAGTTACTAACCAAGCACGTTATTTGGCCGTCTATTAAAAAGGACGTTAAACTTATGGCAAAACAATGTATAGCGTGTCAAAAGTCCAAGGTATTTGGGCTTACTAAATCACCTTTTGGCACTTTAAAAACTAACTACAGTGGTTCTCGCAAATACACCTTGACATTATTGGTCCTCTATCGGAAAATCAACGATATTGTGTAACGCTTATCGACCGTTATACGCGGTGGCCCGAAATGATACCAGTTCCAGACATCACTGCTGGAACGGTCGCATATACGGCCAAAGCCAGCATCAGCACACGTTACATCTTCTTCCTTTGTCAGCAAAGATTTGACAAAGATTGATATTTTGATAGATTGAAAGATTAGAATAGATTGAAAGATTTGATATTTTGACGTGCTGACGCTGTAAGGAGATCATTACAAGCTCCTTACACTGGTCCTGTTTTAAGTTGCAACAATTAAAACTTCAATATAGAAATTAATGGTAAAGCAGCCAAAATTTCAATTGATCGACTTAAACCATGTTATCATGAAAATTCAGGCGATGAACAATTCAGTTCTCTCGCTAAAGCAAGTTTTTGAATCAACCAGATTCAACCGCTAAATTGAATCGTAACGATTTTTCTGAATTTTCGAAAAGCAGCAACCAAAACCATTTTTCATACAAATTAATTCCAGCTGATCATACTGATTTTTTTGTGAATCCCAATTTTCTTGATTTTTCTGCGAATCTGAAACAATCAGATGCAACTGGTGTGAATCAATCTAATTCAGTATCACCAAAGCAACCTAAAAAGAAAGTAACATTTAATGATCAGCCTACTGTAATTATTATTCCCAATCAACGAGTTTCTAAATCTGGAAGGATCATCAAAACACCCCAAAAACTATTAAATTTTATTGGCCGGTGTTTTGAAAATTTTAAACAAAATATTACCTCCAGTGCTGTCTTGTAGGATGTTTTTGATTTTTGTGTTCTCACTGTCGTCGAACACTGCCGCAATTCTTTTCCTAGCTGTGTTAAATTGGCAGTAATGTTCATATTCTCTAT
Organism: Diogma glabrata; assembly: GCA_963693315.1. Taxonomy (NCBI): domain Eukaryota; kingdom Metazoa; phylum Arthropoda; class Insecta; order Diptera; family Cylindrotomidae; genus Diogma; species Diogma glabrata. Next base: position 231,249,172 of record OY856188.1, on the reverse strand, counting down.
TTATTTTTTTTTTGTTGTACCCAATGTTTTCACTGTTAAATCCCCAATTTTTAAACTATTAATTTACTAGTTTCTCTCGTTCTTTTGGCGAATCACTGGTGAGGGAGTGCTAAGTGGTGACTTTTTATTTATTCGTTTGCGTTTAATTTGAATTCTTCTTTAAATTCGTTTCAAACTATTGCTAAAAGTTTAAAAGTTTACTATTGCTTAAAAGATTAATAAAATTTTTGGTACAATTTTTTCTATCTACCTAGTTTTCATAAAAATTATTATTCATCTAGTATTCATTTCATAGTTCATATAAAAATTTTGTTTTTTATTATTATTAAGAATTCTCATACAAAAACTTAATGAAGTTTTAAAAAAGTTTGTTGTTGACTTTAAAATTTGTATTCTAATTGTACTTCTGTATTTTAAAAATTAATTATTTCACTAAACAATTTTGTGAAAATAAATTGATTATGTTAATGTGGTGATGAGTTGAGTTAATTAAGTAGTTGCTGATACCATATAGTTGGAAGATAATATACAGCAGCAAATTTATCCCCTAACACACTTGGGTCAATGTGACCCAGTCCTTTTTTTTCTTGTCGGTTTTTTTTTTCAATCTTTTTTTAACTTTTTTAATCTTTTTGCAATCTTTTTTTTTTACATTTTTAAATTAGTGAAATTTCTATAAAAAGTTAGTGGGTCAACGTGACCCAAGTTAAAGTTTTTACATTTTTAAATTAGTGAAATTTCTATAAAAAATTTCTATAAAAACGTGATCCAAGAGTGTGTTAAAGTTAAAATTTTTACAGTGTGTTAGTTACATGTATTAATTAGATATTGTTACTAAATATATATTTGCATTACACAATAAACTTACAAGAAATAGTTTTGAACGTTTTTTCTATTAAAACAAATTTATAACAAACAAAGAAAAATAATTGAATTGTTTAAATACGATAAATTTTTGATGTTGGATGCAGAATTAAAAATAGCGAGAATGACTAGCTATTAGGAGTTAGGACACGACGTAAGTACATATAGCGCGAATACCATTTACAAGCTATATTTTCTTCCAGAAAAGGATGCTGGGCGGAAGCTTTTGATATCGCAATCAAAATTAATCAAAATAAGACGATTGCTACATAACGTTGTCCATAAATTTACAAAACTTCAGCGACCGCCATTGCTCCATACAAAGAGAAAATATCGCCAAAATATGTTAGCATTCGCAGAACATTTATTCAAATAGGCTCAAACTTCCCCAGGGTTCATTTTTTGGTTTCCTGTGACATTCGTAGATTTGTGACAAACAATATTTCTGGATTTTTAAAAGTACAGGTTACCTATTTGGCAAAAAATGTTTCGATATTTTCTCCCAGAAAAGAATGCTGGGCGGAAACTCTCGATATCCACGTGTGGCGAACATTTAAATTAAAAATTTTCATTATTTAGTAGGCGATGTTTTATCGTTTAAAAATTTATAAAGAACAAATTAGTTTTATCAAGTTCTTGATTTTCGTGATGTAAAAAAATGTTTGTGTAATAAATTTATTTTAAATTTTATTTTTCACTATTCGAAATTTTAAATAATATTTTAAACGTTTTACTGTTAACATGTTATTATTAAAGTCAAAATCTAATAAAATAAATTTATGGAAATCAAATCCAGACACGTCATTAATTAATTATAACGAGAAAACAGAACCATTGATGATGTCAAACATTCAAGTTCTTCAATATCTTTAACTTCAACCATTTCATCAGATTCATTTACACAATTTTCATTAGATAGATTCTGCCATTATTTAAGATGAATACTTTAGAAAGAGATAATAAATTAAGTGATTCGATAACTGTTGGAGATAATAGTGAAAAAGGCCAGACAATGCAACATTTAGTTGAATCATGGAGTGCTAAACAACAAATTCTCTATATATTAGATAAAATATCTACATTAACACCTCCGGATCGGTTACTTCTGTATCTGAGAATGCCAGATAGTATATGGCGTCAATTAAAAGCTATACACGCAATCAAAATTAAGGGAAATAAGACGATTGCTACATAATGCTGGCCATAAATTAACAAAACTTAAGCGACCGCCATTTTTCCATACAAAGAGAAAATATTGCCAAAATATGTTGGCATTCGCAGAGCCGTTATTCAAATAGGCTCAAACTTACCTATAGTTCATTTTTAATGCAAAAAATGTTTCCATATTTCCTTCAAGAGAAGGATGCTACAAAGAGAAAAAATCGCCAAAATATGTTGGCATTCGCAGAGCTGTTTCGAATGTTTCAGTTTTAATGTAATGTTATACTTACGATGGAAAACGCTGGGTCATATCAGAACACCATTTTATAAATCCTAGTGTGATGGTTATCGCAGCAATTAGTACACTCACACACAAAATAATTCCAAACAATACATCTAGAAATAATCCCAAAAAAGAACTTTCAAGTTCTTTATAAATCAATCTTGTAAACCTATTTTAAGAAAAATTGTAGGATTAACGAATATTAATAAAAAATAATTACATTCACCTATATATTTGAATGGCACAAACTAACAGAAGAAAAACTGATACCACAATAGAATAATTACAATACGCTTGGGATGCCCACTGTACATTAAAAAGACCATCTTCTTCCTGCCAATTACCAGTAGCAAATAATAAACAATGACCACTGTAAATAGAATTAGAAACAATTAAGACACCCAAATATGTATCCTTTCTATAATTTCATACCTGAATTCCTTTACATGGAGTGTCATTGGAATTAATATACATATTGACAAAATAAACGCAATAACATGCCCTGCTATTTGACTTAATAAAATAACATTTGTTAATGCCATCTTTCGATTATTGCATTTAATTTATTGAATATTAATAATAAATAACACAAACTAGTAATAACTAATAATATTTATTTAGTTTATTTTGAGTCATCTTTTTCCTTTGTATATATATATCATTGTTTGACAGTTTGTCAAACATATATGGGTTTCGTTCGGAAACACCAAATCGCTTGCTTATTTTCTAAAATAGGCAACTGTCATTCCAAGGGGCGTGGCTATCAGATCTTCAACAAGAACAAGAATTGGCATTTTGTTTCCGAACGACCAGTTGCCTAAATATATATATGAAGTATTAAAAATTAATAATTATGTATTAAAACTTATCACAATAATTATAATAATTTAACAACAGGAAAAACAAACTAAACACAACACAAAACATGTTTGGTTTGTGTGAAAAAATTATTATTTGCAGATTTCAACTTATGAAAAATAAAAACAAATGATTTAAGTTTTGAATTTTTATTTGATAAATTTTTGTATTAAAATATTGATGCAGATTTAAAAAAAATAATTTTCATATTTCTAGTAAATAAATGAGACACACAAAATAAAATATAAAATTTATATTTTTAATAATAATATTGTATTTGTTTTGATCAAAATCAAATAAAAACCGCAAATGTCACTTTTAGATCTCAGTTCTTATTTAGGATCTCAAAAAGAGCAAGTCCAAAATAGGCGATCGAATCGCCTATTTTGGAATAGAAATGGAGTTTCCGAACAACTTTATCTGTCAAATCGCTTTATTAAATAGGCAAGAAATAGTTTAAGAACGACCATTTCCAGCCACAAACGTCAAAATAGGAAAATAAGCTAGCGATTTGGTGTTTACGAACGAGCCCCTGTAGCTCCTCAATACAAATAATTGAACAAACTCATTTCGTAGTTTCACATAGCTTGTTGTTTACACTGTTCGCCGTGGGTTGTTTATCTATATATTATATACATCAACGTTCTTCATTTTAATACGCATCTTTCTATCTTAAATTATTGCCTTAAAAAAATAATATTTTGAACATTTGGATCTACGAGTGTGACAGCCCCGCGTAATTGAGTCCCTGCTATTGGCCAAAGGCAGTGCAAGTTGCAACCACTAACCAAAGTGTTATTTTAGGAGTACTGACAGATGAACTCTTAAAACTAATGTTCAATATAGACAAATTCAGGACGAAATTCATATTTGGATAATTTTCGGATTCTTTCCATTATTTGTGACTTGTAAGTCATTGTTTATGGATGGTACAAAAAATAAAAATTAGGACAAGGGATTGACTTTACTAAATTTACTTGATATGTATGGTAAATATGTTATTTTACAACAGTTATGTATGGACCGTGTGGCCTAATGGATAAGGCGTCGGACTTCGAATCCGAAGATTGCAGGTTCGAGTCCTGTCACGGTCGATAATTTTTTAATAATTATCTTTTTAATTATTTATTTATTGGTGGGAAGACGGCAAACAGGCCGTGACCCAATTCTTGCCCAGATACATTAAATTTTACAAAATTTATTTATTTAATACGATTCTATATAAATCAAGTTAAGAAAAAAAATTTCAAAAACAAAGTTTTTTTTTTTTTTCTTTTTATGAAATAACAATATAATAACAATATAAACAAATCATAAGAGGACATCAAACAATTCACAGTCCTCAACTAAGGCATAAAATATAAAATAATAACATATATATAAATATATAAATACACACATATTAAAAAGAACAAATATGTAGCGCATGAACAAGCGAATAACAAAGATAATATACGTCTATAAATGCTTAAAAGCTTAACATAAAATACATACATAAAAATATATATATATACAAAAAATATAAATATATATATATACAAAAAAAAATCACATAAAAAGGTCAAGACTTAATAATAAGGGGTGTGAGTTTGAGTTTGATAAAACTCAAAGAGAGGATAATTGAAGGAAGTTGGAAGGGAGGGAAGATGGAAGGGAGGGAGGTAGGAGGGAATAGTAGAGGATAGAGGGGGAGGGAAATTATAACGAAGAATGTAGAATTGCTGGAAAAATACGACTCGTGACAGACAGTTAAGTGTGAAGTGTGAAGGAGGGAAGCTAGGAACAGAGAATTTGAATATAAAGAAAAGGAATGTGAAGAGCTGAAGATGTGAGGCGAAAGGGGGTAAAATTAGGGGCTACACGTTATTAAGGAAGGAATGTATATTGGTTTTGAATAAAGGTATAGAAATATTGAATTTCTTTAAATCAGAGGAAAGTTTGTTGAAGAGTTTTGAAGTACGGATTGAGTACGAAAGAGCCCAAGAGTTGCAAGAAACAGATGGGAGGATGACTTTTTGTACTCGACGAGAAGGACAAAAAGAGAACCATTTCAGCATGAAGGGGGGACAATGAAATTTAAAAGTTTTGAAAAACAGTAGCAGAAGGCGGGTAGAGATGTGATTTGAGAACGAGGTGCCAAGAAGGTCGAAAGCACAGCCAGAGACATGATCGCGAATTTTTAGGTTGTAAATAAATCTAACTGCCCAGTTGAAGGATTTAGTAAGACGGGAAATCCCTTCCTGTGTACATCCAGAATATATTTCGATGCCGTAGTTGAAAATAGGCATGACTAAAGCATGAACAAGTAGCTTCCTAATATGCAAGGGAAGATAATGGTTAAGGCTATAGAGCTTCCTCATTGCAGCAGTAGCACGGCCTATGACATAGTTGATATGTGGTTTCCATGAGAGATCTTGGTCGATGATAATACCAAGACTCATCGCGTGTTGAACGAAATTAATGGGGATGCCACCAAGAGAGACTCCAAGTCCAAGATTGCGAAGAGAAGAAGGGCAGTTAAAGAGTAAGGCTTGTGATTTGGTGGGGTTTAAGACAAGCATATTGCTATGGGCCCAATCACAGATTTTAGCCAGATCATGGTTAATTTCCGCGAAACAACGCTGGATGTCAGAGGTGGGAAGAGCATGTAAAATTTGAACATCGTCAGCAAATAAGTGGAGAATAGAAAATTGAGTGACTGAGGTGATATCGTTAATGTAGATTGAAAAAAGAAGAGGACCAAGAATGGAACCTTGGGGAACACCTTTAAGGACGGGAATAGAACTAGACAAGAGATTACCGGAAGAAACACATTGGGATCTTCCAGAGAGGTAAGAAAAGATTAGATTACAGGCGCAAGAAGCGAAACGGAACTGCGATTTAAGTTTAAAAATGAGAGTTGCGTGATCAATTGAATCGAAGGCTTTACTAAAATCAAGAAGAAGAAGAATAGAGATGAGCTTATTATTTATATTTTGTCTAAGTCGATCAGTGATATCAATGAGCGTGTGGGTAGTACTATAATGGTTACGAAAGCCAGATTGATGATCAGAAAGGAGATTATTGGCAGCAGCATGCTCAATAATCTGGCTTTTTATGATTTTTTCGAAAACCTTGGATAGAGCAGGCAGAACACTGATTGGACGGAACTCATCACTACCCTTCTTAGAAATGGGACGAACGGTTGCAAATTTCCACGAGGATGGGAAGGAAGAGGTCATAATGATGTGGTTGATGAGATGATGGATATGAGGGAGAATGAAAGGAAAAAGGAAAAGCTGATCTAATTTTTTTTATTTTCTTACAAAAACAAATCACAACAAGGTATCAATATATTCATTATAAGTTGTAAATCCTTTGTTAATGGACTTATAGAGTCCGAAACTAGGTAGTCAGGAAATACAAATAAAATTAATGATAAAATTGAAGTCTTGCCAGTTTGTTTTTATTTCTTTTGGGAAGAAAAAATAATAATTAAAGGGTTTTTCTAAAAAAATTTGTCGTTAACCAGTGAGTGAAAGTAATAGGTGATTACAATTCGTGGGAAAAAAAGTTTTTATATTTTACAAATATAATTTCATTCATTAACAAGGTATTAATTAGTTCGAGTAGAACAAAAAAAAAATCATGTATTACATATTTGATGCCCTGTAGGTATAATTAATTGATAAACATTTAAAATATCCGATTTAAGACCAAATTTAATTTATTCGCTTTTTATGTTGAGAATAATTTTCTATAAAGAAAAATTAAAATTCGTCAATAATTAATTCATCACAGTCACGAGAATAAAACATTAATGGCTTAGTTACCGTACCTCAATTGAATCTTGCATTACAGAACATTCATTAATTTCTACAGCAAATATTTTATCCAGCTCATCTAGCAGATTTTTAAATAATTTTCCAATTTTTTTAAAATTTTTATTTTTCTCTTTCGAATTTGGAGTCAAAGCTACCTACACAAAAATTTTTATTTGTTTAACGATATTTCACATCAAATTATTAGGCCCGCTATACACTTGAGCTAAGCTATGCGAACTATGTTTTTTGTATATAACGTAATCAAATGGATGACTATACACTTGAGCTAAGCTATGTCAGCTGAAATAGCTTAGCTCAAGTGTATAGTCATCCATTTGATTACGTTATATACAAAAAACATAGTTCGCACAGCTTAGCTCAAGTGTATAGCGGGCCTTATAATCATCATACATGTGGATATTCAATTATACTTGCCCGAATTTGATTAATGTCCAAAACTTCATTAGTAGTTATAGAAAATTTAGTTATTATATTATGACATTTTTCTTTAATTGAATCTGGAAGCAAAAAAGGTAAGTATAGTTTAATGATATCGACGGTTATTTTACTGAAGTCAATATTCCAAACCTGTGTCGATTGCAAAAATATCGTAAAAAATTTTGGAAGCAACTTTTTCAAATTTAGTATCATGAATTTTGTCATCAATATGTTTTCTAACAATTGTTTGTTTCATTAGAATATTATTTTGCAAGCGAATAATTTCTTCATTTATCAAATCAAATTTCGCTTCCATTTCATTCAACTTTATAAAAAGAAAGGAAGAAAATTAATTTTCTCAATAAAATAACTGATCGCTCACTTTCTTCTCTTCAATTATTAATAAATCAATTAATTGATTTGGAGCTGAAGTTGTAGGGGTTTCGCTATCCATTTCTATGTAAGATAAGTTGCAGCTGTAGAAATTTAATTTTATTAGGTGTAAAATTTGTTTCAACTTGGTTTCTATGATTAAATTAAAAAAAAAACAACAAAAATTTTGTTTAGATGATTTGGTACACCAAAGACAAATGGATGATGCTTAAGAGATAAAGGGTTCCAAATATATTTTATTTGATTTGTATTAACATCAAATGTTTTATCTTTTAGTTTACGTCTCTAAAAACAATTTTATATAAATAAACTTAAAAATATATTATTCACGATGCAGTAAAACATATATTGCTAATATTCCCAGAATTGCATATTTAAAGTTCGGATATTCATTCATGTATATTGTTATCATCCCCACATATGGTAAAAATCCTCTCGCTCGTCCAACGATATCATTTTTATTTAACCAAAGTTGTCCTGGTGCATACAGTCCACGATCGTCGACCGAGTTATTATCACCTTTTGTTAAAAATTTAACTGTTCCATTATTCCTAAAATAAATAGAATTTTTTTATTTTATTTTTGAACATTGATAGTATCCTTACTTTTCGTGTAGTTTGATAACTCTATGTACAATTGGAATGTCTCTCCCGACAACTTTAAAAACAACAATTTCTCCTACACGAACGGGTTCTTCACGATAATTTGTTAAAAAGAGTAAATCTCCTCTAAAATAATAAAAACAATAATTTAAAGCAGTTTAAACGGTATTTTATATAATTAAACCTATGAAATGCTGGTTCCATACTTCCAGATAACACAACGACGATAGGAGATTCACTACCAGTAACTACCATCAATCCTTTCCATATCATCAGGGCTGATGATACTATCATTCCAAAACTAAGAACCTGATAAAAAAACTAAAAGAATAATAAAGGATTAAATATTTCTGGTTCAGTAAACATGTGTCGTGGGCATTGCGTATTCGTTTATCCAAATGCTTACTTGTCTTTTATCCATTCTTTGAACATCACTCAACATTCCCTCCATACCTAATCCTCCAATTATACCCATTTTTTAAATATAAAGTTTAATTTAAAATAAGTAAATTTAACTATTTCTTCCCGGCTTGTTTTGACGTCGACTTATCTATGTGAGTAGTCCACGTCAGATTTTTATTAAAACTTTTGACTTTTTTCAAAACATTATTGCCATATTGGAAATTTACCCTTAAAGCAATACATTTTGTTTTATATCGATTGAAGAAAAGTACTGAATACAGCGTCTAATGTCTCACTTGTTATTCTTTTTGAGACAAAAACAACAAAAGTTTAAGAGAAAAACAATATTTAACGAAATACGTAATTTAAAGACATTCAAATATTAAATATGTAGCTTAAAATTTTACGAAAACGGTTTAATTTATATAAATATGTTGCCATTCCTAGACCCGTTGTTCGAATCTAAAAATTAAGCTTAAAATTCTGCACCATTCCATTATGAGTCATTCGTCAAGATTTGTGACAACTAATTTTTCTATATTTCTAAAAACAGGTAATAAACTGCTTGACAAAACAAGTCGATAGTTTCATGCCAAAAAATAGTCAAAACTCAAAATAAGATAATTACTTCATAAAACTGCCTATAAATCGAAAAACAAACTTCAGCTATAGCAAATTTTCTATGCAAAAGGAAAATATTCAATAAATTTTTTAGATAAAAAATTTAATTTGATTTTTATGTTTTTAGGGTTCCTTTTTTATACGGAACTCTACTGGCAAGATTACGATCTGTTTTTGTGTTAAAATCGGTTATCTCATAAACTATAAATCCTATAGACCTGAAATTTAAGATTCGTATAAAGCCGTGCATTCACATAAAACAGAAACAGAAACCGAATTTCATACAAATTTGACAGAAACAGAAACAGAAACCTAATTTAGAAACAGAAGGTCCAGAAACTGTCACGTGACCATATTATTTTAAATTTATGTAACGGGATTGTACATTATTTTAAGAAATAAATATTTAGTCAAAAATAATTTACGTTGAATTTAGCTCGATTTTTTTTTGATGGATATTATTATGTGCGATAACGAAAAAAATAAATTTCTTCTTCACTATACATTACGAAATTGTGTTATTTTTTTATTTATATGAATGAAAAATAAAATACACAGTTTATTGAATTACAATATTTTTTTTATATTAATATAATTTTTTCAATTTTAATTGGGTTAAATATATATGGATTGGGTTAAATATATATATTTTAATTTTGGCATATATAATATAATATGATAGCTGCCATCTTAAAATTCGGTTTCTGTTTCTGTTTTATTATTCACCACCGTCAACCAAATTAGAAACAGAAACAGAAACTGAAAATTTTCAGTTTCTGTTTCTGTTTCTGTTTGATGTGAATGCACGGCTTAACACTGACCTGTCTTCTGAAGATGACGGATACAAAAAAACACCATTTAAAACCCAGCCATGCGAGATATTATATGAACGAGCACTTAATTTAAGAAACATTGTAATTATTTTTAGAATTTAGCAGTGCTCAGTTTTTGAATTATTGTTTGATAATAATTCAAAAACTGCAACAAAAAGTTGATCCCACCCCTTGGGTTTTGAGCTTGATTGACAGAAAAATTTGAAAAAATTCACAGAGAAAGGAAGTTTGATAAATTCTGAACGAAAACTATAGCGAAGTGACACACAATTATTTTTCTATATTATTTTGAGGGGGTAAGATTGGGAAAGGGTGAAAAAAATCTTGTTTGACCCTAATAAGTGGAGTGTCATATGAAAGAGCACTTAATTTAAGAAACATTGTAAGTTTTTTTATAATTTTGCGGAGCATTATCGGTGAATTATCGTCAATTATTGAATGTTATTTGAATTAATAATGTATATTTTCCAATTTAAACCATTTACAAGTTGGTGTAATTGCATCTCTCCTTAGTTACCCTAAACTGCTTATGCTAATATTTAACGAGATTTAACATTTTGTGTATAATTTGGATCAATTTTCAATTGACATTGCTATTGACTTTTACGAGGGAAAAATCATTTTTATGCGCCTATGGTATGGCGATATAAAAAGTCTACAACACAACTTTATTTAAATTATTTTTGTCAGTTTGTTCTTCTAGGATTCGCGGAACCCTAGGCGAGCGAATTTTATTCGCACTTGACCGACTTTTTTTTATATTTAAAAGGTTAAAAAAGAAAATACAAAGCCGGTATTTAACATTGAACACAATCGGTATTTAAATATAATATAAATACATATATGGTTTTGAATTATAATTCAAATTGAATTCAAGATTAACAGGCTGATTCTGACATACCCTCACAGATGTAAAAATAATCATAGTAAAGACTTTTCTCTTAGCTAAGACTAAAACCTCTTAAATGCGATTCTGTATGTAGTCACAACTGTGAGATGTCAAAAAAAAACCTCTTAACGTAAGACCATCAAACATGGTCATCTTAAGCATCATAATTTAATGTTACATATTTTTTTATTTGAATTCTTGTATAAAAAATTATATTAATAAAGGATAAAATATTAGTTATGTAATTATTATAAAATTTATAATAATTATCTATATTTTATTTTAGTTTGAATCAAAAATATAAAACAAAATATATATTGATAATGATTTTAAATAAAATGGCGATTGAAAATTTTATATTTGCACTATCAAAGTTTGGTGTCTCATGTTGTTCTATTTGTGCAAATTTTATATAAACTTTAAGAAAAACTATCATTTTTTTCACAAATCTATTGCAAAATCAATAATAATAATCAATATATTATATGGTATAATTTTATATTAATTGTACATAAATCAATAAAATATATTTCAAGATTGATATTCAATCAATAAAATGGCGGTTGAATATTTTCACAAACAAAAATTATTTATATCAAAAAATTTTCCAAAACATAAACTTGATTTTTATAAAAAAAACTATTATATAATATTACTATATTTCTTAATAATAATTTATATGGTATTTCAATATGTCTTTAAATTATTTAAAAAAAAAGTATGACATTTTATAATAATTTTGTTTATAAAAATAGCCGTTTGAGAGATCTCCAAAATATTTGTAGAATTATTATGAGGTTTTTTATGACAACGTTCACAGAATCGCAATTAAGATATTCCTCTTAAAAAAATTGTCATAACAAAAATAATCATAGCTAAGACCTCTTAACTCAGAATCAGCCTGTAAATAATATGTACATACACAAAATAACTACTGTTATTATGAAATAAGGGACCTGATAGAGACAATTAGGTTTTTACCATGGTAAATTAGAGTTGCCAGCCGTCAAGTTTTGAACGGGACAGACCAGTTTTAGAGCCGAACGTCCCGTGTCCCGTTGTAACTATGAACGGGACGCGGTTTGTCCCGTTTTGATAAAAAAATGAAGAAATGTTATCTGTCTTTAAAAATCTAACCGATTGAGCTTTATGCCCGATTTATAGTCGGTAACGTTAACTTTAACTTAACCGTAACTTAAGACACTACAAAATTTTGATTTATAGTTGGTAAGAAATTACGTATTCTTTGACGTTTGATCTGATATTAATTTTGATTTTGTAATCAATTTTATAAATCAATCAATTCTTTAAAAGTAACAAACTGATTTTAAAATCAAAATTTAAAATAATAAAATTCGAAATAAATATTTGATACAAAATTTAAAAATAAAAAATGTTATTTTCATATTAATTCCATGCTACCTAATATTTGGCTTTAAAATCGCTCCTTTGCATTTTTTAATAAATAAAATTTTATTTTTATGGACACTTGCAATTAAATATTACTTTTCTTCAGTTTTCATACTAAACGTCAAAAAATCCTTAACAAAATCTTTAAGATAGAATGAAATGAACTTTACGTTAAGTTAACGTTAAGTTTGCGTTAACGACTATAAATGCTCTAGTGCATTTTCATACATTTGTACTTTACGTTAAGTTAACTTTAAGTTAAAGTTACCGACTATAAATCTGGCATTATGTTAGATTTTTGTCTGTTTCAGTTTATTACTAAAACTACATTAGTTTATAATTTATCTACGGACAATATTGTAATTTTTATTACACTGTTTTCTTATTTGGACATTTCAACTTCAACAAAATGGGACAGTTAAATATTTATAGGAAAAACATGATCAAATTTAATTCAGATTGGATAAAGAATTAAATTTTTTTTGTTGGTAATAAATTCTCCAGATGGCAAACTTATAACAAGAGTTAGATCTCTTTTGAACGAAAACGAAATACGCACGATGAAGATGAAACTTTGATATCAGAAATTACGCATCACATTCATGGCGAAAATTTAATGATTTAAAACAATCAAAGTATTCACTACGATCGAACATAAGCTACAGGAATTGTAGGGAATATTTAGCAGTTGGCTCGTGTTTCGTTGAGAATATTTTAATTATTTCGTTTGTTTTTTGTGATTTGTTTAAAAAAAATTAAATCGTTATGAAAGAAATTCAATGTTTGCATTCCAAAGCGTAAAAATCTGCAATATTTAAAAATATACTTTTTACTGTTTATTTTTAAATTTATTTATAATAATAAAACTTCCTTATAGTAACAATTTGATTTTTATTTTTTTATTTTAAAGAATATCGATTTCGACTTACGTCATATTCAGTTCTTAAATTATTATTACAATTATTGCTTAAACTATTACTTATATACTATTTCAACTGCTGTTTTTTATTATTATGTCATATATTTTGTTAGTTTTAGTGTTGATTTTATCATTTAAAATATTGTTATTGTTTTTATGTTTATATATTTCTATTTCTTCCAATCTATCTAGATTTTGTCCTTTTCTTTTTTTATGTAATATGGTTAAATTTGTGTTGAAATTGGTGTATTTGTGTTTTTCTATTTTCAAATGTTGGGCATATCTGGATTTTGGATCGCTTCTGTTAATTTCATTGGTGTGCTCGATAAATCTTTTTTTGAAGGACCTCCCCGTCTGGCCTATGTAAAATTTACTGCAGTCGTCACAGGTAAGCTTATAAACACCTGTGTCTAAGCTTTGGGTTTTTTTAGTTTTTAGGTAGTTTTCTAATTTATTTTTGTTTTTGTAAGCGGCAATATATCCATATTTTTTAAAGTTTTTTGCATTATTTTGAATGTTGTTCTATTGTATGTTACGCCTACGTATTTTTTACCTGCTAAGTTTTCTTCATTCTTCAACGTTGTTAGGGTTCGCAAATTTTTCTTGTTTTTATGTTTTCTATTTAATGTGTCAATCATTTCATTTTTATATCCATTTTTTCTGGCTATGTATTTTATATTGTTTAGCTCGTCTTCATAATTTTCAGCGTTCATCGGTATAGTGTTCAATCTATTGATCATGTGGTTGTAGGCAGCTAGTTTATGTTGGTATGGATGATGTGATTTGATATTTATTGTTTGATCCGTTTGGGTTGGTTTTCGGAATATTTTGAATGTATGTTTTGAATCTACATTTTTGATTGATAAATCCAAAAAGTTTATTGTGTTGTTTTCTTAAACAACTTTTAAATAAACTTTGACACATTAAATAGAAAACATAAAAACAAGAAAAATTTGCGAACCCTAACAACGTTGAAGAATGAAGAAAACTTAGCAGGTAAAAAATACGTAGGCGTAACATACAATAAAACAACATTCAAAATAATGCAAAAAACTTTAAAAAAATATGGATATATTGCGGCTTACAAAAACAAAAATAAATTAGAAAACTACCTAAAAACTAAAAAAACCCAAAGCTTAGACACAGGTGTTTATAAGCTTACCTGTGACGACTGCAGTAAATTTTACATAGGCCAGACGGGGAGGTCCTGTGGCAATAACTTCTCATTCATTTGAAATAATAATAATAAATTATAATAACTCCTGCTTTTAGAAATCAAAGAGAAAAGTTCCCTGGAAAAACGATATTAAAAAAAAACTTTTAAATATTCATTCACTCGTTTTTTCATTATTATTAATGTTTTTTGTTTTTCCTTATTAACTACAATATTGTTAATTAATATAAAATCTTTTAATTTACAAATTTTACTCCATCTTTAATATATATTTATATTAACACACCATTACTGAATATAAAATAAAAGATATTGTGTCTTAAGAAAAAATCAATTTAAATAAATTATAAGTTTGAACATTGGTAAATTTTTCATTTCTTCGTTATTTTGATTTGGATGATTTCCTGAAAAATAATTTACCAACAGAAGATTAATTAGTGCATTAATTATATTAAACTATATTTAACGAATTTAAATAGTGTATCATATTTAATTATATCTATTTAAAAAAAACATGATTTCGAAGCGTTGAAGGGAGTTAAAGAAAGTATAGCAACTCGAACAGTCAAGCAGTTTTAAAATTTATTAAGTGAAGTTAATGAACAAAAAAATCAGATACGATTCGAGACATTGTAGAAATTTGTTGCTTGAACAAATCAATTTTGAGAGAATTCAATTCAAGCGAGAAGAAAAATTAAGCAATTCGTTATATATCTCTACCACATCAGAAGATATCTATTTGATTCCTGGCATAAATTTATCCGACGCAGCTTTACCTCTAGAGGAAAACAAATCTCATCATCGTACAACGCCACTACCTGGATCATCACTACAATCAACTAAGCTACCAAAACTCAACTAATCAACTCATCAACTGGATACCTCTTGCTATCAAAATTGGTGACCCCGAAAAGAATCATTCCAGGTAATTTTTTTCTGTTATATTTTAAAATCAGGAGTTGAATAAGTAATTTTTGTTTTATTGATGTAAACATTTTTTTTTTTGAAATTATATCATAAAAATTTTTCTTATATTCACTTACAATTCGTTTTGTTAAAGAAATTTTTTTTTTGTTTTTGTTACTTTTTCGGTTGGTTATCGTGAACCAACACGCCTTGGAATTTTTATTGGCTGCAACATTCTTCTACCTCGTTGCCGTCCTCCTTGCCCACTTCAGTAATGTCTGCGAGCGACCCACTCAATTTAATTGAACTTGATCAGGAACAAGCTGCTTCACCTTCACGGTAACACAAGAGCAGCTTGACAAGATGTTAGATGAACGGATGGAAGCTGCATTTGCCAGAATTCAGCTCCATCAATCATCTGTTTCTTCTTCTACACCTTCCTCTTCAAAACCGCCACCTGCAAGTTCAAATGAAATACTTTCTCCAACATCCGCTCCCCAAATTAACGCAATTACCCCAAAAGTCCCTCCCATTTGGTCTGATAAACCAGAACTTTGGTTTATCATGCTTGAGGGCCAATTCTCTCTGGGCAACATTAAGTCCCAGCAAGCCAAGTACGGTTATGTACTTGGTGTCATAACGCCGTCTCTTGCTACGCTGGTAAGAAACATTATTTCCCAACCAGATACGGTTAACCCATACGATAAGCTAAAAGAGGCTCTTCTAGACCGCTTATCAAGCAGCCCTTCTGATCGCTTGCGCAACGTGCTCCGCGGTATGGAACTTGGGGATAAAAAGCCCTCACAATTTCTTCGGGATTTAACTGCTGAATCCCAAGGTTTAGTATCTGAAAAGATGTTGAAAATTCTTTGGGAGGACAAACTTCCACAGGCTGTGCGTACCGCTATCGCAGTAGTCAAGGCTGACTTGCCAAAGACTGCTGAGATAGCCGACAGAATTTTTGCCACATTAGTTGGTCCTAATCTAAGTGCGGTAGATAGTCCTGCCGCTCCTTCTTCTTCCTCCAGTGAGGACAAGGTCTGGGCTCTGCGATATCAAGAATTGCAGACCCAACACGCACAGCTGCTGAATGCCTTGCAGCAAAAATCTTCTTCTCGACCTTTCCCTCGTAGTCGTAGTAGATCCAAGGATCGAAACGACTACAACAATTTTCGGCATAATCGCTCCAATTGCCCTAATCAATCTTCCGCGCGACCTCGTTCCAAGTCGCGCACTCAAATGTTCGATGGTATATGTTATTACCATCACACTTACGGGGATAACGCACGTAAATGTGACCCCGATTGCAAATTATTTTGCCCAAAATTTTCATCTCCAAAAAACTTTTAAGCTCATCACATGAGGCGGCGTGTGATGATAGCTTCTCGAAACTACGTCTCTTGATATTCGATATCAACTCCCGTCGACAATTCTTGGTTGACACAGGTGCTGAAGTGTCAGTTCTCTCCGCAACAACAGAGGAAAAACTCTCGAAGAAATCAGCTTTCACTCTCTACGCTGCTAACGCCACTCCTGTTAGTACATATGGTAACAAAACTCTAACTCTAAACATTGGTCTCAGACGTGTGTTCTGTCAGACCTTTGTTATCGCCAATGTTACCATCCCTATTCTTGGAGCTGATTTCTTGAACAAGTATGGTCTCCTAGTGGATATTAAAAATCGACGCCTCGTCGATCCACTAACATCCTTGTTCACTCTCGCCAAAATCTCCACTTCTCCAACGCTCTCGCTAACAACCATCAATAATGATACGGTTGATATTCAAATTAGAAATATCCTTAATGATTTCAAGGCTATCACTTCTCCTTATGACCTAGCTAAGCCGGTCAAACATAACGTGACTCAAGTCATTGAGACTCACGGTCCTCCCGTCGCTTGTAAGTACCGACGATTAGCTCCTGACAAATTGGCCATCGCAAAGACGGAATTCGACATTATGTTGTCGCAAGGCATTTGCCGACCGTCAAAAAGCCCTTGGTCCTCTCCTCTCCACCTCGCCAAAAAGAAGAACGGCGAGTGGAGACCTTGCGGTGACTACCGCTCTCTTAACAATGTCACTATTCCTGATAATTATCCTATTCCACATATTCAGGATTTTTCGCATCAACTTCATGGATGCAAATTTTTCTCCACTATCGATCTTGTCCGCGCATATCATCAAATTCCTATTGATGAGCGCGATATTGCAAAAACTGCAATTTCAACTCCGTTCGGACTCTTCGAATTCGTTCGAATGACTTTCGGATTGCGAAACTCTGCGCAATCCTTCCAACGGTTTATGCATTCTCTTCTCCGAGACCTAAATTTCTGTTTCATCTACATAGATGACCTCCTTATTGCTTCTGAAACCTTTGAGGAACACCTCAAACATCTTAGGACTGTTTTTGAGCGTCTTTCCGACGCTGGTCTCATTATCAACGTTGATAAATGCAACTTTGCTAAAACCAACGTTGACTTTCTCGGACATTCTATTGATTCATCTGGAATCAAACCTACTCCTGAACGTGTCGATGCTATCAATCGTTTCGAACGTCCTGAAACAGTTATGCAACTCCGTCGTTTTCTCGGAATGATTAACTTCTACCGCCGATTCATTCCTCACGCTGGTGGCAATCAAGCTATCCTCAACGATTTCCTTAAAGGTTCCAAAAAGAATGACAAACGTGTCATTCAATGGTCCGAAGACGCCATTCAAGCCTTCGACTTATGCAAGCGGCAACTCAGTGAGGCAACAACTCTTTCTCACCCCTTACACTCTGCCCAACTTGCCGTAATGGTCGACGCTTCCGATAAGGCAATTGGCGCTGTTGTCCAACAAAAAATTAACGACTGTTGGACACCACTTAGTTTCTTCTCTGTGTGACTCGATGAAACGCAACAGAAATACAGCGCTTATGATCGCGAACTCCTTGCAGCTTACTCTGCAATTAAACACTTTCGGTATCTCCTTGAAGGTAGAACCTTCACGCTCTTTACCGATCATAAGCCACTCATTTACGCTTTGTCGCAGAACCCTGCCAAAGCTAGTCCTCGCCAATTCCGCCATCTAGATTTTATCAGTCAATTCACGACTGATATTCGCCACATTTCTGGAATTGATAATGTAGTTGCCGATACACTTTCTCGTGTCGAGCAAATATCGATTCCAGAAAACATTAATTACGACGAAATTGCTGACGCTCAGTTCAACGATAACGAACTAAAGGAATTAGTGGACACTAGTCCCACACTTCAATTCCGATCCTTTCCAGTATCGTTTGGCAATTCTAATGCCAAAACTATTTTATGTGATACCTCTTCTGGTAATCCACGACCTTTTATTCCAAAGCAATTTCGTCAATCTGTTTTCAATAGTCTCCACAATTTATCTCACCCAGGAGTCCACAGTTCTGTCAAACTCCTAACTGAAAAAGTCATTTGGCCATCCATTAAAAAGGATGTACGACAAATGGCTCAGAACTGCCTGGCTTGCCAAAAGGCAAAAGTTTCTCGCCATACTCAATCTCCTTTAGGTAACTATCCCTCCATTTCTCAAAGATTTTCCGAGATTCATATGGACATTATTGGTCCACTTCCTACCTCTGAGGACAAACGCTATTGTGTCACTATTATTGACCGCTATACTCGCTGGCCTGAAGCCATTGCTATCTCGGATATCACAGCTGAAACGGTAGCATCAGCTCTCTACTCCAATTGGATTTCTCGTTTCGGAGTACCTTCAGTAATCGTCACTGATCAGGGCTCCCAATTCGAATCCAATCTCTTCAGCGAGTTGTCAAAACTAATCGGTTTCGAACGCAAACGAACTACAAGTTACAATCCGAAATGTAACGGCCTCATCGAACGTTGGCACCGAACTTTAAAATCTGCGATAATGGCCTACGACAGAACGGATTGGACGCGTATATTACCGTCAATACTACTTGGTTTACGAACCACTTTCCGTGAAGATTTCCAATCTTCATCGGCTGAGCTCGTCTATGGTACTAACATTCGTCTTCCTGGTGAATTCTTTACCGAAAACTCCACTTCTACTCCTCAATCTGACTTCGTTTCTCAATTGAAACAACATTTCAACCACCTTCGTCCCTCAATTGCATCAAGACACACTTCTCCTAATGTTTTCGTCTCCAAAAATCTCCAGTCTTGTTCGCATGTCTTCTTACGTACTGACTTAGTACGTAAATCATTACAACCGCCATACGAAGGTCCTTTCCAAGTCATCAGTCGCGATGATAAAAATTTCGTTATTGACCGTAAAGGTCAACACATTCGAGTTTCCATCGACAGATTAAAACCTTGCTTTAGGGAACAATCTGAAGATGACTTAACTCAAAACTCATCTACTTTGAGAACTGATCTCAGTCGCGCAGACGAAACTTCGTCTTCTACAGATAAAGTCCATTCTACTCTTCCGGACACATCCTCGTCTTTCCCTTCTACCTCTGAAGATGCGAGGAAACGCGACGCTAAAGCAAATGTTTCAACTAAGAAGGTCAGATTTAATCTTATTCCTCAAACACAACTATTCCACCCCGCATCCACAATTACACGAGCAGGCAGAACTACTCGTACCCCTGCTCGTTTCCTTCGTGCTGTAGCACAATAATTTCTATATCGTCCCATCTTCGATGGAACTAGGGGGGGAGTGTTGTGGCAATAACTTCTCATTCATTTGAAATAATAATAATAAATTATAATAACTCCTGCTTTTAGAAATCAAAGAGAAAAGTTGCCTGGAAAAACGATATTAAAAAAAAACTTTTAAATATTCATTCACTCGTTTTTTCATTATTATTAATGTTTTTTGTTTTTCCTTATTAACTACAATATTGTTAATTAATATAAAATCTTTTAATTTACAAATTTTACTCCATATTTAATATATATTTATATTAACACACCATTACTGAATATAAAATAAAAGATATTGTGTCTTAAGAAAAAATCAATTTAAATAAATTATAAGTTTGAACATTGGTAAATTTTTCATTTCTTCGTTATTTTGATTTGGATGATTTCCTGAAAAATAATTTACCAACAGAAGATTAATTAGTGCATTAATTATATTAAACTATATTTAACGAATTTAAATAGTGTATCATATTTAATTATATCTATTTAAAAAAAACATGATTTCGAAGCGTTGAAGGGAGTTAAAGAAAGTATAGCAACTCGAACAGTCAAGCAGTTTTAAAATTTATTAAGTGAAGTTAATGAACAAAAAAATCAGATACGATTCGAGACATTGTAGAAATTTGTTGCTTGAACAAATCAATTTTGAGAGAATTCAATTCAAGCGAGAAGAAAAATTAAGCAATTCGTTATATATCTCTACCACATCAGAAGATATCTATTTGATTCCTGGCATAAATTTATCCGACGCAGCTTTACCTCTAGAAAACAAATCTCATCATCGTACAACGCCACTACCTGGATCATCACTACAATCAACTAAGCTACCAAAACTCAACTAATCAACTCATCAACTGGATACCTCTTGCTACCAAAGTCCTTCAAAAAAAGATTTATCGAGCACACCAATGAAATTAACAGAAGCGATCCAAAATCCAGATATGCCCAACATTTGAAAATAGAAAAACACAAATACACCAATATCAACACAAATTTAACCATATTACATAAAAAAAGAAAAGGACAAAATCTAGATAGATTGGAAGAAATAGAAATATATAAACATAAAAACAATAACAATATTTTAAATGATAAAATCAACACTAAAACTAACAAAATATATATGACATAATAATAAAAAACAGCAGTTGAAATAGTAT
Source organism: Diogma glabrata (assembly GCA_963693315.1). Lineage (NCBI taxonomy): Eukaryota > Metazoa > Arthropoda > Insecta > Diptera > Cylindrotomidae > Diogma > Diogma glabrata. Next base: position 231,227,799 of record OY856188.1, on the reverse strand, counting down.
ATAAGTAATAGTTTAAGCAATAATTGTAATAATAATTTAAGAACTGAATATGACGTAAGTCGAAATCGATATTCTTTAAAATAAAAAAATAGAAATCAAATTGTTACTATAAGGAAGTTTTATTATTATAAATAAATTTAAAAATAAACAGTAAAAAGTATATTTTTAAATATTGCATTTTAATTCAAAAGTGACAAAAGCACACAAACAGTGAATAATATGGAAAACCATAATAACACATATATCGTAAAAATCTACGTCATATGGGCGGAGTTCTGTTCTGATTTTTGAATTGATAAAATCCGTTTTATGTTAATATGTTGTTAGATAATGTAAAGCCGATTGTGTTAACGCACTCAACATGCATGCCATTGTTCAATGTCCAATCAAGTCTAAAGAGCTGACTTATGATATAAATGAAGCCGATTTATTTGGGTCAAGTCTATAAGTTGCTGATGTAAGTTTAAATGAAAAATCGGTTACGAGAGATATAAGAACGGATCAGCTATAGATTTAAGTATAGCATACGACGACTTTTGTGCCCATCTTAACCTGATGACTAAATTTTATGAAGTTTGAAGCTGGTTTGAATGATATTACCGTCAAGAATGTTAAATGAACGGCAAGGATTCGGCTACTAGTTTATCCTCGTTATTCATAGCACTAGCTTGTTTTAATTTATTTATGAAAAAAAAACAATTAAATTTTTGTAAACTATAGTATCCAGGATTGTCAAATATATTTTCGATTATCTAACGATCTAAATAGTATTCTAACGAAACCTTAGAATCTAGCAAAATATCACCGAGTCACGACGTAAGGCCCGCTATACACTTGAGCTAAGCTATGCAAACTATGTTTTTTGTATATAACGTAATCAAATGGATGACTATACACTTAAGCTAAGCTTATAGCTTAGCTCAAGTGTATAGTCATCCATTTGATTACGTTATATACAAAAAACATAGTTCGCATAGTTCGCATAGCTTAGCTCAAGTGTATAGCGGGCCTAACTCATAATTTAAACTAAGGCGGGCTATACACCTGAGCTAAACTATGCGAAATATGCGAACTATGTTTTTAAAAAAGTAATGTTTTAATGCGAATAAAGCTTTTTAAAAAAATTTAATGTTTCCGTTTTTCTTTTCTTTTTTAAATGTTTTGTTTCCGTAATGTTTTTTTCTATAATTACGTTATATACATTATTTTTTAAAAACATAGTTCGCATATTTCGCATAGTTTAGCTCAGGTGTATAGCGGGCCTAAACCATGTTTAAGCTATTTGTACTGCTAGAGGTGCCAAGCTAGAGAATTATGAAATGTGGGCAGCTCAATGACTCTTTTGTTTTTAATTTGTAAGCAACTTATGATCTTGTGGATTGTATAAGTGTTTTAATTGATTATACGTTTGAAGTTGAGTGGTTGGGATCTGAATAAAAAATACTGTTATGACCGCCAAATTACGTGATGTCTAACATGAGTCGGTTGAACAAAAGGTCTACCATCTGATAAGAACCCTTGAAATGAACCCTGGGAAATTAGTTCCGTGTTGCTAAAAAAACTAGCAGTAAGGACTAATTTCCTAACCAACCAACACTTTTCCATTTTTCAATTACAATAGGACTTCACTGCATCGTTTCATTACATTGGTAATGTATACACATATAAAACAACTGAGGATCATGGTGCATTTTTTAATTTATATAAATTTATTTCTCAGTCAGCTGTTATAACAGTGATCATTTCATTGCCAATGTTTAGCTAGATGTTGGTAATAATAAATGTTGACGCCCCTATTAAATTGATTATATATTATCAAATGTAACTCGATTTAATGTTAATGAATAGGTTGGGCGGAGTTTTGATTTGAATATTGTGTCTCTTTTTTTATGTAATTAAGTATGATCGTGGTTGATTGATTTTCGATATATAATGCTTATGTAATCAAATTCTAATTACTCTCTTTTATATGTAATATTGAGAGTATAAATATCAAAATATTTATGAATTCTGTTGAGTTGTATTTAAAATTCAAATGACGAACAATGTTTTCGCAATGTGCAGTCGAGTTTATAATAAAAAATATTATTGTTGTAAAAAAAAGGGTCATATCGTGTTAAATTTATAAAATAAAATAAAATTTATTGATTAATATAAATAAAATACCTAAAAAGAATTATTTGAATGTTTTTATTTTCATTTGAAAGTAGCGTCAAATTGCTTAGTGTTCGAAATTAAAGTTATCTATGCATTTATTGGAAACCGTAAAATTGGTTAAATTAAAGTGTCGACGAAGCAAATTACGTCGTTTTTATTAATTAGAAATAAATAGGATGCTGACAGTTTGTTTGATATTATTGACGGCAGTGCTGATAGTTTGGTGATATTATTTATATGCAACAAAATTTGTTTACCAGTATCATGTGTAGCGAGTGGATAATACACGCATTATATATAGTTAACTGGAAATGTACGTACTATAAGTGGGAATCATGTAACGCCGGATATATTGGAAGATGGATTGCATGAAAAAGGAAAGGAAATTTTTGATGGGATTAAGAGTTTAGTTTGGAAGAGTTTGTTGGGAAAGAAGAAATGGAATTGGCATCGGTTGATGTTATGGGACCTGGCCAATTTATTGAGAATACTAGTGATTTACTCATTTACAGTGGATCAACATTCAACATTTAATTAACGTAAGCTTATACATTTTAATTTATATGAATTTTCTGGATTAATTTATTTTTGTGCTGTTTAAATTATTTTTCTGTTAAGCTAAATTTGTAGTTGTAACAACAAATTAGTGTAAATAAATTGTTACTTTTTTTTTAATTGGAGATCTTTCTTGTGTATGAGTCCGCACCTGGTCCATACAATTCGTGTATCATTTTTTAAGATTTATAAATTTAAAACGCGCTTGGATAATAGATACCTTAGGTATCTATTCTAATCGTGAACAGTCCAACTTTTCAATACATTGCTGGTAATCTAGTTAAAAGCAGTAACCATCTTCAAAAAATTTCAACGTGTTCTATAACAACTCGAGTGGGTTCAAAAATGTCGTTTTCTACTTTTCCATCCGAAATATACAGTGTGTGTTTTTATTGAATTTTAGTGAATTATTTTAAAATATCTATTTTCGTTTCGCTCGGAGCGGAGTAGGCAAGACAAGTGTATAAATATGAGCCCACTTTTCTATTGAATTTGGTGTAAACGATTGTGTCCCGTTTTGTAAATTTTAAAAGGTGGCAAGTCTATGGTAAATTGAAATGTTAATTCCATGTAAGTGTATATTAGAATAATTTTTTTACCGATTTGATGCAACATGGGGGGGTTCGAATCCCCAGCAACCCCCATGCGTACGCCACTGACTGCAACACAAAACGACTGTCGTAAATAACGTTTGTTTTACGACAGATTGAGTGTTGACAGTTTGTTTTGTCAATACATGTGTTCCTTTGGAACGAAATAGCTGCTCAAAGCAGCTTTTGAGTAGATCACCAATGGAACGCCGAAAATTGGAAAAATTTTCAAATATTATTCTCAAAAATTTTTATTTTGGGCTGATGTTTAGATCTGACTGGTCCATTTTATTATTAAAAATACCAAAACAAGTTTATAAACGATCTAAATAAAATCGAAAAATAATCTGCTTTTCAACTACACAACTTGTTCGAGGTAGAGTAGATCAAAGCAAATTTGAGTAAGTTTGATTTTCAATGGAACGCGCCTAATATTTTAAAACACAAACAGAAAAATAAAACCAAATTATTTAATTTTTATTAAATATATTGAACGAAAAACATAAACTAAATAATATTTAAATGTTGTTCTTTATGACAAAAACAACCGATAAATCGTGGAATCATTAATTTTAAGAAATTTTTACGACTGTACGAAACAAAAATCTGTAAAAATACTTAGTAAAACAACATTTGTTAAATTAAAAAATTTAATTTTGTTATCAAAATATCAAATATAAAAATACAAAATATCATACGCATATCATATCCTGTTTTTTTTATCTAGGCGTAAACTTGACATAGAAATTTTCTGTAGTATATGTAACCAATCCTGTAGCTTCTTCTAATAGTTTTGACAAATTTGCATTCTCTGGTAATGAAACAGTGAACTTTTGAAACAAAGCTGCTACAAATAAAAACATCATATTTCGTGCAAATGTTTCACCTGCACAAAGTCGTTTTCCTATAAAATTTAATATTAATTTTTTTCTTAAATACATAAACCGCTATCGAAATCAATTAAATTACCTGCTCCAAATGGTAATGATTTATCAAGTTTTAAATCTAGTATGCCATCTTTATTTAAAAATCTTTCTGGTCGAAATACTTCTGGATCGTTCCATAAACTTTTTTGGTTATGAAATGCATACAATCCAGCCATCATAACAGTAGATTTTGGAACATCGTAGCCCATATAGGTAGTATCCTCTACAGATAGATGTGGAATACTTGATGGCACTAATGTTTCGTGTCTCAAAATTTCTCGAACCGTTGCTTCGGTATAATTTAATCTGATTCAAAAATATAAATATGTTTTAAAGCAATTCCAATTATTCGTATACCTACTTACTTTGGCCTATCGTTTAGATTTGGATATCTGCTGTGACCTACAACATCATCGATTTCTTTTTGTATTTTAATTTGAACTTCTGGATAAAGAAAAATTCTCTGAATCAAAAATGTGATTTGTTGAGCATTGGCGGTTAGGGCCGGTAAGAAGAAGTCTGTGCAGGCCATCACTAAACTTTCATCTTAAATTATTCAAAATATAATTTAAACATCTGTTATTCAAAAACTAATATTTAACATTATAATTACAATTAAAATGATCTTTCTGAATCTCATTTTCTTCTTTTAATTTAAACTTCCTTATTGACATTTCTTTTATGTATCGATCTATAACATGACGTTCGTGATTTTCGTCATAAGTTTCAATTTGTTTGTCGATAATATTCTGTTAAATAATAAAAAATAGTTAGTGAGTGCAAGCTTACATTAAAACTGTCCTAACTATCTCAGTTAGTCTGATAGAATGCACTATGTAACTATGGATGTCCAAAGTTGAAGTGACTAAACATGTCTAGGGCTCGAGCTATAAGTTAGAATATTGATAGCTCAACGGACTCTTAGTCCTGGTTTTTAAAAGTTCGTTCCCAAAACTAGACAGCTTGGTGTATGTATATACATCAATTTCATGGTATAAAAACCACAAACTTAGGCTCTTTACTTAGAACAAAGTTCTTTAAACAAACTTTTTCAAATTAAGAAACCCGAATGATCTTATGAAAAATAGTGGGAATGTATTGAGATTGTCATAGAGCTTGTGGAAAATCGTCTCTTTAGTGAGATGGAAAAATATTAAAATATCAAAAATTTTCTAAATTTAAATTATCAAAATAGACCTCTATCACATATTTGTGTCAAAATAAATCGATGAAGTTGCATATATGTATGTATGTAACAGTAGACGTAACATTTTGTGTTTAACATTTGGAAAATAGAAACATTTAGCTAATTTTAATTTTGAGAACAAAAACTTACTTGAATGAAATCATACATTCCTTTAAACCCTGATCTCACGGGAACGTAGCCAGATGCGTGAGGAAAAACCGATCCAATAAATGGTATTATACTTAGCAGCCGTCCATAATCATCAGAATGTTTTTGAAAACGCATGCCGTCTTTCCAAACTCTGTAAATAAGATAATTTTGAATAATTACTTTTTGTAACATCAAATTTAAACAAAATCGCCTAGCTTACTTCATTAATAATCCCTGATCTTCTCTACTTAATCGTTCGCCACATAACGTTTGTAAAAATGAGTTACTTAAACTAGTTACAAAAATGTTAGGGCATATTACTGTATCACCTTCAAATAACAGTTTTTCATGTTCATATTTTGGTCCGTTTTGTAATAAATCAACGAACATCGATATCTCCTCTTCAATATTCATTTCTAATTCATAGCATCGTCGGCCAAAACCAGAATCTCTTAAATGTCGTAAAACAAATCGTCTATTATCACGCCATTTTAAGCCATCGGTAAAAAATATACCAGTGCGATCTAGTTTAGGATCTTTTAACCTTGCCAAATATATATCTGGCCGTCCATCAAATTCCTGACGATTTAATAATTCTTTTACAGATTCATGATCATTGGCTACAATGATGGGTAGTGGTCCATAATAAAATCCAATAATGTTTGATTTGTAATATTTACACAACCATAACACAGCTTTATGAATATGAGCTGAATTTAAAATTAGTAAAAAGAGATAGCTACCAAAAATTGGTATTCTTGGAGGTCCTGTTGAAAAATGATAAACAATACATTATTTATTATTAATTATTAAATTATCTGATTTGAAAATAAGTTTAACCATATATTATATTGATATCTATATATATAATACACAAAAAAAAACGAAAAAGCGTAGCCATACCGTATGGCTTCAAAATTTATTTTAAATAAAGGGTTAACAAGTGACACTTTACGACCCCATACTACAGTAATAAAGTAAAACTTTACTATCTAGGCAAGTAAAAAATATATTATTTATTGTTAATATATATTTATATCGGGCTAAGGCCGTCTTCAGGATAATAAAACTAACTAATAGTAATAATATTAATATTTTTGATAGTTTTCTGATCCTGAAGATGGACCTAGCCTAAAATATGTAGATATTTAATAATAAACAACGTATTTTAATTCAATTGAGGAAGAACAATTTAAAAACAAATTTTATAAGTGGTATGCAACAAATTTTAAAATACGATAAGATAGGCCACAACAATTTTGAGATAACTCTTAAGTCCTGGGGGCGCATTTCTCATGTTTGAACAGAGCGCAAACATGTCTTGCACCGGCCCTGGCCATACGATAGGAAAGACGACTGAAGAGTATACGGTAGGCAACGAAGAAAAATAAAAAACGAAACATAAACGAAGTTTATTAAATTTCTATTTAGTATTTTATATTTTCTTTTCAAATTTCAATTTAGTTTATGCATCGCTTTCGGAGTGGATAGACGTATTATTTTTCTTTGTTTTTAAATATTATTATTATTATTTTTCTTTGATTTAGTTATTATTTTTCTTTATTTTTAAATATTTTCTATTGATTAGAAATTAAAGAATCAATTCATAAAATTGATTTGTTCTTTCTGTGCAAAACAGTACAAGCAGGCTACAGACCTTCAATCAATTTGTCAATCAATTGAAAACGAAAATAAACGAAATAAAATTTAGGGGATTTTTACACTAAATTTTATTCCGTTTATTTTCGTTTTCGAATTGATTGACAAATTGATTGTAGGTCTGTAGCCTGCTATAGAGAAATATTTCATAATAGCCGTGTTCGATTTGACTGAAACAACTGAATTATCTGAAAAGAATATATTAAGCATAATATATAAAATGTATTTTAGCTAGAACATAAAAAACGTTTCGTTGTCATTGTCGATGTAGTGGGTTGTGAGAAAGGTTTGGGGTTCAACGCGGACCCTATATTGATTTTTTATTGTTTTTGTCTGTTTTTTATAGAACATTAAAATTATTCCTTTTTATTCATAAAAACTCCACTTACGGCATTTAAATTTTTCGATAAAGTAGTGTTTTAAAATTATTGCTAAAATGCCTATAATGCCTTATACCCCATAGTATATATATATATATATATATATATATATATATATATATATATATATATATATATATATATATATATATATATATATATATATATATATATATATATATATATATATATATATATATATATATATATATATATATATATATATATATATATATATATATATATATATATATATATATATATATATATATATATATATATATATATATATATATATATATATATATATATATATATATATATATATATATATATATATATATATATATATATATATATATATATATATATATATATATATATATATATATATTTAATATTATCATAATGATATTTTACTTCCCGTATCACGCACAAAGTTTGTGTGCTTTCATAAATCATAAGGAAATTGAGTGCGAAATAAATAAATAAAAAACTTTTGTTTGAAGTTCATTACAAGATTCATTTATAAATAAAGCTCATAATGGATTCATTATAGGCATTAAATAATTGAGGTCAACAAAAATGCAGCCATTACGTCATTCAATTTGCAGTTAAAAAGAAGGTATTATACTATATAGTAAAGGTGATTAATGCATTAAGATTTAAGATCACCCTAAACACGGATAAATGTATAGCATTTATCAGTGTTTAAGCTGATTTTAAATCTTAATTCATAATAATTTTAACTGTAGATCTGATATGCATAATCGTTATAGAATTTTAATTTTAAGTTTTTCTATTTTATAGTTCTTGATTATTTTTAAAAACTTCAAACTTTCGAAAGTTGCTAACAGTACGTTTTGGCCTTCTAATCATCTTTTGCTTACATTCCAAGCAGGGTTTGTTAGGCTTTGAAATACGACCAAGCACTGGTTAACAGTACTTGGCTTATGTTAATCGTCCAGTACTAGAATCATTCATCGGTCGATTTATTGTTTACAGAGAAGAGCCAGTGTACTGTTCCCTTCAAATGGGCAAACACTGGTATACAAGAATGATAAAAAGTACTTGGATATTGATATTGTGCCATTAGTGGAACCGTGAATCGGCCGATTTTTTGTTTATAGAATGTTACCGGTACGTTTTACTTTAAATGGCCAAACAACGGCACGTTAATTGCTAACATTAATTGGCTGTTGTTAATGGGCCAGTACTACAACCATGAATTAGCCTATCTATGTCATTGGGTTAAAATTCAATAGAGTACTATCCATATATATTTTGAGTTTTAAATTTGTTTTCACTAGACATTTTTATTTATTTTAATTATTATGTATTTAATTTTTTTTAAATTTATATAAGATAATATTTTATATTTTGTTATTGGCCCAGTCATGGTTGCCAATACTCGGCCATTGCTGCAATACTGGTCATCACTATTGGTCCGTTAGTGAGCCAACTGTACAACCGTATGGACCATTGCTAATTTCTGTTGGCCCATAAATTACAGCCATTAGCTGTCCATATGGCAAATATTTCATCCAGTAAAATTATAATAATGGACCAGTCATGCCAGTACTAGCTCATTCTTCCATTTACTGGTGGTGAACCATTACCGGACTAGTTGTACAACCTTGTACGGGATATTCAACCCCACGCATGGACATATGACAAATATGACATTTATTTACAATAGTTTTATTGTTTTTTTTTGAATAAAAAATGCCAATCTAATATCATGCACATATATCCTAATACGAATTGTTGTTGCAGCCGGTTGTATGAATTATATCTCCAGTTTAATCCAAACAAGCTAAGCTTAGCATTTTAAGAAAAAATTATATGTTTTCTTCGTAGGAAAATTTCTTTTTTTCTTCAGTTTACGTGTTTCCGACTTTAATTGGTAATATCCCACTTAAAAATCCAACATCGATAACACTAGTTTACAAGAAAAACGTCCCTAAATAAAATCCAACTTTTCCTTTAGATCTTGATCTGTTGAACACGAATATCATATTCAATTTTTTAGGTTTGCTCTTGTTTTTGAGATATTCTCGAAAAACCAATTTTTTCGGTGAATAAAATGGTTATTCCGGTTTTTGGATCGCATATGTTACAAAACAAACAAATTTAAAGCCTCGTTGACACTAAGGTAGTTTACAATCTACTATTCAGCGAGTTTACTATCAGCTTGTAAACTCGTCTAGTGTAATCATGTTTACAATATAACTAGCAGATCTACCGAAAAAGTTGATTGGTTGGCTACTTTACAATCTACTTGCCAGCTTTTAAACTCGCCAACTAGCAGCTTGTAAACAATCTCAGTGTCAACGAGGCTATATATTAATAAAACAAGTGCATAGTAAAGATACTAATAAACATTTTGAGCTTTTTTGTAAAAATCCATTGAGGATTCTGGAAGTTGTACTCGAAAAAAGTTGAAAAAAAAAATCAAAAATATATGTTTTTTTTAAATTTCTCCATATTCAATGCCATTATTTTTGAACCAACAATGACTGTAAATTTTTTTACTTCCTTGGAGCCTACAGTTGATTTAATATCCTTTCTTTTAAGTTAAAAACACGAATTTTGGTGCAGGTTGCACCAAGTTATTCAGGTTTTCCCAAAAAAGTCAAAACTAAAAATTTGGAAAAAAAATATTTTTACTTAGTATAATTTAAATTCTGCAACATAATTGATTTATATATGAGTTGTTATACAGATTTTTGAGTTAAAATTGCGAGTTAGGATGTATTATGCAAATTCAACAGATAAAACATAATGAATTTGGGCTATTTTTATAATTGAAACTTCTTGAGAAACCATTTAAATAGATTTAACTTTATATTTTACTATATTAAAAGAATTCATAACTGATGTTTGAGAACAACTGAACTTGTAAAATATTATTTACGATGCGGCACAAAAAGAACAGCAAAATACATAAACGCGGTTGAAATAAGGAAAACTCACAATGGATAAAAAGTTTTTATCCGAAAATCTGTATAACAACTTATAATATAAATCAATTATGTTGCAGATTTTAAATTATTCTTAGTAAAAAAATTTTTTTCCAAATTTTTGGTTTTGCCTTTTTGGGGAAAACCTGAATAACTTGGTGCAACCTGCACCGAAATTCGTGTTTTTTAACTTAAAAGAAAGGTAATTAAAGTTACCACAGGAATTTACAGTCATTATTTGTTCAAAATTTATGGCGTTCAATATGGAAAAATTTAGAAAAAAGCGGACATTTTTGATTTTTTTTTCAACTTTTTGAAACATAGTTGGACATTTTTTAATATATTTCATAAGTGATTGTTTGTGAATTATATAATTAATTATATATTAATGTGTAATTAATTATATAATTACACATTATTGTGGTTTTTATTATTATTGTCGTAAAAAATCCTTAAATTTAATAAAATGTAATATTCTAAACAAATAAAAATATAGAACAGATAAGTTTTTTTTACACATATATATATATATATATATATATATATATATATATATATATATATATATATATATATATATATATATATATATATATATATATATATATATATATATATATATATATATATATATCTATATATATATATATATATATATATATATATATATATATATATATATATATATATATATATATATATATATATATATATATATATATATATATATATATATATATATATATATATATATATATATATATATATATATATATATATATATATATATATATATATATATATATTTATTTATTTTTTACTGATTTGTTCTAAGTCGTTTAGACCTTAGTTACCGAAATAATAATGACATTCATAATTACCAAGGGAATTATAAGAGGGAGTTATGGATTCATAATAGACCTAATTTTAATTATAAATTTTTGTTATAAAAGAATTGTTTATTTGTAAACAACATCATTTACATAAAGCCATAGTAACGAATAACAATACCCTAGCAATACAATTTGAAGTGAAAAATAACAAACTTGATCAATTAAAACGCAAAATCATGCTATAAAAATACTTGATAAAAATAAATGTTTTAGTTTGGTTTCAGTAAAAAATAAAATTATCTATGTATCACGTGCATTATTAAATGTCAATTACCTTGTGAAACTTACTAGCCTAGTAAACGTTTCCCTCGATAATTAACATCCTTATTATTGATACATAAATAACTATTAATATATGTACGTTTCTAATCTCTAACCTAAAATTTAATAAATCTTAATATTGCAATTTCACACAAATATATGATAGAATATGATAATATATATGTTATATTCAAATTGTTTTTATTTCTTTATTTATAGAATGATAGTAAATAGGGAGAGGGTTAATCCATATCCAGAACTACACAACGTAATTATGAAAATAATTACGGATTAAATCAGTAAATTATTTGTGATATAACATCACTCCGATGGAAAATCTCCCATCATATAAGAACTGAATCTAAAAAATTATGGTGCCAATTATGAAATTTTTTGCAATCCATACAATTTTCGACCGACCTAGTTTCGAACCAATGAGAAAATTTTAATCTTTAAAAAAGTTTATCATTCTCATCAGGGCTAGCCGACTAGATAAACTACCAAAAAATGTCAACGCTTATATAAACCAAAAATAAGTCTACATCTCTAGCAAAGTGTAAAAAACAAAAAATTTACATAAACATCGGCGAGAAGAAGATGACTAGTCTTCCCTTGTGTCTATTGACACATAATTAACAATTAATTCAGTAAATTATTTGTGATATAACATCACTCCGATGGAAAATCTCCCATCAAGAATATAAGCACTGAATCTTAAAGATTATGGTGGAAATTATGAAATTTTTTGCAATCCGCCGATACGAGTTTGTTATTCAATACTAGTATGTCTAGAGTATAAAAAAACAGTGATCGCTAGAGAAACCAATTGACTAGACCTGAATCTATTAAATATATGTTTATGTAAATTTTTTGTTTTTTTATACTTCGCTTGAGATGAAAACTTTAGTTCTTAATTACGGATTAATTAAGAAAAAAATTATTTATTAAAGTATTGCTTTATGAAAATTAGATTTAAATAAAATTTATATGAAATTGAAACCACCCCGTTTTTTAATTATTATTTATATTAAAACCTTATATGTATTATCACAACATGGTTTCAATAACGTTTTTAATAGCAGTATTGATAATATTCTCAATGACATGAATTGATAATGATATTGATAACATCTAACTGGTATGTTATTGATAGTTTTCGTCGATAATGTGGTGCCACAGATTAGAATAAAAATTATCGATGATTTTCCTATATGATGTAGATAACGCGTAATCGATATGTAGATGCTGCATTATCAAGTATTTATCAATAACTGATCGATAACACTTCTAACTGGGATATGTTGCAACAGGCGTTAAATAAAAAATTGTGCGTACTTTAGTAAGAAACGAAACTAACACGAAACATCAATACGTTGCCGGAAAATTGTAATTAAAATTCCAAAAATATTGTTATATTAAATAAAATCAAACTTTTTCAAAATTCCAAAAATATTCCAAAAATTAGAATAAAATCAAATATTTAAACTTTTTCTAAATTCCGTTAATATTCCAAAAATTCTTAAAAATTCAAACTTTTCCAAAATTCTAAAAATATTGCAAAAATTATTACAAAATCTAAACTTAAAACTTTTTTCAAAATTCCAAAAATTATAATAAAATCAAAAATTTAAAATTTTTCAGAATTCTAAAAATATTCCAAAAATTCTTACAAAATCAAAAATTAAAACTTTTTCCGAAATTCTAAAAAAATTGCCAAAATTATTACAAAATCAAAACTACAAACTTTTGAAAATTCCAAAAATATTTCAAAAGCTATAACAAATTCAAAAATTTTTATGTCCAATTTCATTCTAAATTACATTTACCTCATAAAAACAGCTACATTTTTTTCCCAAAAAATTGGCTAAAAAATTAAATGAAATCATTTATTGACACGCTTGACATTATTTTTTTGACAAACTAATGATGCCATGCCATAATTTGAGTTCGATTTTTTTTCCATATTTCTTGCAAAAACTGCATCAATGGTAGTTCCATTTATCATTTCCAGTCCAAATTTGTCTTTAAAGAAGGTAAATAATGTTTCAGATTCAGGTGACGAGAAAATTACATTAAAATCTCCTGCAAGGATCAGAGGCCGCTCACAATAATCAATTTCTTCAGTAACGTGTGCCAGAGCTTGTGAGTCTGCAATGGATAGTGGCAATAAGATTTTGCAATAAATAATTTAATATCCCTCATGGCTGCATTTGGTGAAATATAAATGGCAATTAGAATCAAAAATCAGGATACTACGTTCACATTACCATGATTTCAAACAATTTATGATTTCAGCTGGATTATCAGTTTGTTTTGGTTAATTTTTGTATACAAAATCCAAATCATGTTGAAAGATAATTTCAATGAAATCTATTTAAAATCACACTAAGCACCCCTGAATTTTCAATTTTCGAAAAAAATTGCCTGCCTATTTCTAAAGTGACATTTAATAAAGCAAATATTTTGTTTTGAATCCAAATAAAAACATGGCTATTGTAAAATTTTAATAATATTTTGAGTCATACAAAAGAATTTTTTTTTGGTAATTGAAAGTTTGGACTCAAAAATAATAGAAAAACAGACAAATTGGTTTGGATATTTCTAACATAACATATTTTTTTTTTAAATTTTGCTCATTTTTTGATAATTGACAGATGTCAGGTTATTGTTTAAATATCATAAGTTATATGAAAAAAAGAAGCGTTAAATGTTTTTATTTTATTTCTCTGAAATTCCCCACTTGTGGAAAGAATCAGCACAACGTCCATGATTCGTTCTTATTCGGTTTAGTGTAGTCCAGGTATGACGTGGCAAATTGAAACCAGGTTGGGTAGAAGTCGGGTTAGTAATAGAAAGACCAGGGGGTCAATTCTAACTTGATGACTTCAAGTCATATGACTTGAATTTCGAAATTTTGAAATTGAAGTCATAAATATCGATTCTGTCTGGGTCATATGAGTTTTTCCAAACTCATTTGAAATGTCAAAATAGTCAAAAAAAAAGCTGTGACTACCGTTATGTATTAAAAATTTCGAAGGATAAATTTAAAAAAAACTATAGCTAAAGCACCCACAAACAGCGAAAAAGTTGCTCTAGTTGATTATTTAGAGGAACATTTAGAGTTGGCTCGAAACCAATTTTCATCTGCAGAGGATGGAATATGCAAACTTGCAGAGCGATGGCAGGATGTAGCATGCCTTATAAATGCAATGGGAGAGGCTTATAAGACTGAACCAACTTGGAAAAAATATTGGGAGGATTGGCGGTAAGCTAAATTAGTTGATTAGAACATTTAAGCACTAATACCATCCTCTCCGTCATCCACTTCATTGAAATTTCGTTATCTGACAGCAAAGTATAATTTTCTTTCAACATAATATTATGGATGATAGCGCATCCATTAATTATACTGCCGGATCGTTGGAGAGTATACTTTAAAATTCTTTGACGAGAGAGACATCGAAAACGACTTTTTAAAATATTTATTTTGTATAAAACTTAAAATTATGTATCATAAAGAAACACAAATTTACATAAAACTGACAGTAATTGAATTCTTTAAATGTCTAACAGTCATTCTATGAAAATTGATTTGAAGTCACTCACTTTTTGACTTAGAATCGCAAAACATAGAATTTTGAGTTCGAATAAATGGAGTTGGATTTTTTTAACAGTCATATGACTGAGTCACCTCATCATGTTAGAATTGACCCCCTGGTGTATTGCAATGATGCCAGTCATCCAAGATATTAAAATTAGTTGCCAGCAGGTTGCTGGTAGTTTTATGTGAAGGCTTTCTTGACTTCAATCGACAACGAGTATAATCGCCGGAATATTCGTACAAGGGTAACGTGATGTTGTTACTTACCTTTTTATGTTCACGCATGAGCGCATGTGAGCGTCTGAGTGCAGGTGGAGCGATATTGCTTAACACAGGGAGCCAAGGTAAAGGAGTAGACTTGACAGTACCACTTATAGTACGCATCGTGGCATGCAGCTGGCAGTCAACTTTTTCAGTATGTGTGCTATTCAACCAGACTGGTGCGCCGTACTCAGTCACTGAGTAAACCAGACTTAGAGCAGTTGTGCGAAGGGTATCTGGAGTAGCACCCCATGTCGAGCCTGCCAGTTTGTGCAATATATTATTTCTCGTTTATGTTTTTTTGACGTATTCTCTAGGTGGAATTTAAAAGAAAGAGTTCTATCGAGAGTAATGCCCAGGTACTTTGGCTGTTGATTGTATTTAATGACAGTGCCGTTAAATAACACTGATAGTTTGTGTTTTGCAAGTTTGTTGTTTAAGTGGAAACAAGAACTCTCGGTTTTACTTAGATTAGGAAATAAACTCCACGTTCAAAAATGGTCATTCATTATCGCCAGGTCAGTTGAGAGTAAATCTTCCAAGACACCCAAGTCTTTATTTTGAGTGGCCAGGGTCCAATCATCAGCGTAACCAAATTTCTTTGATGTTGTGTCAGGAATGTCATGAATGTACAAATTAAAAAGTAATGGCGCTAGGACGGAACCATGTGGCAAACGATTGTTAAGCATTTTGGACCTACTACAGGAATTATTTAGATGGACTTTGAAAACACGATTACTCGGCATGTCGTTAATTAAACGCGAGATGGTGCTACAAGGTATTGCATTGAACAGCTTATATATAATCCCAATTCGCCAGACCATGTTATGTGCTGCAGTGAGATCGATGAACACTGCGCCTGTTTTTAATTGCTTTTGATACCCAGCTTCGATGTAGGATGTTAAAGCGAGCAGTTGGTCAGTGCAACTGCGATTGGGACGGATACCAGCTTGTTCGACTGGGATCTAATCATTCAGTATCGGAGCGATACGGTTGTATATGAGCCGTTCTAACAATTTGTAGTAGGTGCTCAAAAGGGCAATTGGGCGATAGCTTCCTGATTCGTTAGATGGTTTACCTGGCTTAAGTATCGCTATCACTTTTGTAGTCTTAAAATGTTTTGGAGATTGCCGGTTTCTAGGATATTCGAGAAAAATTTAGTTAGCATTTCTAAGAAATTCTGGAAAAATACCATCGTATCCAGATGCTTTTCCGTTTTTTGTTTGGGACAGAGCTGAATCTACTTCTTCGCTACTTAAAAGAGTTCGCATACTTCGATGGAGATGAGCAATTGCGCTTCATTTCTCTTAATTTACGTTTAATTGATCTTTTATGAAGGCGATTAATAGAAGAACGATAAGACTCGCAATGTCCTCTGAATTTATTTCATTGTTAGTACAAGCAATTGAGTTTGAGCCACCCAGCTTCCGAAGTAGACTCCAAGCTTCCCTGCTTGAATGGGAAAAATCTATGTTTTCAACAGCGCTAATCCACTTTTGCTTGTCCAGTTAGTAAATTAAGTCATCAGCCACGTCCGCCTCACCACTACTAAGGTACTCCTCATATAATTTATCGCTCTCTCTACTCCAACCAGGAATGTATTCTTCACGGAAGTCTCTTGGGATGCATTTCTTAGCATGTTGAGATGATGACTCCAACGAACCTATTGTAGTTTTTAGGAATGGGTTGTATCCAGCGTATCACTGCATCCAACTCCGACCTATATTTATCCCAGTCAGCTTTGTTAAAATTCCATCTAGGTTGAGGAGTAGAGTTAACGAGTGGAATTTGGATTCCTACCTCAAGAATTACTAGACGATGTTGAGAGCGTGGAAAACCTTGTAAGACAGCCCTAGATATTGGAATAGGGTTACGATGTTCGTTTTTTGTGGAAAAACAGAGGTCGGGATTGTAATCACGTCGCCATCTAGCAGATCTAAAGGTTTTCATGTCTTTCGCATCATGTACCAGGAACATGTTGTTACCATCCGCCTATAGTCCGTCAGTTGTATGTCATTGGGGTTGTTGTTTGAGTAGGACCACTGGGTATGATGTCTATTAAAGTCACCAGCATATTTTGCTGAGTGGTGAAATAATGGTAGAGTAGCAGCTGGCTATCTTGTATTTGGAGGCTTGTATACGTTTACAATCTTCGTGTCTGATATATCAACAACAATAAGATGTATAACGTTGTTCGTCTGTGTAAGTACATGGGTGCAGTTCATGATTTCTGACTTAACATACGTGGCAGATTCATATGCTTGATGGTAAATAGCACTAATTAATTTGTAATGTAATGATTCAGTTTCAGGCGCCCACACAAAGGGGGGGGGGGGGGTTTTCGGGTCCGGACCCCCCCCTCTATCCGATAATCTTTCAGTATTGTTTTTTAAATTTAGACATTATTTAGTGTTAACCATAAGAAATTATAGATTAACATCTCTGAATATCGTAAGATACGATGCTAACCAGGGATCTAAGGTTACTCACTATTGATCAATTCTCTTTGAGGATTTTACGAGATTTTATGAGGCACGCTATTTTTAAAGTTTTGTGGATTACAATTATCAAGGAATATACGTCAGTAAGGTATTCCAGAGTTAGCATTCTGTTAAAAAAATTTCTTTGAAAAGCTACATCTTGTCACTCGAACCTTAAAAAGATGGGCGGCTATTGATACTCTGTTCAAGTAAAATTGATTTGATCTAGGCAGACACGCGCGTTTATCCATAGTGTATTTGTGTACCTTCAAATCAGCAACACACAACGAATCAAGCTCATTAGTAAGATTAGAATTGCTGAGCAGCAATGAAAGTCTCACCAAGGTTTTCAACCGACTGTTCCAGATATGTGTGACAAAGGAAGTAAATTTCCCGTCGCTCTTCCTTTACAAAAACGGTGTGACGAAGGGAATTTCAGAAACACTATTTTCGTGTCAAAGATTTATCATCTTCCCTTCGTCGCAAGTCTAATAAATTCCAGACAATTTTTAATTTTATAATTTTGATCCATCATGACATTATAGTCATTATACCCATTTTTCAAAAATTTTCCCATATTTCGTTTTGCACATTATGCAAAAATATTAATAATTCTAGAAAAATTCTCACATGTTTTGCTTTCTGTAAGTTTTACAGAAAACAATTACTGAAAAATTCTGGATTAACCTAATTGGTAATCCAATTTCACTTTATTTAATTCTCATTTTTCTTTCTTTTCTACTTAAGACTGAAATTCAGCCTTTCGTTTTTTTGTTGTAATTAAACAAGTTTTCGTTTATTTGTGGGAAAGTTCCCACAAATTGATTAGATTCTGGAATTAATTTTTTTTCTCTCGTTATTTTTGATTTTGTCTACTAAGAGCATTTTGACCAGAGCTCGGATAACACCGAGGTGTTGATTTGAGTTGGAAAATTTTTAGTGGGGACTCGGATTCGAATTGTCGACCAAGATGGTCACAATTTGTTTTAGTTTTGGTCGGGACTAAGTTTCGAGACGCGGACGAAGTCGGTCGAGAGTACGGTTTAAGTTTTATTTTTACTTGTTTGTCTTTTTTATTTTTTTTTTGTTGTGTTTAGTAATTTTGTTGAGTTTTGTTTGGGTTCCTTTTGCATTTATTTGTTAAAAAAATTTTAATTGTAGTGAAAATAAATTAAACGTAGATAAAATATAATAAAAGAAAAATTATTGAAAACAGTCTGAGAACTGTTAGTGTTTGAGTAGTGAAATTTCAAATTTTAGTGAATTTTTGGTATTTTCATATTTTGATTGAAAATTACTTGTTTAAGAATTCTGTTGTATTAAGAATGAATTCAACTTGAATAAAAAAATATAATAAAAGTAAAATTATTGAAAACAGTCTGAGAACTGTTAATGTTTGAGTAGTGAAATTTCAAATTTTAGTGAATTTTTGGTATTTTCATATTTTGATTGAAAATTACTTGTTTAAGAATTCTGTTGTATTAAGAATGAATTCAACTTGAATAAAAAAATATAATAAAAGAAAAATTATTGAAAACAGTCTGAGAACTGTTAATGTTTGAGTAGTGAAATTTCAAATTTTAGTGAATTTTTGGTATTTTCATATTTTGATTGAAAATTACTTGTTTAAGAATTCTGTTGTATTAAGAATGAATTCAACTTGAATAAAAAAATATAATAAAAGTAAAATTATTGAAAACAGTCTGAGAACTGTTAATGTTTGAGTAGTGAAATTTCAAATTTTAGTGAATTTTTGGTATTTTCATACCTTGATGAAAAATTATTTTAGTATAAATAAAATTGTATTGACAATTCAACTCTCTAAAAAAAGTTTCAATAAGGTCCAATCAAAACGCTTCATTTACTATTTTTTAGCAAATCAAAACGATTTGTTTCGATTATTTTTTTCTGGTAGGAAGGAACAGCGAATATTTTCGAATATTTACCGCCTACTTAATATATTAATTTAAAACATACAAAATTATGTGAAAATGCAATTTGCAAATAGTAAAAATGTCCGTTTTCATTCATAAATGATTGCATGTTTATGTTTATTTGTGAAAAATAAATTACAAATTTATAACATTTATGCGCCTACTAAGATGAAATAATATTTAATTTTGTTTGACAACAAAGGAATATGTTGTATGAAATAATGTTACTATTTCTGTTCGTTAAATTGTCTGCTAAATACAACTCGTCATCAAATTATTAGTCGATTATTTTTCAACATTACCACTCATGCCATTTGAGGTCAAAAATTTCCCTCGTGCGCTACGCGCACTCGGGTCCTCAAATGACATTCGTAATAATGATTATGAAAAATAATCGACTATTATTTGACGACTCGTTATATTATATATGACAATTCAACTCTCTAAAAAAAGTTTCAATAATGTCCAATCAAAACGCTTCATTTACTATTTTTTAGCAAATCAAAACGATTTGTTTCGATTATTTTTTTCTGGTAGGAAGGAACAGCGAATATTTTCGAATATTTTCCGCCTACTTAATATATTAATTTAAAACCAAAATGCACATACAAAATTATGTGAAAATGCAATTTGCAAATAGTAAAAATGTCCGTTTTCATTCATAAATGATTGCATGTTTATGTTTATTTGTGAAAAATAAATTACAAATTTATAACATTTATGCGCCTACTAAGATGAAATAATATTTAATTTTGTTTGACAACAAAGGAATATGTTGTATGAAATAATGTTACTATTTCTGTTCGTTAAATTGTCTGCTAAATACAACTCGTCATCAAATTATTAGTCGATTATTTTTCAACATTACCACTCATGCCATTTGAGGTCAAAAATTTCCCTCGTGCGCTACGCGCACTCGGGACCTCAAATGACATTCGTAATAATGATTATGAAAAATAATCGACTATTATTTGACGACTCGTTATATTATATATGAAAATAAATTAAACTATAAAAAAGAAAAAAAAATTTATAGAAAAAAAGATAAATAAACGAATTTGGGAACGATAAGTTTTTTTTGTGTTACTTATTGACATCCGAAAATTGGAATGAGGTAAATTGGAGGGGCAAGCGGAAGTACTGGACACATCGGCTAAAGTGAGTCTAGTTATTTAGTTTATTTTAAGGTTTAGTTATTTTTTTTCTATACATATAACATGACGTGAGTAATTATTTTTGATATCAGCATGGGCTAAGGTGGTTGGTGTTCCCTCTGAACACGCAATTACCTGTTCGCATGGCCCATGTCTGAAAAGGGGGGGGGGGGGGGGGGGGGGGTGGTGAGTAATGAGAACATGGTACAGGGATTAAAAGGTAAGTAGGGACGGCTGTCTGCGTTTTCTTATCGTGCATCCGCTCACTTCTAGGGTTTCCTGACTGCCGATTCACACCCACGATCGTTTTAGACTGAGCCAAGTCGATAGAGCGGGAATCGGGCAACGGTCAGGAAAACAATTCTATAACGTTAGTAAGTGCAAGCTTCACTCTTAGCTGAAGCCTAGCCTGCACTGCTAATCGTTACAACGGCATTGTCTTTCATTAAGTAACGACTTAAGAAGCTCATAATATTAAATTAATGAACATTTGTTGAATTCATGTTAGCAACTTTTTTGAAATTGGCTGTATACTGGCCATTTTTTAAAGAGCATTTATTTTAAATTTTATTGCTTATTCACATTTACCCGAATCCTAAAGATCAGCCTTCAGAACCATATATCGGAATAAACCTGCGCATACCCACGTGTATTATTTCATTTCTGAAAAATTAGAAGCAGAAATGTTTCAATTAAACATATATCTCTAAGTCCACCGAAAAAAAAACGTTGGTAGAATCAACTACAAAGCTTGTTTGATTTTGCGTCTAATACGAACGTAATTATTTTAACCAATGTAGCATTGTCAATTTATTTTATAAAAACGTAACAATTATCATTATTTAAATCAACCACGGCGTGATCAATTTTTCTTGTTCATATTTTTCAGTTCAGATTGTTCATGTTTTTGTTTGAAAATTATTGTGTTTGTTAAAATAAAAAACTATAGTAGAAAAGAAACTAAAAAACAAAAGAATAGAAAAATAAAAAGTTTTTATATATTTTAACATGGCTGGTTTTATTTAACATTTTACTTTAGGAAATAATTTAGATGTGTTTAATTGATTTAAATTATTTTCATATTATTTGCATATAAAATTATGTGCGAAAGAAATTTTTCAGTTAATGTTATAACAAAAATATCGTTAGTGAAACAGGCCCTTTCTATAATTTATTTTGGTGATTTAAAAAATTACTATATTTTTTTAATATTTTTTATTTGTCTCTTTTCATGTCCATTTATCGATATTTTAATTTAATTTTTCATAATAATGAGAAAATTATGGAATATTAGTATAATTTTCTACACATAATTCAAATATTTAAATTTTTGATTTCTGAATTTTGGTCTTTTAAATCGTATCATTAAAAAAATGGCGAAAAAATGGACGCATCCTTTACAAACAAAATCACACTCATACATTTCCTATTTAGAACGTAAATATACGAACGCTAGCTTTATGCATAAAAATGTTGTCGGGATTGATGCGAAATACATACTTCTAATATAAAAAATTTCAAATATTATATTTACGAAAAAAACGAACCCATACAAACATCGATAGCAGCAAAAACAAAACAAAGATGTACCAAACCAAAAGATTTAATACGGCGTATTGCTTGATTCTATCACAAACGTATTCAATATCACTATTTTAGTCTAAGTTTTAAATTACCACGTTTGTAGTCAATTGAAAATTAAATCATAATTGACTCAACTACAAACATGGTTAAATCAAATATGTTTGTGATACTTATAAAAAAATATATCAACAACGGTTAAATTGTTAATTTAAATACGGAGCGTTGGTTGATACAATCACTAACGTATTTAGTTCCCCAATTTTCACTTAATTTTCGATTAACAATGCAACATGTTTGAATCAAGCAAGATTTTTTCTTTCGGTGGTCCCTGTCAATCTGCAACCTAAATAAGACTAGGATTAGATTGAAACTGTTTGGGAACTTGTAAATTTAAATGAGTGGAAATCAAATTATGGTCTGAACCACCTAAAGGTTCTGATACTTTAAATTGTACAAACGAAAGATCATTTATCAAAAACAAATAAAGCAATTTACTAATTTGACCATGACTATCAGGAGCTCTGGTAGGTTGTTTGGCCGTTATATCCGAGTGAAAATAAATATAAAAATAAAATAATAATATAGTAATAATATAGTATAAATTTTGTTTGACTAAAATGTTTTAGTATCCATAAATTCGTTTCCTTCTTGATAATGAAACCCCAACAAAAATATTTGTGTTCCAGCTAAATTGGCCCTTAAAAACAAACAAATATTATTTAATATTTGGTTCCATAACAAAAATCCCTTAACGATTTAAGTCCTAATATCTATACAGCCCAATATTATATTAAACCAGATAATCGAAAACGAAAAAAACAGAAATTGACAGCGCGAGAAAAATCACATTGCTTGCGGAACGCTTTGCTGTGATCTTGACTTTTTTAGAAACTCCTAAAGAAAAACCAAAAATCCAGTCTTCAGGCGTTAGTATGAAAGATTTTTATTTCAAAACCCAAAATTGTCAAAAAAAATCTTAAGAGGGTTAACTACCAGCAAAGTCTCCGATCTGAACATCGTTTCTCCTATTCTAACACCGAAAAAAAAAACGTTGGTAGAATCAACTACAAAGCTTGTTTGATTTTGCGTCTAATACGAACGTAATTATTTTAACCAATGTAGCATTGTCAATTTATTTTATAAAAACGTAACAATTATCATTATTTAAATCAACCACGGCGTGATCAATTTTTCTTGTTCATATTTTTCAGTTCAGATTGTTCATGTTTTTGTTTGAAAATTATTGTGTTTGTTAAAATAAAAAACTATAGTAGAAAAGAAACTAAAAAACAAAAGAATAGAAAAATAAAAAGTTTTTATATATTTTAACATGGCTGGTTTTATTTAACATTTTACTTTAGGAAATAATTTAGATGTGTTTAATTGATTTAAATTATTTTCATATTATTTGCATATAAAATTATGTGCGAAAGAAATTTTTCAGTTAATGTTATAACAAAAATATCGTTAGTGAAACAGGCCCTTTCTATAATTTATTTTGGTGATTTAAAAAATTACTATATTTTTTTAATATTTTTTATTTGTCTTGTTTCATGTCCATTTATCGATATTTTAATTTAATTTTTCATAATAATGAGAAAATTATGGAATATTAGTATAATTTTCTACACATAATTCAAATATTTAAATTTTTTGATTTCTGAATTTTGGTCTTTTAAATCGTATCATTAAAAAAATGGCGAAAAAATGGACGCATCCTTTACAAACAAAATCACACTCATACATTTCCTATTTAGAACGTAAATATACGAACACTAGCTTTATGCATAAAAATGTTTGTCGGGATTGATGCGAAATACATACTTCTAATATAAAAAATTTCAAATATTATATTTACGAAAAAAACGAACCCATACAAACATCGATAGCAGCAAAAACAAAACAAAGATGTACCAAACCAAAAGATTTAATACGGCGTATTGCTTGATTCTATCACAAACGTATTCAATATCACTATTTTTAGTCTAAGTTTTAAATTACCACGTTTGTAGTCAATTGAAAATTAAATCATAATTGACTCAACTACAAACATGGTTAAATCAAATATGTTTGTGATACTTATAAAAAAATATATCAACAACGGTTAAATTGTTAATTTAAATACGGAGCGTTGGTTGATACAATCACTAACGTATTTAGTTCCCCAATTTTCACTTAATTTTCGATTAACAATGCAACATGTTTGAATCAAGCAAGATTTTTTCTTTCGGTGAAGAACATTTTCAAAGGAACTTGCACCTTCTTTTACTAAAATTTTCTACAAATCCTATAGATCTGATATTTCTCTTTCTTGCTAGAAGTTAGCCAATTCATTCCCAAAACGAAACAAAATGTGATATTTCAAATTAAAGACCGCAATACCCTTGCTCTCAGTTCTATCTAAAATATATGAGCATTATATTAATACACACCAGTAATGCCAGATCGGGTGATTTTTTCCGTTTATGGGATATTTCATTTAAAACAGGAAAGCGGACAAAAACTTGGCAAGTGCGGGCTTTTTTAGAATTAATTGCAGAAGCTTTTTAAATTTAAACTTCTTCAAAATGATCGCAACAACAATTATTTTACTATCCTTTCAGAAAGATGTTGATTACTCAATAATTTTGTTTAAATGAATCTGCCATTCATCGCCTTTTTAGTATACAGTAAAATCGATGAAATTTCAGCCTTCTGATGTTGATGTTCTGATATTTCTTACGAAAATAGAAACAAAAGTTTCGAAAATCCCACAAGCAATAACATATTTCTGAGTTTCAGGAATATTTTCACACTACGAGACGAAAAATAAAATCACCTACAATAAGGAACTACAAGATCCTTTCTATGCATCGATGCATTTTGAACATATTAAAAAATATTGTTATAGTGGTGGATTTTGAAGTTTTTTCCATATAAACAATTGGATTTATATATATATATATATATATATATATATATATATATATATATATATATATATATATATATATATATATATATATATATATATATATATATATATATATATATATATATATATATATATACTAGCGGGACCCGGCGTGCTTTGCTACGCCTATAAATAAAGTTTGTGTGTATACATTTTGTTGACGTAGCAATAATTTCAAAGAGTAGTAATGAGAAATGGTTTTCTATTTTTTTTTTTAATATGAATGTAAAAGGATCAGCACTCTAGTTGATCAGTAAAATATAAAAAAATAGTATTATATATAAAACAAAGAATATATAAAAAATACGCGATTATATAAATTTTCAGGTGTGTAATCTATTTAGAACATTATACGGAACAAAAATCGATTCACAAATTTTCACAGTGCTCATGCGGTTTAATATACGCTTTCTTTACCGGTAGGTTACTAAAAACGTTGCAAAAAATTTTGATCGGTATATGATTTTATGGTCAGCAAGTGCAGTAAGAATAGCGACAATACATTCGATGAAGTTATAGAAGAAGTGATGCAAAAAAGGAATAAAAGAAGTGATGCAAAAAAAATCAAAATTATTTGGAAGTTTTTGTATATGAATTCATAGGATTTGAATTCATAGGATGAGAAATATTTCTATTTAGTCGACATTTTAAGTCATTTTAAAGTCATTATTATTGAATGTTGCAAATCAATGCGAAACTAATATCTTACACACGGTCAATATATTGGCATATATGTTCCATATATGGACAACATTAATGGAATATTAATTTTTAAGCGAATTTGTGAGTAATTATTGCTCAAAGTAATTATTAAAAGTATTATTCCCGATAATAAGTAATTATTGTCGGGATTGAACTCACGCTCATCAGAGACATCATAGTTCAAAGCCATCTTACAGACTCAGCCACAGTGGATGAAACAACAACGAAACATATTTCAATTTTCATGTTCAGATAATTTCTAAATTGAAACTTCATTATCGCATATTTATTTAAATTGAATTCTTCATCTGTGATTATACAATTGTAAATTGTATTTGTTCCCGACACGAAACACATAAAAACTGTTTTAAAGAAGTTTTTCTGAGAGAAAATAAAAAATGCTTTAAAATTGCAAAACTCATGTGAATTAAAATAATTACTTTAGCTTAATCACTCTAAAAATCTCTAAAAACTATTTATTTTACACCAAATAGTGTAAACCTTTTGTTTATTTAACATTATAACCCGTCGCATATTGTCGGTATCTCATAAGAAAGAAAATTCAAGAAAACTCGTCTTGAGTTGTTGATGGTCATTGCAAAAGCGAGTCGCATTCGAAACTAAACGTTTGAATTCAAATGCCATATCTGTTGCGATCATTGAAATACGTAGCAACAGTACATCTTCCACTTTGAATTTTCCATTCAAAATTGTAGCTTCAACGACATTGTTCATCATCTTTTTCACCTAAAATTTCCAAAAAAATGTGCTGTTTCAAAATATTTGACATATTATTTTAATAAAATATTATACATTCATTTTTCTATTTCATAAAATTATATTCAACGAAAAAAAACATTGATCAAAGCAAGCTACGCGCATAAACCGATATTTAAAAAAAACCAATTAAAATAATTATCACCAATCAATCACCAATGAAAAAATAATACACGACAATTGGAAAAAGCAAGCGTTGTGTATTTGGAAAACTTTAACATTAAAACCAATTTTTTAAATACAAATACGGCACCATCTATTGGCTAACCCAAATTTATGAGGCGTATATCACACTATCTATATATTGGTCAATAAAAAAATTTGACATGAAATTGGAGAGTTGACGTTAACTTTAACTTAACCGTAACTTAAGACTCTGTACAAAATTTTGATTTAAGGTTGGTAAGAAATTAGGTATTCTTTGACGTTTGATTTGATATTAATTTTGGTTTTGTAATCAATTTTATAAATCAATCAATGCTTTAAAAGTAACAAACTGATTTCACAATCAAAATTTAAAATAATAAATTTCGAAATAAACATTTGATACAAAATTTAAAAATAAAAAAATTTATTTTCATATTAATTTCATGCTAATATTTGGCTTTAATTAAAGTCGCTCTTTTTATATCTTTTGCATTTTTTAATAAATAAAATTTTATTTTTATGGACACTTGCAATTAAATATTAGTTTTCTTCAGTTTTTATATTAAACGTCAAAAAATCCTTAAGATAGAATGAAATGAACTTTACGTTAAGTTAACGTTAAGTTTACGTACCGACTATAAATGTTCTAGTGCATTTTCATACATTTGTTCTTTACGTTAAGTTAAAGTTACCGTCTATAAATCAAGCATAAAGGTTGTAAAATAAACTTTGCTAGTTTTTCATCCAGTTTTGATGACAATTTTTTTACCTCTAATCGTTCTATTTTAATTAGCAATACGTATAAGAGTATTTTTCAATTTGATAATGATTTTTGTAAATTAACATTGAAGACCAATGAAAAATTTAAAAAAATAAAAAAATAAATTTAAATTATTGTTTTCTTTATTTTTACTCTTATTTTTATTCAAACTTTATAAAAACCAATACACTAATTTTTTACAGATTTCGATACTTTATAGCACTACTATAATTAATATATAACCTCCACAAAATTGTTAATAATCTTTGGTAACCTATTTGACATAGCATAATATGCTTTTCGTTTATTATCAAATATAAAACAAAACTTTTTTACTAAAACAAATTTGATAGTCTAATAATGGCCTTATACGAAGTTAAGGCGCGCTATACACCTGAGCTAAACTATAGGGCGATTTTTCTGTTCTGGTGTTTACCGCAATGGCGCTGCAAAAGGGGGATAAGAGAAAAAATTCAAAAACTTTTATATGGGATTTCATACAAAACAATACTTGAATAATTTTAAAAATTATCTATGAAATTTCTCATTTTACCACAATTGAACAATTTTAATTTGCTTATGGAGTATTATGACTATATTTTAAGCGTAATATATAAAATATTATTCTTAAGTCGCTCAAAAAAGAAACATAAAAATTACCAAAATTTCCCATACAAAGTTGTATGAAAAATTTAACCTATTTTCGTATTTGTTTTACGGACAGAAGAAAAGAAAATATTTTATATATTATGCTTAATATATTGTCAATAATACTTCATAAACAAATTTAAATTATTTAATTGTAGTAAAATGAGAAATTTCATAGATAACTTTTAAAATTATTCAAATTGTGTTTTGTATGGAATTCCATATAAAATTTTTGTGATTTTTTCTCTTATCCCCTTTTTGCAGCGCCATTGCGGTAAACACAGGAACAGAAAAATCGCCCTATAAAAAAAAGCGAACTATGTTTTTAAAAAATAATGTATATAACGTCATTATAGAAAAAAACATTACCGAAACAAAATATTTAAAAAAGAAAAGAAAAACGGAAACATTACATTTTTTTGAAAAAGCTTTATTCGCATTAAAACATTACTTTTTTAAAAACATAGTTCGCATATTTCGCATAGTTTAGCTCAGGTGTATAGCACGCCTGAAGTTTACTATCAATTGAATAAATTGATTTACGCTGCCATCTGAAAGTTGGCATATGAACAATCCATATTTAACATTTAATATACAATTAAAAAATATTTAGGCATTTAATCAAGATAATGGACCATCATACACACATTGTTCAAAATTTCATTAAGATTGGTTACGTTGTTACGGAGTTCATCGCGGACAAACATCGTGACACGTGATTTTTATATATATAAGAGATTATTCTTAAGTCGCTCAAACATGAAAATTGCCAAAATTTCCCATACAAACTTGTATGAAAAATTTAACCTATTTTCGTATTTCTTTTACGGACAGAAGAAAATAAAGTATTTTATATATTATGCTCAATATTGTCAGTAATTGTCAGTAATAGTTCATAAAGAAACTTAAATTATTTAATTGTAGTATAATGAGAAATTTCATAGATAATTTTTAAAATTATTCAAGTTGTGTTTTGAATGAAATCCCATATAAATTTATTGAATTTATTCTTTTTTCCCCCTTTTGCAGCGTCAAAAGAAATTTAAATTATTTAATTGTAGCAAAATGAGAAATTTCATAGATAATTTTTAAAATTATTCAAGTTGTGTTTTGTATGAAATCCCATATAAATTTTATTGAATTTCGTTTCTTTTCCCCCTTTTGTAGTGCCATTGCAGCAAATACCGGAACAAAATAATCGCTCAATAACATATGATAGTCTATATGGGCCCTACATGGATGATTAAAAGATCGATAAAGCAGGTTTGACAGTAAATTAATTAATTTACGCCGCCATCTGAAAGTTTGCTTATGAACTATCCATATTTAACATTTAATTCGTAATTAAAAAATATTTAGGCGTTCAATCAAAATAAAAACTATCCTATCTCTCAAGTTGGACCATTATACACACACTGAACACAATTTTATTAAGATTGTTTACGTTGTTGCGGAGTTTATCGCGGACAAACATCGTGACATGTGATTTTTATATATATAAGAAGAAGAAGATAAGAAGATATATATATATATATATACATATATATATATATATATATATATATATATATATATATATATATATATATATATATATATATATATATATATATATATATATATATATATATATATGTATATTTTTTTTAATTGTAAGCTTGATGTCAAGTTTTTCCTTAAAGAAACGGTAAAATCAGTAAGTTTTGATACGGCAACGGGAAATTTATTTTTTAAAGTCTAGCATCACTGATGCACACATATAAACATTTTTGGAAGACAAATCTGACAGCCAATACGTTTTTTGAAACAAAAGATCAACAACCGATCGAAACACACCGATTTACATCGTACAAATGAAATGCTTAGTCCGAATCAACAGTCCCGGGGGTGTACAATCCACAAAGGTTTAAAAATCGTTCATCAACACCTCAACAGGCATCTTGTTGTTGGACTTACGTCTTAAAAGGTATCTATGTGTGTTGTTATAATTCCTGCACAGCGAGACCGCGAGACTTTAAATGACATAAAAAATTTTTTTTCGTGAAACATAACATACACGTTTTTATACACACATATATTTAAAAGCATTTAAATGCATCGACTTAGAAATAAAAATAAAATGCTTCTGAGCTACATTGGTTACTCTGCTAGTCTTCTGGTGTTGTTTCATCGAAGCGAATGCCGCAAAGTTCTGCAAAATCCCTTCATTTGTTAAAAATAATTTTAAATTTAGTATCATCTCTGCATTGTTTAAGCATCAAGAAAGTAGTTTTAATTAAAGCGCTTGTGCTAGAAATTATTATATCTTTGCTTTGTAACTGTTCAGAGAGTGAATTTGTAAACGACAGCAGATAGGAAAAAAGGATGGTTTTTCTATACGATTTTTTAGATCTCGGGCATCCCGGGATTTAAAATTTATGAGTCACATAGTCCCAGGAAAAATAACGGGATTGCAATCCCTACGTGACTCCTCTTATGTCGAATCGTTTTTTTGTTTGTTTTATTTGTTTTCCTTTATTTGTCTCAGAGAGAAAGGGTTATGTCTACCCTAAACTGACCAGAGCCAAATCGTTGAAATGTGTGACAAAATGCAAACATTCTTCCAAATACTAACTAATTAGAATTTCTATTGTGAGAAAGTGGAACGGTGAAAACGTGCTAACTAGATTGTGCATAAATTTACTATTTAATGCTTTCCTTTACTATTTGTTTACTATTTAATTCTTCAAAAAATTCTTTTATTTTAATTGGACATTCAACCGTTAGGAAATGTGGTTGCAGTGGTTCGTACATTTTCTAAATTCTTTCTAGTGCTGGCATTACCGCCAGCCAGCGAGTTTCATTGTATCTAATAAGTTGGTTATGTTCGACATTACTTTTGCCGCAGAACTCCTTCAACGTCTCCAGTAAAGACCGTAAAATATCCAAATTTTTTTAACCCTGCCATTTAAATCAGCAGCATTTCTTATTGCATTATTTAGTATATGGGCTGCGAATCCAATACCCAATACACTCTGGTTCAAATTCGAGTTTAGCTTGTTTTTAAATTTTCACCCTTTGACGTGACACCACTAAAATTGGTGTTCGTGTTATCAGCGCAAATTGCAACTAATTTTTTGTTAATGTTAAATAACAACAAGAAAACAAAATAACAACAAAACTTGTTCAAGCTACTGGAGCTGGCGGCTTATAGCAACGCTTTTTTATGTTTATCTGTATCTATATGTCTTTTAATATCATAATGTCCACAGTTAATTTTCAAATTCACTCCGACTGGTAATACACTAAACGTTTGCGTCGTTATATTTTGATTTTTTTTATAAAAGGATAGTCCATTTCAATATCGTATAAGAATTTACGTAAACGTTTTCTATCCGTCTTGATTTGCAGGAGAACTTTTTAAATATAATTTTAAAAATTAGTATAAATTTACCTTTTATAGTAGCTTAAAACTTTTGTTACACAAGTAAAGACTGTAAAACAATTGAAACAATTTATTTTAATTTTACTAAATAATTAATATCTTTTCTGTATTCTGTAAGTATAAGAGGTATACAGTATACCTCTCGTTCTATCTTTTGCAGATCTATACCATTTATCAAGTTTTTATGCTGTTTGCTTTGTTTGTTCTTTATTGAGAAAAAAAATTATATATTAGAAAAAAATAATTTTACTTTTGAGCTTCCTAGCTAAAGTGTGTTTTAAGCAGAGTTTAAAACGCTACTTATATCACTCTTTTACTTTGTCCTTTCAGTGCGTAGCTTAAAAATATATAACACTCCCACATACAGGAGTGAAAATAATAAAATATCATTCTTGCTACTAAATTGAAATAAATATTTTCTTTCAAATACTCAAAACTTTTACTTTTGCGTCAAATTTGATGCTTTTCAACGTAAAATGCTTGATTCGTTCAATTATTCATGCATTGTTAGAAAAATGAATATAAAGGATGACGTAGAGCGACAATATTATTTCAAAGGATTGAAATGAGTGCTCAAATAAAGACTCGTAAACTTAAAAATTTAAATTTTTATGAATTTATACGCAAAACTGCATCTTTTTAAGTAAAATATTTTGTGTTTTGTGTTTTTGCTTCATAATAGTATTGCACTGGTTTGTTCTCTCAATATGGTTAAATCAACATGTACATAACATTATAGAAACTGCAAGAAAAAACTGTGAAGCCATTGCTCTGACTAAGATATTGCGCAAACTATACGTAGGTAGATGGTTATTTCGATAATGCGGGCAAATGTGATGGAAATATTTGTTTCGTGGGACGCTTCGTGGGACAGATTTCTCCGTGGAACAACGCAATAAAATGTGTGACATTTCCACGCAGCGTGGGACGTCTGGTCAGCTTACTACCCATAAACGTGCGTAAATTTTTCATTTGATTTAAAATTGTACAATTATTGCGAGCTTCTTTTAAATCTATAAGAAAAACCTACCACAAAAAATAATAGTTTCTCCCTCCCTGTGACTGTATAAAAAAAATGAACAAAGATTGACGTTTAGTATACGTTTTGGATTTTATTATAACCAACCAAACATATAATTTTTGCTATTTTATGAATTAAAAATTCATAAAATGAATTTGACAGCAAGTTTTCATAACATACTTTGAAAATATTTACATAACTTAAATATTTGTTCGTGTCGTTAGAAAATATTGCTTGTCCATTATAAAACATTCACTATCATAAAATCACTGGAAATAACCCAATAAATTTAAATTACTCCCGTAATTATTTTCATTCATTTTATAAAAATTAGCACAACTATCAAGAAAACTTTTGATATGTTATAGGATTTTACATTTTAGGATTGTTTTTAATTTCTTGTTTTTAAAAAAGTCTTGTAAAGTTTGTACAATATGATATGGATAAAAAACAAGGCCAAACAGTCAGGGTTCTCCTAATAAGTGGGGTATAATTAGGTTGTGTTCTCCTGCATGGACTTACTTTTAAGTTTATATAAATTACAAATGGCCAATAACAATTGAAATTTGAATGTTAAATACTGCACTATGAACTCTCGAGGAACGCTATACTAATGAAATCGTGGCTCAGACGTGGCTCAGACACGAATATCTTATAAACAAAACACAATCGTTCTTCTAAAAGCGGTGATGCCGCGCACCTTATAGTACGATAGAATTTTGTCACAATACGCACCCACGGCGTTTTTGGAAGAACGATCGTGTTTTGTTTATAAAACTGATTTCATCAGAAGATTAGAAGCAATAACACCGCCTTTCGTATCGGTGGCGCTCTAGTCCTTGATACAAAGAACGATAACTGTTTGAATATTGCGGTGAACTGTACTTTAGTCGGGCCAAAATAATATGTAACGTAATAATTATATTATCAGCTATATTTCAATTAATAGTATGCGATAAAATTGGTATATTAGTTAAGTAAATCTTCTAAAAATTAGACGAATTTACAAAATAACAGTGCATTGAAATTTTTATAGTGTATAATTCTATCACGATTGGATGGTTTTATTGAATCGATGTATTGATAGTATCTGGGGGGCCAATGTCCCCACCCAGCCCTACCCAATTGACGCCCCTGAAACTGGTTCAATTGTTTTGTATTAAAACCTAGAACCTGGAACAAAAATTTGGTGTAAATAATACAAATTTTATTTTTGGTATGAAATATATTAGATAACAGCTGATAAGAAGATTTTGACAATTTTGAATGAATAAAATTGCAAATTTTATTCAACATTGGAAACTAAGATTAAACAAGAGGCTATATCTGGCAAGGGTGTTTAGTGAAAGATTTTGCTCTTTTGATTGTGGATAAAGAAATATTAATTTCTTTATTTGGAAATGTTTCTTGGATGAGGTTTCTTGATGAAAAAACCTGAAGTAAAAAGAAAATTATTGTTTCAGCATATCAACAATATAAATAATGGATATTACTAATTTTTTTATTATACTGTTACTTTTTTTAATGATTAATTTAGTTTTATTATTAGGAAGGGGGAAAGATGATTATGGTCATCATTAGAATAGGGTGAGCTTTTTTGTTTGTTTTATATTATTTAATTGTTGCTCGCGTAGCACTACGGTCAGCTGAGTTCAACTAACGTAGATTAAATATTGTTTTACTTTGTAAATATAATTATTTTGATTTTGCACTCAAATTTTGTTTTGTAATGGAGAACGAAAGCAGATCGAACTTGCAGACTGAGCTAGGCTAGTGCATATACTAGGAGTGCAAGCTCTCAAGGAATGGTTGAGATTTAGTATCTCGACCAACCTAAACTATCCAGTTATTACAGTAACCAACAACGTTTGCTCTAGAGGTAAGTTGCGCTTCATCTGCTGCATGCGTTTCTTCCAAAATTACGACGTCGATGTTGAACTCTTTTAATACTCTTTGTAAATGTTCAGTTTTTGACTTGGTTATGCCTTCAATGTTCAACTACAAAATACGGACTGAGGGTCCAATATTTTTTGTCTTATGGTTCTGAAAAGTACTGAATGAGTAGCCTGGAAGGGGATCGATTAAATGTTGTTTTTTGACAATAATTGAATATTTATGGAAAATATGCTTTTATCCAAATTGATTGCCCTCAAACCCCTGAAAATGATAAATTCTTTCTTCTTCAACCTTTCGGTTGGGTGGAAGAGACGTTGGTAATTTTCTACATTCTTCGAACACTTGCCCTATATTGCGTTCTTTTCAATTGATCTATCAGTTCCGTTTGTCGTTGTGGTAAAATGTTGATATCACAATTTCGACAGTATTTATGAATCAATTTGTTGGTGCATCTATTTGTTGGGGGTTGATAAGTGTCGTATAGTTTTTCTGAGATTTTTTTTGTGGGTAAGTGACGCAAACGCGTTGATTTCAAGCAAGCATATGATAGCATCATCCGCGACAACCTCTGGTCTGCACTTATATGCCTTGGTATTCCAGTGAAACTTGTTTTTCTGTGCAAACTCACAACATCGGGATCAAACTGTAGAATAGTAATCGAAGGGTCAGTTTCTGACTCTTTTGATATAACATCAGGTGTTCGACAAGGTGATGCACTCGCGCCCGTACTATTTAATTTGGCGCTTGAGTACGCGATAAGAAAAAGCCGCATTGAGACACAAAACTGTATATTTAACAAATCTAGTCAAATTCTTGGCTATGCAGATGATATTGTGCTTCTCGGACGTAGAACAAGCGATATCAAGGATAGTCTCTCTCAGCTTGAAAGAAATGCTAAACGACTTGGATTATGCATTAACACCGGCAAGACTAAACTTTTAACAACATCCAGGAATATACCTCTCGGCAATCTGAATACTGGCGATTATGAAGTGGAACGTGTAGAAAACTTCAAATACCTCGGATCTGTAATAACATCGTCAAATGACATGCAGGCAGATATTAAAGCCCGTGTCTCAGCGGCATACAGAGTTTTCTACGCATACTCAAAACTTTTGCGATCCAAACATCTTTCGCAGTCGTGCAAACTCACACTTTACAAAGCATTAATTCGACCTGTGCTTACCTTTGGAAGCGAAAGCTGGACACTGACTTCCTCCGATTGTAGAATTCTATCAACATTCGAGAGGAAAGTCATACGAACAATTTATGGTTCATGTAAAGTTGCTGAAAATCAGTATAGAATCCGAATGAATCATGAAATCAGACAGCTTCTTGGAGGCAGCGATGTAATCGGATTCATTAAATCTAACCGGATTAGATGGTTTGGTCATGTAGAAAGGGCACCATTAGATAGAATGATTAAAAAAGCGTCCCAACAACAACCAGCTGGTGTTCGTCGAAGAGGAAGACCTAGACAACGCTGGCGTGATGACATCATCCAAGACCTTCGTGATATAGGATGTCGAAACTGGGGTCAACTGGTCATGGAACGAGACGATTGGAAGCTGATTGCACAGACGGCAAAATCCCTCCATGGGATGTAAACGCCAGAGAGAGAGAGAGAGACGCAAACGCACGGAATATTAATGAAACGGGTTCATTTGAAAATAGAAGTTGTGGATTCTTTTCCAAATTGGGGCGAACTTATTAGTTTTCTGGAGCTATTAAACGCAGTGATTGGTTGTCGATTAGAACAAATAATGTTAATAAATCGTTAATATTTTATATTTGCCACCTTAAAACGGAGGTTTGGTTGGATTTTTATTTATGGAAAAATATAGTTTTCGTTTTCAGCTAACTGAACCATGAATCTCTTCCGGAAGATGTTGAAAAACGACTTGTCTTGTCACGTTAATTTATATAAATATTCGGATTAAGCGGAGAGATTTATTTGCAAAGGATTTGCAGAAGCTTTATCCATGGGGGTGCTAGAATCTAAAGGAAATTTCAAATCTTCGTACTCAAGTTCGAGGACAACATCATCACCGTAGGAGAGAGCTAGCAGGTTATGTTACAATAATATAAAAACATATAATGAGGTTTGGTAGTGAGTAGGGATGGAAAGATTTATAGAAAAGTCGATTCTCGATTCCTAGTTCGATTTTATACATTTCGATTCCTAGAATTGATTCTTCGGCTGCCAAAGTCGATTCTTTCGATTTTAATCGATTCCTATGTTAAAAAAACTAGCTTTAGCTGAAACAAATTTAAATTTATACTTCATAGTGATATACATTTATTCAAAATAAATTTTAGACAATCAACTTATGAAAACCACATATTTTCTGCAACTGGTCTTAAGAAAAGTAGCATATTCAAATGATCAGGCGTTAATCTACTTCGAATCTGATTTGCAATTGACCATTGTCTGAAAATAAACGCTCACATGGAGTTGATCTTGCTACTATGTATGCATATTGTTTAATATTTTTTGCTATATTGTTGATAAATTTGAATGTTCATTTTCGAGTGTTTTTCATATGATAATTGGATTCGGATTACTTTTTCTGTCGGCTGTTGGCCGATTAATGGATTCTCTTAGTTCAATCAGCAACCCGCCTACTTCCTCCCTGTCATTATTTTGATGGTTTTGTTGCATAGTGTCGTCTAAAAAATCCCAAATACCATTATCATTTCAAGATCGTTGATGATCTGCAGTGTACTCATTGTCATGATCAACCGCAACACTTTTTGTTAGTTGATCTTCTTTTTCCAAGCAATATATATAGATAAAGTTTGAACGTATATAGATAAAGTTGAAACAAATTAATTGAAAAACCCTGACGAAGAAATGTTTCTTTAAACTTATAAATATCTTGTGATAAACACATACCGACAATAATCACAGCACTCGCGGAGTTGCAAATATTTTAAAAGCCTAGATTTTTACATCGGGAGTCGAGCAGCGTATTAATAGAGTAAAACTTAACGGCTTCTAAAGCCAAAAAAATCGAATACTAAGAATCGATTCTTGATCGACTTTGAAAATTAAAAATCGATTCTTTATAATCGATTATTTTAACAGAAAAGTCGATTCTCGAGTAGAATCGGAATCGAATTTTCCATCCTTAGTAGTGAGGAAATCGCTCAGGACTCGAAAGTCATATTTTTCAAGATCACATTTACTATGGATATCAAATTTAATTAGCAATTAAACGCTGTTGACTATTAACAAAATGGTATATGCAATGATTGAATATCAATCATAGCATATACCAATGAGTGATACCAAAATGGTATATGTTATTTAATACGAAAATGTCATAAGGGACTTATCGCATTACTATCTGCTAGACTATGGTATATGATCCCATAAAAACAAATGATTTTCCAAACTAATCTCAACAAAATACAAAACAAAATTGTACTCAACCTCAATTCATCCCATACAATTTTTCAATTAAACATGTTACTCCCTGACCACGCCGATTTCATTTGATGATTACCACATATTTTATACTTAGTGAGGTGCCTGTCCATGACTTTTCTTCTGCCATTCTCGTCGATTCGGTCGCGTTTTCGTTCGGCAAGCTCCGAAAAATGCCGCTTACATAGCAATTTTAGATAAGAATATTTTCTTGTTGTATTTATTTTAGAGCTTGATTTTTCAGTAGCCGGTTTTAGTTTTTGAACTTCCTTTTTTATTTAAGTTATTTTGGAGTTATAATTTCGTGATAAAGTAATTACATCCGCTTTAAATTTTTTGTTTAGGGTTTATGTTTTTTTGGGTTTGTGGTCAAAACGATAATAACCCTAGTTTACAAATTTTGATCTTTTTTTGTCTCCCTTTTTTGTCTCCCAAAACAACTTTTCTTGTAAATTTTGACCTTCTAAACACGAATATCATATTCATTTTTTTAGGTTAGCCCTTGTTTTTGAGATATTCGTGATAAACCAATTTTTTCTGTGAAAAAAAGGTTATTCTGGTTTTTGGATTGTATATTTTACAAAACAAACAAATTCAATGTATCAATCAATGAAGTGAACTAACAAACATTTTGAGCAATTTTTCAAGGATTCTGGAAGTTATACTCGAAAAAAGTTGAAAAAAAATCAAACATTTATGAATATTTTTAAATTTTCTATATTCAACGCCATAAATTTTGAACAAACAATGATTGTAAATTTTTTTAATTTTTTGGAGCCTACAGTTGATTCAATATCCTTTCTTTTTTAAGGTTTTCAAAAAACATCTGAAAATGTTCATTGGTATCTTTATTATTCACTTCTTTCATTAAAACATTAAATTTGTTTGTTTTGTAAAATATGCAATCCAAAAATCGGAATAACCTTTTTGTACACCAACAAAATTGGTTTATCTCGAAAATGAATATGATATGATATTCGTGCTCAGCAGGTCAAAATCTATAGGAAAAGTTGGGTTTTATTTAGGAAGATTTTTCTTGTAAACTAGTGTAATTAAAAATTAAATCCGTTCATATCTGTTTGTGTCTAAATTTTCGATTTTGGCTATGTATTTTATAAAGGTCAAATTGCTTTTTCCTTTATTTTAACTCTTTCTGATGATTTACTCATTATTAGACCAATTGGTTACAATCAATTCACTCGATTGGAAAGCGACTAACAGTTCTTGAAAAATCGAAATGATGATCGTAAATATAATTATAAGAACCGACAGATAACTGCGGTTAGCGGTACACACCAGAATTTACTGTCACAATAAACAAAAGTACGATCATTAATTTGAATTGATTGCCATTAAGTAATTATTCCCAGTTATCATGTGCATGAAGGCTTAGTTGCCATTTAAAGGTTACAATACATATTTTTGAAATGTGCTAATTAAATCCTTTCAGTTGTTACCAAACACGGCATCATTAAATTAATTAATTTTTAATTCATGACATTAGGTCCTCTAAGGGATGCGATGTTCAATTTGTTACGTAATCAAAAAGCCCTTAACCCGATTTACAGAAAATTAGACCAATTGACTATAATCAATCCACTCAGCAATTCACTCGATTGCAAAGCGACTTACAATACTTAAAACATCGAAACGATGATCGTAAATGAAACTGTAAGGAAACTTTAATAGTTGTGGTAGCTCGCCTACGTTATCGTGCACATAACGCTACAACAATATTTACTATTACAATAAACAAAACGGTCACGATGATCCAATAGGAGAGTTAGCCATTATTCCCAATTATCGGGTGGAGCCAAGCAAAATTGCTAGTTAAACGTAACAACATATATATTTTTGAAATGTGCTAATTAATAAGGTGACCAATTTTTTTCAATCAAAAGGAGGACAAAAAAATTTAAGAAAAAAGTACAATGCAAATATTAGGTTATATAAAAAGTATCCGCCGTTTTGTTCAACTTTAAATGCAATTTTTCGGGTTCGCATCATAGCATCGAAAAATCAAACCATCAAATCGAGTTATAGAACCGAAAATCAGTAGACCGAAAGATCAAACCACCGAATTTTATATCATCGAATGGTTTTCAAATTGAAAAATCATTAGATCGAAATATCATATCACCAAAAATGCGTTTCATCGAAAAGTCATTCCATCGAAACATCACATCACCGAAAATCATATAATCGGGAAAATTATTATTAATTATATTATATTCAAATCAATTTTAATCAAGTACATATATGTGCCACTAATTATTATATTAACAACCTTTTGCCATTTGATGGATAGTTTCATGATTCCATCGGCGTTGTTCCTGTGAAGCTCAAAACTTGGGCAAGCAATTTTCGGTGGGTCTTCTGTCGACAACTTTTTTTCATCATAGGCAGAAGAAAACAGTTAAAATACAATAATCCAAGTATCACTACTTCCAGTTTTTTTTTCAATTTTTCGGACCTTAATCCGTAACTAAGATCCAACTTAAGTTAATAAGTTGTATTAAATTTGTCGTCAAAATCTGGAACTCATTTGTACAATGAACTCAAATTTGAGTTCCATCTTGTTATACTGGGGAAATTGAATTCATGACTGCGTACTAATAAAAACATCTCTGAACAGATTAGATTCAAAATATCGAAAAGGAGGACACTTTTCAAGGAAGGACGTAGCCTGCAAAAGGAGGAATGTCCTCCCTAAAGGAGGACGGTTGGTCACCTTATAATTAAGTCCTTTCATTTTATTAAATTTAACTTAATGATGCCGTGTTGGGTCACGACATCATTAAATTAAATTTTTTTAGGTCATGACCTCATGTCCTCTAGGCACCGCCATATTGAATTTATTGTATCATCATTAAGCCTATAACCAGCAGAAGCTCAAAACACTTCATACGATTCCTCATTTGTCAAATTGTGATTAGTTGTTTAGAAGTTATGAGGGAGCAAATGAACATACATACATACATCGACCAACCACATAACCCGCCGTAGTCGGGTAAAAATAATTTACAATACAATAAAACAGATCTCTGCATGCGGGCAAGAATTGTAATTTATATTCAAGTATTGCAAAAAATAATTTATTCGCTTAAATTGCTAAACAACAAAAAATTAAGTAAACTTTCCCTGCTATTAATCAACAACACGTTTGATTTATTAAACAACAAAAAATAAACAAATAAATTGCAATGCAACTAATAAACCACGGAGTATGTCACCTCCATTGAAAGATCGTAAATTTAAATAATCCAATTTCAAAAATTTAAGACTTGCAATTCTTTGTAACATTTTATTGGCAAATAAATAATAACCTCAAATGTTAGTTACGTGTAAGATCATAATTTTACTTATTTAAAATTAATGATTTGCTTATTATGCGGAGAGCATCCTTTTCATATTTGCTTACATTGAAACTATTATTGTTGTTGTGATAAAACAGTTTCAGAGATAAGTACTTTTCTAGCCTAACGTACAATAAATCAAAACAGTGGCCTGCTCATACGTTTTGTTGAATTTTTAATACATAGACATACTGTTGATTTAATTGACAAAAAACAAATAAATATCTTTTTCTATTTTGCGTCTAAAATAAAGTCATTTCGATACCCAAATGCGTATCGAAATGGCCTTCATTAAGATACGCAAAGTTTTGTTTTTCAAGGTTGGTCACATTGGTCATACAAACGTCAGTGAAAGTCAAAACGAATAATTATATAAATAAAATTATTCTTATTAATTAATCTTATTATTAAAAAATAATCTAAATTAGTGTTAAATATTTTAATTAATTAAAAAAAATAGTAATAATAACAAAATATCAAATTGACTATATTTTAATAAAATACACATTTTATGAAAGCTAGTTTTGCAACAAAAAAATATATAGAAGTATGATGAAACGCAGAGCTTACTATTTTGAATTGAAATTTTTAGAAATTTTCTTTAAAACATTAAAACATAAAAATTTTTTTAAAATTTCAAGACAAAAAATGCAAAATAGAAAAAATAGTATAAAAAACTCGTTTCATAAGACGTTTTATCGCACTTATCCTTTAGAAAACTCCCCGCTTCGCGGGTCGTTTTCTAAACAGATTGCGTGCGATAAAATCGTCGATTATGAAACTAGTTTCTTAATATACTATTTTTGTCTATAATATTATAGAACTGAGTTGTTTTAAAGTTATTCCGTTTAACATATTCGAGATCATTATTGCGTTTAATCTGTATAAATTTCGGATCATTTCCTGATTTGCTAATTGTAAACAAATACATTTATTTGCAATGTTTTTTAAGATTATTATATGTGCTTGCGAAGGTTGTTGCTATCTCCAAAATTCTTATGTCAAAACCTTAATTTTTTATCAATGTTTTTTTGACAATATTAAGCTAGATTATTGTATATTGCATGATTGCATTTCTAATCAATTTTATTATTTATATATTCTTTTTTAAAAGATACTTATATTTGAAACGTCCAAAGTTTTGCACCATTGCAATTTCCTCAAGTTATTCTGTTTTATTTGTTTACATTTTACATTAGCAGACCGTTGTGGTAGCCCTGGCAAAAATTCTTGTAGGAATTTTTGTTAGGATCTTACATGAACTTTAAAAGATCCTATGTGAATCTTGTATGATCTTGTATGATCTTGTAAGCTTCTTGTCCCAATTCTCTACAAGAAATGATCATGATCATGTAAGTACATAACCAAGCAAAAATTCTTGTAGGAATTTTTGTTAGCATCTTACGTAAATCTTGTATGATCTTGTAAAGATCTTGAAAAGATCCTATGTAAATCTTGTATGATCATGTATGATCTTGTAAACTTCTTGCCCCAATTCTCTACAAGAAATGATCATGATCATGTAAGTTCCAATATAATTTTCCTACAAGAATTTTTGCCAGGGAGATCTTGAAGTTTTTTCAATACACATTGAAAACAAGTTTATGTAGCCGGGCTAAAACTCGAGAGTACAGAGCTTCAGTTAATCTGCTTGGCTACTCGTCAAATTTGTATAATGTTTATTTTTCAGTTCTCGTTGATAAAATGTTTCACCAAAAGGCTGTTTTTCATTCGATTCGTTTTGCTAACCGGTAATTTAAAACGATGCTATTTTTAGCAAATTATTATAAGATTACAAATAATAAAAGCCAACTGTTGTTGCCCTAATACAATTAATATTTATTATAACTAAATGTACATTTTTTCTATGTAGAATATCGTCAAAAGAACAAGAATTTTACATGGAGCTACAATACATATAAATCTTTAAGAAATTATTTTTTAATATTTTTCATACCAGATATCGAAACCACTATATGGTTTACATTCTGTTTGCGTATCAGCTTTCACTCAAGCATCTTTTTAACTTTCACTCAAAACAATCCATAAAGAAAACAAACTGAGAAGCTGTTTTATTTTCTTTATGCATCCTAATTCTATACCTTTTTAAAATTTCACATGCACTTAATTTGACTAAAAAATTATTCTATTTTAAATTTACATAGTTTTCAAATTTTCAATAGAAGCTTATCACAATCACTGAGCTACCTACCTGGTGGAAAGTTTGTAGGCTTATAAAAAACATATTTATATGATTTGTATAAAATTAATGTAAATAAAATTAAATATAAAATCACTGATGCCATAACGTTTAATATAGTTACCAAAATGAACGAACAACGACGAGTTATAAAATACAACTAAAATACAAACTATTGATTAAAGTCTTTTATAGATTTTGAAATTGACAAAGATCGTTTGTTTTATCATTAACAAGTTTTGTTAAAGCTTTTGACTATCAGAGAGAAATGATTATTTATGTATTGCAAATCTTATCAATTTGGGACGGCTGGAATATTATGTAGCGTGTTTATTTTAGTTTCTAATTAATTAAAGTTAAAGTTTTTACTACACTTTCTATTGAATCAGCATCATTTCCCAAACAATTAGATCCAACTACATACTTGCAATACCGGATCAATTATACACTTCCTGTATTCGACAGTGATATTTTTCGGTATTCGGTATTTTGTATGGTAATAATTTAAACAAATAAATTA
Organism: Diogma glabrata; assembly: GCA_963693315.1. Lineage (NCBI taxonomy): Eukaryota > Metazoa > Arthropoda > Insecta > Diptera > Cylindrotomidae > Diogma > Diogma glabrata. The sequence goes on along the minus strand of OY856188.1, from coordinate 231,183,231 downwards.
AAACAAGATCATTTATGATTTTTAGTTTTATAAAAACATGTAAGCTGCATTAGTGAAATTATGAAGTAATATGTAATTTTTTCAAAATCATTACACAAAAACAATTAAAAATTAAAGAGTTTTCAAAAACAATTTTCATCTTACTTTTCTGAACGCTCGCGATATATCAAATCATTAATACTAAGTTTACACCAGTATCTAATTTGCTACGTATCAAATTTGCTAGCCATTTTCACCATCATACTTTTTAAATTTTATACGGTGATGTAAACTCTTATTAATTAGGCATGACATATTAATTTTTAGCGCGTCCTTTTCATTGTTAATTTTTTGGTTAGGAAAAATTAATTTCCATATACATTTTTTATAAAAAACTGAAAACATTTATTATATTAATGCTAAAATTTATTTTACTTCTAATTTCAGCAAAAAAATCACATCAAACATAAATATATATTTATAAAATAAGTTGATTTATTTATATTTTAAATGTCATACCTAATTTTAGTGTTCACACCGTAAAAATAATACCTATTTGCTACGTACCTAATTTGATACGTAGCAAATCATCCTACCAAATATTTGGTACGTACTTTTTTGATAACTGTTTACATCGACCATAGTCGACCTAATAAGTATAGTATGTGCCTATTAGATCCTGGTGTAAACTTAGTATAACTTTAAGTTAGTTATGAGACTGTTTATAGTCGTAAGATTAGTTGTACGACTTAAATTACAGCCGTACTAAGATTATAGTGGTAATCTAAGATTATTTGTGGGTCAAACAAAAATTTGTTTACTAAAAAGATGTATAGGTAAAAATAGAGATTATAAAACAAAACTGCAAACTCTATAGAATTAAGACACATTTAACTTACATGTAGGTGTGGAAGATATATTGCTGAATTAAATATTTTAATCACGAAACATAAACTGTTTTTGATTAACAGACTATTGGCAGACAGCAATACTTTTTATGTGATTTTATTTCTATGTAAATCAGTAAAATTACCAACAGAGCCTGTAATATAAAAATATATATTTCTGTATAAACTTTCTTATTTGTTTTTAATAGCTAGCCTAACCGGAATACATAATTTAAATTTTAAAAAAAGACGCTTTGCGTTTGTCGTATGGATTAATTTAAATCTATTAATCAAACGAAACACGAATATAAAACATTCTGGCAGTTTGCCTAACATTTTAATCAAATGTCGGTCACAGTTTAAATGATTCAACCTCAACCGGAATTTTGCTTCCTTGCAATTTGGAGTTTAAATTAATTTTAATACATTACCTTACTTAGTCAATAAGTTATTAGTTTTAAACTTAAAATCTTAACACGTATTTTATAATAAAGGTCAATAAGTGGTGTGCGTTAAAACTAAACAAATTAAATTTAAGTTTTAATCTAGTAGTTGAGGAAAATGAAAAACAAAATTGGTTTTACGCTAAGTTTACACCATGATAGAGTAATATAATAATAGTAAATAGCTATTAAACTATTACGGTGTAAGTAAATGGATAGAATAATACAGCTTTTTACTATATATGCGTTCCTTTGGAACAAAATACCTGCTCAAAGCAGCTTTTGAGTAGATCACCAATGGAACGCCAAAAATTTGAAAATTCTTCAAATATAGCCACACAATTTTATTATTATCAACGTTTTTTATTTTGGGCTGATATTTAGATCTGACTAGTCCATTTTATTATTAAAAATACCAAAACAAGTTTCTAACCGATCTAAATAAAATCGAAAAATAAACTGTTTTCAACTACACAACTTGTTCGAGGTAGAGTAGATCATAGAAAATTTGAGCAAGTTTGATCTTCAATGGAACGCGCCCTTAATGGCAGGTAGTTATTTGATCTTTTGCTTTTGATCGATACATAATAGTACATACATTCAAAAAAATTGTAACCGTCAAAACGTAAAATGTAAAAGACAATTTCATGTGATTGTAAAAAATGTGCAACATCAAAATCACTTAAAATTTAGTTTTAATTTTAAATTAATATTAGTATTATAATTTTTTGTTGAAACACTTTTTGATTGATAAGATTTTATATTCAAATTTGAAATATGGTAGCCGTATTCTATCTGTCAATATTATTCCGAGCGTTTATACCACAGATAGAATAAAACTATTTTTTCTATAGCAAATGTTAAAACGTGCTATTATCAACTAAAATTAGAGGAAAAAGTAGAACTTTACCATCAAGGGTAGATAAAGTAGTACTTTACCGGCAAGGTTAGATAAAGTATTTTGCTGTTGATATTCTTCAAGTTTTTCCATTTTTGAAAGCACAGGTATTCTCTTTGATAAATCGTCTGCGATTTTTCAGGTAAAAATGTACGAATTGACGAATCGCCGCAAGCAAAATATTTTAAGAAAAGTTGTTTATTCTAAATTAAAATTATAAATTTTAAAATAAAAATATGTGGAACAAGTAACCTTTGACAAAATAATTATTATTTTTTTCCAAATTATTGTGTAGCTATGACAACAAATGATAACAACTATTTTAATTGGATAATGAAATTTTGAATTTGAGGGTTGCTTTGATAAAAAATTTTATTTTTCATAGAATTTAAACAAATACAAATGCTTTTTACTTTTTTGGACGTAGCTATGACAACAAAATAAATAGTTGAAAAGTGATATAATAAAGTGATAATAAAGTAACACATGTAGGCGAATAAAAAATTGATTTGTTTGTTTGTTTATAAAGCTCTGTAGCAACCAACAAGTTATTAAAGCCAACTCATTTATTCGTGAAACTATTTTTTCCTGATACTTTTAAATTAAATTTATCATTGATTTATCTTCATTTTTTGGTCTTTTTTAACAATTGCTAAAGAGGAAAAAATATTGTATTCCACACGACGATAAAATTTCATTATCTTCTCGATGCTTATATTAACGTCTCGGCTAACACCGCGACGCTAAAATCACTCTCGAAGATAAAGTGCAATTTTATCGTCTTGTACAATAAATAACTATTTTTGGTATAAACACCCAATGTATTGATATCTTTATAGCAAAAAAATTTTATTCTATTAAACGATCGGTGGTATATAGGATAATAGTATTAGTATATACACCCGGGTTACCCGAGTTCGCAGTCCAGCGAGCAACCACTAGGCCACTCAACACACAGTTAACTAGCATTTAACTATATTCATTGAATTAAGATCGAAGGAAATGTATTATTAGCAATATTTAAACGAGAATAGCGAGCTGTTGAGTTAGAGTAAATTCACTCACATATCAAGGCGTAATACTGTACTCTAGCGCGAATGACTAGCTATAACGATGGAAAATTATTATTGCGAGAACTACTAGCCTTAAATATTAATAATATATTGATAGCGCGAATAACTAGCTATAATTGGTGACCCCGAATTTAAAAAAGAACACAACGTTGAAGAAGTATTTGAAAACAAATCCTAATTTTCTTATTTGTTTATTTCTTTTTATTATAATTTAATTATTAAATAATAGTATTAGTAAATATTATTACTAATGTTAAACGTTATATTAGATCGACTGCTATTCAAAACGAAGATGGGGAGCTACAAGTAGACCTTAAAAATATTTTAGATACTTGGGCCGGTTATTTTGAAAATCTTCTTAACTTAAGTGACCAGCAACAAGTCGGGCGACCAGCAACAAGTTGGGCGACGAGCAAAACTTATTCGTGCGGCAAAGGTACATGAAGACGAACCAACCAAAGAGGAATTCGAAGCGGCGCTGTCTAAATTAAAATGCAATAAAGCACCTGGTATCGACGATATAACATCCGAAATTATTATACATGGTGGCGAAACTCTATCCTTAAGATTGCTTGAACTTGTTCAAATGATCTGGGGGACTGAAACGGTGCCACAGGCTGGAACACAGCTATGCTGATACCAATCCATAAAAAAGGTAAACGCCTACAATGTGCAAACTACAGAGAAATCGCTCTACTCTGCACAGCATATAAGATCTTTTCTTACATTTTGCTATCAAAAATCAATCCTTTTGCTGAACAACTGTTTGGAGAATAGCAGTGCGGCTTCCAGCGGGGCCGAGGTATCACCGATGCACTTTTCTCGGTAAGGATGATTTTGGAAAGTGCCGAGAGTTCAACATACCTGTGCACCAACTCTTCATTGATTTCAGGCAGGCTTACGACTCTCTCGAACGAGAGACTCTATATGGTCTGCTGTGGTATCACTTTGCAAAATGACAGTACAGAACTTTCAATGCTGTGTACGAGTAGAGAACGAAATATCAAAGCTTTTTAAAGTCGACTCCGGCTTAAAACAATAAGTGCAAATTATCATCTACATTTAATAGGCAAGCAAAAAAGACCGTGCGCTGGAATGTCGAAGCATTTAAACACCTGGAAACACTGAATAGATATCAGGAAATTGTAACGCAAAGCATAGAAGAGCATGACATCCCATCTGAGATGCCATTAAACATACAAGAAGAATGGCAAACGCTTCAATCAACCATCATATCCGCAGCACAAACTACAATCGGAAAACGACCACGTAACGAATCAACGAAATCACGTAACGAATGGTTTGATGACGAGTGCCGCGAAAGCATTGAGCACAAACAAAAACTGCGAAAAAAATGGTTAACAAGAAACACCCGAAGCTCCCAAACTGATTATCTATGCGCCAGAAAAGCTTCAGCAAAACTCCTACGGAAAAAGAAACGCGAACACATGAAGAGCTGTATCGAAAACATCAACCAACATGCGGCTAATGGAAATTCGAAAGAGTGTTTTGCCAATGCGCGGAATCTGACCAAAGATTTCCACCCAAGATCTACAGCCATCAAAAATGGAAACAACGAGCTTACAACAAGTGAACGTGATGTGCTGGAAGTATGGCGATCCCACTTTCAAGACCTACTGAATAGGACGAATGAAGTTCATCCTATTCGAGCAATTGCTCCGTCAAGTGAGGAGATTTTTGTCCCTTACCCAGCAATAGAAGAAGTGGAAGCTGCCATCAAAAAATTAAAAAATGGCAAATCACCAGGTATCGATGGAATCCCTGCAGAACTATTTAAGAATGGAGGAGCAGCTCTGGTCTTACGTATATATGATCTGATTCTTGCAATCTGGGACCAAGAAGAACTACCTGCTGAATGGAAAACAGCTCTCATTGTTCCGCTACATAAAAAAGGTGACCGCCTAAAGTGTGCGAATTATCGTGGAATCGCACTGTTGAACACTGCATATAAAATACTAGCTAATGTCGTACTCGCTTGGCTCATCCCCAGTTTTCGTCCCAACCGTTCAACCACAGATCAATGTTTTACCTTAAGGATGATTCTGGAAAAATGTTGGGAGTACAACATCAGCATTCACCAGCTCTACGTTGATTTCAAGCAAGCATATGATAGCATCATCCGCGACAACCTCTGGTCTGCACTCATATGCCTTGGTATTCCAGCGAAACTTGTTTCTCTGTGCAAACTCACAACATCGGGATCAAACTGTAGAATAGTAATCGAAGGGTCAGTTTCTGACTCTTTTGATATAACATCAGGTGTTCGACAAGGTGATGCACTCGCGCCCGTACTATTTAATTTGGCGCTTGAGTACGCGATAAGAAAAAGCCGCATTGAGACACAAAACTGTATATTTAACAAATCTAGTCAAATTCTTGGCTATGCAGATGATATTGTGCTTCTCGGACGTAGCACAAGCGATATCAAGGATAGTCTCTCTCAGCTTGAAAGAAATGCTAAATGACTTGGATTATGCATTAACACCGGCAAGACTAAACTTTTAACAACATCCAGGAATATACCTCCCGGCAATCTGAATACTGGCGACTATGAAGTGGAACGTGTAGAAAACTTCAAATACCTCGGGTCTGTAATAACATCGTCAAATGACATGCAGGCAGATATTAAAGCCCGTGTCTCTGCCGCATACAGAGTTTTCTACGCATACTCAAAACTTTTGCGATCCAAACATCTTTCGCAGTCGTGCAAACTCACACTTTACAAAGCATTAATTCGATCTGTGCTTACCTTTGGAAGTGAAAGCTGGACACTGACTTCCTCCGATTGTAGAATTCTATCAACTTTCGAGAGGAAAGTCATACGAACAATTTATGGTCCATGTAAAGTTGCTGAAAATCAGTATAGAATCCGAATGAATCATGAAATCAGACAGCTTCTTGGAGGCTGCGATGTAATCGGATTCATTAAATCTAACCGGATTAGATGGTTTGGTCATGTAGAAAGGGCACCATTAGATAGAATGATTAAAAAAGCGTCCCAACAACAACCAGCTGGTGTTCGTCGAAGAGGAAGACCTAGACAACGCTGGCGTGATGACATCATCCAAGACCTTCGTGATATAGGATGTCGAAACTGGGGTCAACTGGTCATGGAACGAGACGATTGGAAGCTGATTGCACAGACGGCAAAATCCCTCCATGGGATGTAAACGCCAGAGAGAGAGAGAGAGGCTTAAAACAAGGTGATGCTATCTCTCCTATACTTTTTAATTTAGCTTTGGATTATGTGTGCCGTCAAAAGAAACTACCGACTAACAACATTATCTTGACAATAAACTCAGTACATATGATCGCATACGCTGATGATTTTGTCATCTTCGGCCGAAGTGAAGCTGTTATGAGTGAGACTTTCAAGTCGCTTGAGAGTGGTGCTAGAAAAATTGGTCTTCAAATTAGCTACAATAAAACCAAGCATATGAATGTTTCAAAAGAGGCTGAGAAGAAAGATTTGATGTGCGGCGATGAACGAATTGAAAGAGTTGATCTTTTAAATATTTGGGATCAATGCTTGACTCAAACAACAGCATACTTACAGATATAAAAGCTCAAATTGCTGCAGGTAATCGAACTTTCTACTCAATTAAACCTCTCCTTGGATCACCGTATGTATCAACTAACACCAAGCTCAAGTTATACAAGACATTGATTTGACCGGTTGTGATGTATGGGTCACAAACGTGGACTCTTACACAAAATGACGAATCGCATTTATCTGTATTTGAGCGTAAGATCCTACGCTACATTTTTGGTCCACTTAAGACAGACGATGGGGAGTATAGAACCCGATATAACTTTGAGATCAGAGACTTTCTTGAGGGCCCTGATATAATAGGTTGCATCCGTTCTAATAGGATTGCTTGGTTTGGGCATTAGCCCAGGTAACGCTTCTACATGGAGCATGAACGCCGTTTAAAAAAAAACGTTATACTTACTTAATTCTAAAATTTAATTTTTAAAATGTTTACATTTTTGTTCATTATTTGCTTATCTTGTTTAAAGATGGATCTTTTTGATACATCTCGAATTTTTTTGGCTTTCGCGATAGGATTTTTTTCATCACATTTTTTATCAAAATTTTTTAAAAAAATAAATTTTCTCCAGTTGGTGGAAGGGGCTCCTCCATTATCTGAGGAAAACGCCAAATTATTTTCGCAATGCGATCTTCATGACGCAATTGCACGGGTTGTAGCACAAGCTACCGAAAACTCCATTTTGGCATACTCAACCCGCTTTATTGTTTTTAACGCTCGCAGCTCAATTTAGTAATGATCGGGTCACGAGTCAAAAGTTCAAATTTAGATTTTTTTTGTCGCGCCCTTACTCCCAAGCTGCATTTACAAGTAAAGCAAATACTTATACCACTGCTGCAATGGCAGTAGATGTCACTGATATAAGTGGACAAGTGATATTTTAGGGGTGCTAACGAATGAACTTTTTTCAATCAACAATAGGACCTTTAGTCTTAGTTGTGGAATATTCTTTGACGATGACATGCTATTTTTTTTAAATAAAATTCGTTTTGGGTACTAAAGGAATTACAATGTGTGTCAAATATGCTGGATTGAGGAAAACAATGAATTACCTGATATTGGTATATGCTTTTAGCACTAGAATGTGGACTAGATTTGGAGAATCCGTGCTTCTCATCATGCTTCTCACACTGTATTGGTTGACGCGTTAGGAAAACCTTTTGATTTATTCGTGTACGCATTCGAATAAATAAACAGATTTAAATTGACATTTTCAAATTCTATCCATTTTTAAATCAATAAGTTGCATTAAAAATGACACAATGTAAATTGAATGTTATCATAACGAGTTTTTTCGATTTTTCTTTTCTTTTCTACTGGCGTTCCAAGATGTTGATGAACGCTTTTTTTAAACCTCTGCGGGTTGAAGCTACCTGAGACTAAGGTTTCCGGCAAACTATTCCATTTGTATGCAGTTCGGACAAAGAAGTCTTTCTGCGATCTGCTAGTATGACAGCGCTGGATCTCGACCGTTTCACTGGTTGTGGTAGCCGATTGCCGAGTGGAACGGGGGTAAGAATAAGTTTGAGGCATGATGCCGCTGATTTCATCTGAGCACTGTTGATGACGATATTTGTAAAAAACAACGAGGTCAGCAACAGCGCGACGAAGTTGTAGGGAATTAAGTTTTGATGTCAAAGCTCGATCACCCACAATTCGTATAGCCCGCTTTTGAACAGAATCCAAGAGGGCCAAGATGGAAACAGAGGCAGCACCCCAAACTTGATAACAGTAATCCTTACAGAAACGAATATAGGACATATAAACATGGAGCAATCGGTCTGGAGTGAAAAATTTTTTGCATCTATTTAGGAGGCCGAGTTTTTTAGACGCGCATTTTGCCATCGTCATTACATGATCGTTCCAGGGTAGGCCATTTGAAACTATGGCACCCAATAAACGAATGTTTTTACATTCATCTATTGGTTCATCACACATACTGAGTATAATATCTTTGGGGAACTCGGTCTTTGATCTGGAAACAATCAACAGCTGTGTTTTGGTAGAGTTGAAATTGACCAGGTTTTAGTCATCCCAATCGGCGACTTTGTTTAGGTCTTTATTCACGTTTATGGCAGCGTCTCTCCGGGCGGGATTAATTCGTTCGAAGGAAGGGGCTCGAACGACTTGTACAGAGTACTATCATCTGCGAAACTATTTATTGTGTTGTTAGTGATTTTCAACAATTCGTTGATATAAATCAAAAATAGGGTTGGGGACAATACTGAGCCTTGAGGTACACAAGCGTTAATTAGTTTAGACTTAGAAGAAAATCCGTCCAATGAAACCAAAATGTATGGGTTGGATAGAAAATTTTGAATCAGCTTCACAACATTGGGTGAAAACCAGACGCAAGGAGCTTGTTGATTAAGTTGGCATGCCAGACTCAATCGAATGCCTTGGAGATGTCTAAAGCGACAACGTATGTTTCACCACCTTTATCAAGTATGCTGTTCCAGCGATGCGCTACATAGTTTAATAGATCGGTAGTTGATCTTTTGTTTCGAAAACCGTATTGGCTGTCGGCTATTAAATGATTTACTTCCAGAAATTTTGAAATGTGTGTATTAATACAATGCTCGTAGACTTTGGATAGGACCGATAGTAAAGCTATTGGCCTATAATTTGAGATATCGGATTTTAATCCCTTTTTGGGGACGGGCTGAACATTTGCCAACTTCCAGTACGAGGGAAATATACCAGATTTGTAGGATTGGTAGAATATTTTAGTCAAAGTTGATGCAAGTTCTTTGGAATAGGTTTTTAAAATGATGGGTGGAATATTGTCCATTCCTGAGGCTTTGTTGATGTTTAACCCGTTTAAAAGTTTGGCGACTATTTTGGGTTTGAAGTGAAGTTCATTCATATTAACTCTTGAAGACTGGATTTGGGGTATTTCTTTAGGAGTTTCCAAAACAGTGAAGTTCAGAGCCAAGAGTTCAGCGAACAAGTTAGCTTTTCTTGCGGGATCATTGACGATTAAATCACCATCAATAATAGGGGGAATATGTACCAGAATTTAAAGAATTAATGGCACTGTAGAAACTCTTGTCAGAAACAGACATAGACGTAAGTTTTGAGGCTTTCGCTCTGTCAATTTCAGACTTTTCGTTTGAGATAATCTGGTTAGATATTTTGTTGCCTTTAGATATTGGGATCGATCAGTGGGAGTTTTGTTATGAATCCAAATATTAAATGATCTACGTTTGTTTCTAAGTGCCGTTTTGAAAGCTTTCGAATACAAATATTTTTGTTTGGGTTTTACTATGAAGAAAGGGACAAATTTATTGATAGCAAATTGGATGGTTTCTGCAAAGTTTTGAGCAGAAACATTTACATTGTCAGTGTAAAAACAATAACGGTCGAAAGGGAAACCATGGAGAAAAAATCTCTTATTCATTTTGAAGTAGTGATATATTTTACGGGGTTTGGGAGCTGCAGTTTTAAGTAAATTAGTTTTGATAACTGATGAAATTAAATAATGATCAGAATTTTCAATACTACCTTTCTCGACATCGACATATTCGTAATATCTGGCATTGTGGTAAATATAGAGATCTAAAAGAAAACTATTATCACCGCCATTACGGGGAGTGAAAGTCGGGTTTTTAACAATTTGGAATAGGCCTTGAGACGCGGAAAAATTTTCTGCCAGTTTTCCACTATTGTCAACATCGTCGCTCGATTAGGAGAATCCCAACCATGATTTGTTGTGGATGTTAAAGTCACCGGTAACGATAACTTCACAATTAGGGGACTTTGCTCTAATCTCGTCCACAATTTTTGTCAGAAAATTAAAAAAGTTTGGGTTACGTTTGTTGGGGGACCGGTATAAAGCTATTGTAAAAAAAGTAGTTTCTGGAAGACAAATCTTTAAAACCATTGTATTGAAGCTATCACCGTGTAGTTCAAAATTTGGAAAGCGTGTATACGCAACATTCTCATGAATGAATGCGCATAAGCCCTGATGGAGTTTGAAAGCTGATTCGAGCCTATATTTGGAATTAAGCGATTCTATAAAGAGAAAATTTTCAGAAACTTGTGTTTCTGTAAGGAATAGAATGTTCGGTTTGTCGTGCTCAAGGTGATATTGCACGTGGTCATGGTTAGCGTTTAATCCATGATGTTTTGAACATGTATTTTAAAATTTTTATTGATTCATAAATGTTTTGGCCCTGCAAATTCCGTGGACGTGCCGCTTTATGGGCGGGTGGATTTCGCAAATTTGCTTTACCACTTGCAGACTTATTTTTTTTTTTCGGTTGTACTGCCATATATATATATATATATATATATATATATATATATATATATATATATATATATATATATATATATATATATATATATATATATATATATATATATATATATATATATATATATATATATATATATATATATATATATATATATATATATATATATATATATATATATATATATATATATATATATATATATATATATATATATATATATATATATATATATATATATATATATATATATATATATATATATATATATATATATATATATATATATATATATATATATATATATATATATATATTATATATATATATATATATATATATATATATATATATATATATATATATATATATATATATATATATATATATATATATATATATATATATATATATATATATATATATATATATATATAATATATATATATATAAATTATATATATGTATATATATATATATATATATATATATATATATATATATATATATATATATATATATATATATATATATATATATATATATATATCTATATATATATATATATATATATATATATATATATATATATATATATATATATATATATATATATCAAAAGGGTTTTATTTTATTTTTTTATGTTTTATTTTAAAATGGATAACTAAGTAAAAAATCCTATCGTACAACAAAATATGACATTGACATATGCCAATATTTCATGATAAGATGAAGAAATAATAACAAAATAATAAGTGAAAAACAAATTGTGAGAAATTTGCAGAAAACAAAGGGGCGCACCTCCCACCACCTCAATCGAGGCACAAAGCCCACACATAATTACGTGTTTGTCTGATTCCTCGGAAGAGCCAATGAGCGGTACCACTACCGAACGCGGAGCAGCTAAGATTGGAAGTGCTGCCGTTGACTAATTAAAGTTCGTCCGCCATGCACCCTTAGATATCATCTTGGCTAATGACATCTCCTGCCATTGCCAGTGGTATGTGATATCTCACGCTAGCTCATATGTCAATGGCAGGGAGTACGCAGGGTAGTCAGACCCATAGATCAACATTGATCATAATCGAGCAAAATCGATCCTTCCTACGGGTAAAAATGTTGCTTTAGAAAAATATTACACTGGCAAAAAAAGTTTTTGTGATGTGTTTTTAAATGATATTTTTTAATTTCAATTCTTCCAACTTCATCATCTAAAAACATAAATTCTTTTTGTCGGTGTAATATTTTTATAAAGTACCTTTCATACAAAACAAAATTTACTCAAATCGAATTACCCGTTCGAACACAATTTAACTTTAACGTTTGATTGTCACTAAATGTCTTAAGATATTTCGAGCCCCCTGTGTCAAAACTAATGAAAAAATAAAAAACACGTATTAATCTATTTTTATTATACTAACGATTACCGAAGATTCCAAAACATCGGAAAAGTTCAGGTTCACATCATCGGCGTGAGTCTTAATTCGATTTTCCATCAATTGTGAAAATGAAAAAATGTCAATCTGATTGGTTTATTTTTTAATACTGTTCACACCAAAAACTTAATTAATTAGGTTAAATGAATTTATTTACATTTAAAATATTATCAATTCAAAATAAATATTCATTTAATTGATGATTTAAGTTAATATGACAAACGTTGTCAATAGAATGATAATAGTTTTTGTTTAATAACTTATCAGCCTGTTGTCTCTTGTCAGTTTGTTATTTTATTTTCACTATAAAAATTTGTTAATCAATATGATAATTAAAGGTTGACAACCGTCAATTTGAATTATGGCAATACTAGCATAGAAAATTGAAAAACAAATTGATTAACATTAATATTGGTCACTCTGATATATAATACTTAAGGCTGTCTGGTGTATGTAAGGGAAGAGGAGGACAAGACAGACTTTTTAAGGTTTTACGCCCAATGAAACTAACCGTATTGTATTTTAAGAATTCGTTTTATTTCAATTATCATCTTTGGTATAATCAGTCTTTAAATTATTAAAGTCTTTTTAAGAATCTAAGTAACATATTAAAATTAAAAAAAAACAAAAATTAGAGATAGTGTTTTCTTCCCATTTCGCTCGATCTATGTGAGATGGGGCATCCCTAAGGGCAAGATGGGGTACCGCTAAGACAATATTCACAGGCATTTTTATCCTCGTCTTCTCTACCGGCACAACTGCAGTTAACCCATTTTCCGCATTCCGAACAAGCACCCCAGCCATCATTAGAGTTCAAATATTGGCAGTACAAACTCATTTTGAGATGATAAATATATTCTAAACGAAGTTCTCTGTAATTTATTTTTATTCAATTCGATGAAATAGATTAGAATATTTACTGTAAGCTATTACATCACTTAATTTGATGAGCAACAGAATAAACAATCGAAATATTTACGTTGTAACAAAAACAATTTGGTTAACTAATTCCCAGTAAAAGTGTTATACCAGATTTACTAGTAACTTACTATTAACGCGTTATAGTAACAAGACCAAGACAAACCCAAGATCGCGCGAACAAAATGTCCCACCTCGTCTTGTATAACATGTCTGAGGTTTGTCTGGTCAGACGTGTCCTTAGACTGTCTGGTCAGACATGTCTTTAGTTTGTCTTGGTAAACCTAAATCATGTAACTGTAGAGTTCTTGGTTCTATATCCCTGTCCTAATGATTATAATAATAAATATATGTGTGTGTGGTGGCCGATGAGAAAAGAGAATAATGTAACTGTACCTGCATTCGATCATAATATTATAATATTTAAATTAGCAAATTATTAATCACTTGTCTTGTTAACTTGGTTAAATACAAATCGATTTTTGTAAATAATAAAATTATTAATATAAAAATAAAAGTGGTGATATTTTTTATAAAGTTAAATAAAAGTGTTTTTACTTATTTATATCAAATTGGAAATATTAAATATAGTTTACAATTTTTAAAACTATAAATGGTGACCCCGTTATTCGGACGCTAAAAAATATTGCTAGCCACCGTTGATCACAAACTTAGATTTTGGATAAGTTTGATCAAATAAATTAAAAGGCTGTGTTTCAGGAAACCTGGTACGTACAAAACACGTACCAGGTAAAAGGTACGTACCGTTTAGTTTTCCTAATAATACGAGTAAAAAATTACAATTTCGACATTTTCTAACATGTTTTTGGAATAACTGCAACCTGAACACCTATAAATTTTATAACAAATAAATCAAGACCTATTTACAACAAATATACTTATCATCATTTACAACAAGTATATAAACTATCACAAACGTCATCACATAACATCATCAAGCAAATAATCGTCTTTAAAATAACAAATTAGCTGTAATTAACAAATCAGCCGTAATCAACAAATTAACAAATCAGCTGTAATCTCATTTTTTTGGTGTTGTAATTGAAGTAAAACATTACCAACAAACATCGCGGCAGTGAATATAAAACTATAGTAATTATATTTGGATTCAATTTTTCAACATTTCAATATTCAATTGCAACAAGTCAACATTACAACAAATACATCGCGAAATTTACTATAAAATAATTAAAAAAACATTCTTAACATATTTCTTGTAGTAAAATTCGGAAAGCGGTGAGTACATTTATATTCTTTTATTTTCTCAATTTAATTATCCTGCACACACATATTAAAATTGAATGAAGATTTGTGTTTTTGAAAAAAAATTTTTTTATTCAAATATGATTTTTTTGGAAATGTTGAATGCATTTAATTGACGGTATTTTCATATTAAAAATATATTGATGTTATTTTACAGTATTTTCAATAACAAATAGATTATTGAAAACAAAACAAATTATTTTTATTAAAGGAAAATATATACACACAAATAAATACAAAGTTGTTTGAAATAAACTTTGATTTATTAATTGATATATAATATACAATACAAATAGTACATACAAATACGGAAGTTATTAAGTCATATATGTAATTTCGTATTTTAAATATAAAAGTGTTATATTACGATACAAATCTTATTTGAAAGATTAGTATTTAATTTCCTTAAGCAATGCCAAAGCAAACTAGCGTAGGGCAAGAATTTGATTCAGCTCAAAACCTTCGTTTCCATAAAATCAAACCGTGGCGTAGAAAAAGAATTTATTTTTCTTTAACCATTCTTTTTTTTTCCTCCGAGTTAAGTTATTTTACTAACTTAGTACATATACATGGGACCTATCATTTTTGGTCAACATTGAGCTATGGCTCAAACAAACCATGCTATGCATTTTTATTTCTAAGACCCCAGGTCAAACCCTTGAATTTTGATGGTGTTATTCCTCAACGGAAAAACACAAACATCAACAGGATTTTTCGCCATTTTCATCTGGCTAATTTCACACAGCTATGTATTTGATGGTGTTTGATGAAAATCATGTAAATACCATCAATAATAGCATCCAACAAAAATTTTTTAAACTCAACTGACTGATGCTGTCACATCATTGAATTTTCCCTACTATTCAACAATTTGTCGGAATATTTTATTCCGTGTTAGACAAATTGTCCACTTATTGCCAGACTCACTTGGCCTCTTCATCCAATCATACACTGGGCCAGACTCACTTGGCCTTTTCAAGCATTGATCCACTTACCAGACTCACATGGTAGGATCAAAATTTTCTATGGTTTGTTTTTGTCACACGTGTCTTAGCTTCAGCAAGCCCGCTGGCTAATTCTATGAACGCTTTAAAGTTCATATCACACGCCTCGACAACTCCTCAAGATGAAGATTATAGTCAAACACACTCTAGCTTCAGCTACTCCGCTGGCTAGATCTATGAACGCTGTAAAGTTCATTTTAGCGGTTTTGACTACAAACCAGGAAAATTCACAGTACTAATTCACTTAGTTTCATCCTGTGATAAATCAATCAGTCAGTTACATTTTGTTGCATAATGCATTGGGGTCTTTCTTCGGAGGAATTTAATGTATGTTTTGTTAACGTTAGATAATTCATCACTTTTTCTAGTCAATTAATTTATTCTCTCCCTGTTCATACTTTTTTTTTTTAAAGGAAGGGAGTCCTGTAGAGTTCTTGGTTCTACATCCCTGTCCTAATGATTGTAATAATAAATATATGTAAGTATGGTGGCCGATGAGAAAAGAGAATAATGTAACTGTACCTGCATTCGATCATAATATTGTAATATTTAAATTAGCAAATTATTAATCACTTGTCTTGTTAACTTGGTTAAATACAAATCGATTTTTGTAAATAATAAAATTATTAATATAAAAATAAAAGTGGTGATATTTTTTATAAAGTTAAATAAAAGTGTTTTTACTTATTTATATCAAATTGGAAATATTAAATATAGTTTACAATTTTTAAAACTATATAACCACCTTGGTATAGAAATTGGAATTTTTGTAAATAAAATACATTTTAATCATAATTACAGGAAGAGTTTTCCGACATGTCTGTATAGCCTCGAGCTTACCTAGAAATAAAAGAATAAATTAACATTAGTGTCCTGGATGCAAAGTTGATGAAAGTGAAGTAAAAATAGAATCCGAGAAAGCCGCTGTTACGGATTACAGAAACAAGTGATTACAGTGATACCCACGATCAAAAGGTACCACAGCTTGATCACTACGAAACTTTGTTGACCCTAAATATAAAACAATACATGTGAAAGTTACGCTACTTCTGTGAAGCCAAAATAAGTATAACGCCGATAGTGACGCCAAGCCATTTACGTAGTAGCGTGACTCCGTAAGTAACCACGATTACTTCAATGATATATGTCTATCTCGCTTTCACTAATGCACTCTTATGAACGATAACAAAATGAAGACGGTTATACTAGTAACAAAAAATTTAGGGGGGTAGTATTAATGAATTTAAATCACATATTTTAAGATACAGAATCTTTTGAGATCGTATATTGGGACGATAAATATATACTAAAATAAAATTCTAAATGAAAAACTTTTCCCTACCTACCCCGTCTTGCCCCTTCCTGTCGTACCCCGTCATGCCCTTACATTTTACAGGTCATTCTGAATTTAAAAAATACTCGATAAAAGCATTGAGCAACACACAAAAAAACAAGTTCTTACCTGTTAGCGAAGATATTGTCACATGTGGATAAATTTAAATCTTTCCTGAGATGTTAGTTAGACACTTACACGTTCCTAATTAAATGAATGAATTACAAGATATTTGCAAAAAACTGTTTTTTCCAAAAAAACAAATAAATCGCGTGATGTTGTTTCAAAGCGAGTGAAGTGACCCGTCTTGTCCACCACCCCATCTCCCCTCCCCTTTCCCTTACAATATTTTTTAAATTCGAACTTGTACAGTGTAAATGTAAAAAACACGATTACATGGGCATTTTATGGATATTGTCGTATCTTTCTGGTAGTCTTATGATTCCTCGTTCAAGAAACTTCTGATCTTAAAGTAGAGGTGTTGATGGAAATGATATTGTTACGATTACAGAAATATCCAGACGATTACTGTGACTTTCAGAAAAATCAAATCACAACAAAACACAACAACCAATTAATGAAATGAATATTGTTGTTGTTGTATTTCGTGGAAAATATAAAATTGAATTATTTTATGAATCAAATCAGCATAATGTAAAGTAATCGAATATTCTCCTATGAGAAAGGTTTCTACTTTGAGAAAGGTTTATAAAAAGTGACCTCGAATTATCTAGAAATTAAGCAGAATGGTATATAAGCGATTGCCTCTTGTAGATTAGTAATTACTATTAGTGTTATTTTAAACCTGCGATAGTGAAGTTATAATTATAAAAGTGATTTATTAGTTTAAGTTTAAAGTGTTATTAAGTAGAAATAATTTGTGTATTATTTTAAACGTTGTATTACTGGAAATTTCTACAATCAACCGTTGGAGTTTCTGAAGCTGTTGAAAGAATATTCTAGTTAGGAATATTATTTGCTGTTGTTTTCCTATTGTTGTGGAACAATTAAGTTGTTGAATACTTAATAAAACCATGGAGTTTGTGCTTACTAATCAGTGATCGAACTCTGAAGAGATTTGGGAATTGTGTTTATCGAATTGTGAGTAAGGCCAATTCGAAGTAAGGTTTGATAAACGTAACAATATGATTGTTTTAATGAAAAACACTTTGACCTGGATGGGAATCAAACCACTTGGTAAATCACAAGACGTACTAATAAAAGTGTTGTGTAATAGAAATTATAAAATGTGTTACAACACAACCATACATAAATATTGTAACGACTTATGATTCGTCATAACCGCAATGAAATACAAATTGTAACGTCACATTTTTCCAAAAAAAAAAGGTTAAAGATAAAAACAAAACCATGATATAAAATAGAATTATTTTATGAATTAAATCAACATATTAGGTAATAGTTTTTTTTTTTTTTTTTTATTCAAAGTTAGGCATGTTTAGTGTTAATTATAATAAATTATAAATTAACGTCTCTGAATATCCGAAGATACCATGCCAACTAGGGATAAGAATGGAATGCAAATTAAGTTTCTCTGAGAAATTTATGAACGTTAACTTTAAAGCCTTGAGGATTAAATTCATCAGGGAAAACCCAGGAAGGTAAGGCATTCCAAAGATGAGAGACTCTGTTGAAAAAGTCACGTTGGAAGGCTACAGTTCTACACCTAATTATTTGAACGGTAAAGGGATGCTGCTACGTTTGCTCTGGTGTGACGCGAAAGGTTTGATGATTTAGGTAAAATCGATTTGATCTCTTCAGAAGCTCGTTCATCCATAATATATTTATAAAATATAGTCAAATCAGCAACATTTCTTCTGTGCTGCAAGGAATCAAGACCGTTAGTAAGACTTGGGTTACCAATGAGTTTAATAGCTCTACGCTGTACAGAATCAAGGCAGTTGAGACTACTAACGAAAAGTGAAACTTTAAAGTACGAGCTAGTTGAGTACCTTTAGAAACACTTTTCGTTTGAGGTAAATACAAAATTTTATTTCATACTGGAAATTAATTAAAATAACTATATGTGTTATTATGGTTTTCCATATTATTCACTGTTTGTTTTATTTTATTTTATTAAAATAAAAAGAAATGAGTTTCAAATTTTGCTCAAAAAGTTGAACTTTAACGTCCTAGGACTTTATAAAATTTTATAAAGTCCTAGGACGTTAAAGTTCAACTTTTTGTACCATAAGTAATCCGAAAAATGTCGTTTTAGATATCAGTATGAAATAAAATAATGTTATCGAAAATTCTTAGATTTTCTCGAGGTTTCGTCGTAAAGATAGTGACCTCGAATAATCGAGAAATTAAACAGAATTTTATATATATACTAATAATTCCCTCTTGTAGAAGAGAGTAAGTTTTAAATTAGACTGCGTGCGATGATGTAAATTTAAAATTTAAATTACTGCGTAGTGGTTATAGTTTAAGTGAAATAGTGTACATACTGTGATTATGTAAACTGAAATTTGATTGTGAATAAAACTTTAAGTGTTATTTAATAGAAATATCTTGTGTATTATTTTGAAAGCTGGAAATTTCTATAATCAACCGTTGGAATTTCTGAAACTGTTGAAAGAATATTCTAGCTAGGAATATTGTTTTCTGTTTTTTTTATAAATGTTTAACACAGCGTAAAAACTAAATAAATTTAAATTTAAAGATGTGTTTTAGTCTATAATTTATAATTACTTTGGTTGTTTGTCTTACTCAAAAGCGGCTCAAGCTCATTCGGTAAGAACTCAGATGATAGACTAAAATTTTATTTCAATTGTAATCAAGAATTAATAAACATGTAATAATTGGACCTTTGTTACTACTATATAAATTAATAAAATCTGCCCGGGATGCAATTTCCCCTTAACGAATCTTAAATTTGGGAATCTCATACGTTTTTTTCTAAATTTATCCTAACATCCCAAAGGGGAAAAAAGAATAATTAAACAAAAATTAATATATCTATAATCTAAAAATACCTTAAATTACAACTGTTGATTGGTGATTCACTTCCAGCGTTGTTTTTAATTTTCAAAGTTTAATTTTCAAAAACTCAGCAGCATGAAATAGATCCTTTCGAGCGAGGTTTCTGGCACATAAAACTATTATTCGTATTTTTTGTGCCCCATTGCGGCGTGAATATTCCAATTTGTTTGTAATTCAAATAAAAATTATAAGTTGCTTTACGAACCAACATTTATTATACTATTTAATTAATAATAATTAATTATTTTCTTTACTAATGATCTTATAAATCAAGACGAATTATTTAAAAATTTCTGGTTTATATAAATTTATAACATGGAGTATCGAAAATTGGATGAAATTTGTAGCTAAAATCCACTGCGTATGAAACTTAATTTGATACGTTTAAAATAGATACAGTAACTTTAAATACATTTTGATATTACATTAATTGATATCTTACGAGGTATTTTATGTATATCTTGAAATTAACTCTTTCATTTTTTTTTTTAATTAAAACCCTATTGATATCAATATCGCACAATTATGATACACTGCATAATGTTAACAATTAAAAAGAACTACATCAAAAAAAACTGTATTGTTTTTTCCTTTAATCCAAATCAGAATGAATGTTGGAAAAAATCGAACAAAATGTGATTTCTTCTAAAACCAACTCTAATAATATTTGGTTGAAACACAAATATGGAATGAATTTTTTTGGTTATATTTTTTTCACAACACACAAAACAATTAAATTATTTTTAAATTTTTACTAATGGGACAGAGACATTTAAAATGAATTGAAACTAATTGCACTAATTAAAAAATTGAATTTAATTAAAATTTGAACTACTTAATTTTACACTTAATTTTAAGGAAAAAAGCATGAATGCAAAATTTTAATCTGTTAATTTTGACATCCATGAGAAGAGTTATCTTTTGATTTTCATTTTCCAATCAAAAAAAATCAAAACGTGTAAATCCAAAGATTCAACAAAAATTAGCAACGACATCTGTTTGTTAGAATTGGAAATAAAATTGAGTACGTTCGTTTGTTTTTTATAGTATATTCGAAATTTAACTAAGTATTAGAAAATTTTAAAATTATTATTAATGTAAAAGTGAACTGAAACTAATGAAATAAATTTTATTAGAAAAAGGAGATGAATTGGTTTTATTGTTGATTAGGCGAATATAGCGGACGTTACACCATGAATTCAAGGTAAAAACCACGACTTTTACCCTTGAAATCACAAAAACGTCGTCACCCCTTCTACGTCAGAAACCACCGAAGCACTATTAAACTTAAACTAATAATAGAAATTCTAATAACTAATAAAAAAAATTATAATAACTATAGTAATATTAAATTTAACACCTATTTAAATTCTAAAAACCGAAAATTAAATTTATAACTATAATAGCTAATAACTAGGAATAGATGTTTAATTTATGAAAACTAATAATTCTAACAACTAATTTTAATTTTATAATAAAAAAAAATTATAGGCTTGGTATATAGAAAACAGACGCTAGAGATTTCGATGGTAAAACCCGTAAAATTTATTAACTCGCGGATGACAACAATGTAAACCAATTCCCAACAACAAAAAAAATGGAGTTAGTACACTGTAAAAGTGAAAACAATGAAAAACGCAAAACGAAAAAAAACAACGAACGCCCCAAAAAAAATTTTTGTAAAAACAAACTTGTAAAGGAATAAAAAAAAACCACTGTCGCCGCTAATCTTTACTTCACCTTTCACAAAAATTCCTATAATATTGTATATAAAAATATAATTTATTTATTTAATTTCAGATATACTGAAATATATATATACCTAAAATTAGTTATTGACGATAGCACCCCTAAAATATATTTATTTATTTTTTTAAAAAAAATTGAAAAATAAAAAATATTCAAAAGAAGGTTTATTTATTGGATGCACCGTCCTAGCTCAAAATATTGATTTATTTTTTTTAAAAAAAATAAAAAATATTTATTTATATCTTGATGTATTGTGTAATTAAAAAAATTATTTATTTAGTTACCTAAAACTATTTAAATTACGAAAAAATTATTTATTTACCTAAAATTATTTTAATTAACGAAAATTTAATTTATTTAATAAAAATTTTATTTATTTAATTTTTGAAAAATTTGTTTGATTTATTTTATTTTTATTTAATATCATAAGAGATTCCCAAAATCAAGATTCGTCTGGAGACAATTTAAAAAGTAAGTATGGCTACAATATCCATATTGTTTAAATCTAAAATATCGCGTTCGCGAGCCCACTCCAACCATGCATGTGAGAACTGACTAGAAAAGCGCCTAACGACCAGATTCTACAGAACAGATTCTCCCCAAACTAATAAAACAATCACAACTGTCACGATTAGACACTAGGTCCATTTCTACTGACCCAGTTGTGCTTGTTTAACCTACAAATAAATTACAACTAAACCTAATGCGAAAGTTGAAGAACGCTCCCGAGCACCAGACTTCAAATCTTAAACTCTATGAAAAATTGTTCTATTGTAAAAGCTAAGTGGAAAAATGGAAAAGTTTTTGAATTTGTATGAGGTGAAGCCTCTGATCCTGAAAGCAAAGTATAATTGGTTCTTCTCTTCATTACACCGAAGAAGCCTCTGAGCAAGGAATGGTACTACTGGTTTGCACCTAAGTACAAACTCAGCAACACCACTCCTCGTCCCTGAGGACTTCCTCGCCGAATGAAGAGAAGAAACCAATGTTCTTCGATCGCATAACCCCGATGGCCATAGGCGATCTAAGAACGACATCAATGTTAAAGAGTGAAGCTCTATGGATGGCTTTTTAGGCCTACCGCTGAGAAAGAGATTTATTAAACCTAGTACACGAAAAAAAATTCCAAAAACTATTTATAAAAAAATATATGTACAATGAAAATATGTACAATGAAAATATGTACAATAAAAATATGTACAATAAAAATATGTACAATATTATTCCAAAAAATATATGTACAATGAAAATATGTACAATATTATTCCAAAAAATATATGTACAATGAAAATATGTACAATGAAACTATATACAAAAAAATTATTTACAAAAATATTTACAAATATGTACAATATGTACAAAAACAAATTCGAATGACAGCGCAAAAAAAACAATCTCCAAAAAAAAATTGCTGTCCCAAAACGGTTTTTTTTTCAAACAAGCAAAAATAATTAATTTTAATTAATTATACAATGAGGAACAGGGGCCTCCTGTGGACCAGACCACTCCTCTACCTGTCGCATGGTCGGTGAGATGGGAACCACCTCAACCAGCTCCTCATACACTACATCCAACTCCTCATTCACTCCATTCAACTCCTCATTCACTATCTCATCATACTGTTCTACACAAATGTCATCCATTAAATCCAAAAAAATTTTATCTTTCACCTCATACATAATCACATTTATCACCCATTCCACCACATCCATTGCCTCATCCATTTTCTCCTTCCATGCCACATGCTCTCTCTCTTCCACCTCATCCATCCAAGGCTCAAACCCCCCTGGCCGACTCCTACTTATCCCCCCCTGAAACCTCCTAATTGAGTTGTACATTTAAAAAAAAACCAAACAATTCGGACACTCCAAATACACAAGAAAAAATTTAACAAAAAACCAATATCTGGTTTATCCCCAAAAAAAGTTTTAAATATTATATATATTTAATATATGTATTTATAAGAAAACATATACAATAAATAAATCAAAACCAAGCTGGTTTTCCCAAAAATATTCCACAAAAAAAAATTGATCTAAAATCAACCACAAAAACTTACAAAATTGTAAAAATATTTTAATTCAATAATCAAAAAAAAAAAAAAACCCACTCTGGTTTTTCTCAAAATTATTTTACTACAAACCAAAACTGGTTACTTCAAAAATTATCATTATTTATTTTATATATGATACAAACCACAAAAACTGGTTTCATCAAAATAATAAATTACGCCAGAAATTTTGCGCCAAAAATATGACTCATCATTAATTATTCACACAATTTACCGTAATATTATCAAGCTATAGAAAAAAGACTTAAGGGTCCCTTTCTGTTCGGCGTCACGTGTAATAATTCTTCAAATTAACAGAAAACCTAGAGGGTCCCTTTTGTTCGGCGCTACGTGTAATAATTGGACCTTTGTTACTACTATATAAATTAATAAAATCTGCCCGGGATGCAATTTCCCCTTAACGAATCTTAAATTTGGGAATCTCATACGTTTTTTTCTAAATTTATCCTAACATCCCAAAGGGGAAAAAAGAATAATTAAACAAAAATTAATATATCTATAATCTAAAAATACCTTAAATTACAACTGTTGATTGGTGATTCACTTCCAGCGTTGTTTTTAATTTTCAAAGTTTAATTTTCAAAAACTCAGCAGCATGAAATAGATCCTTTCGAGCGAGGTTTCTGGCACATAAAACTATTATTCGTATTTTTTGTGCCCCATTGCGGCGTGAATATTCCAATTTGTTTGTAATTCAAATAAAAATTATAAGTTGCTTTACGAACCAACATTTATTATACTATTTAATTAATAATAATTAATTATTTTCTTTACTAATGATCTTATAAATCAAGACGAATTATTTAAAAATTTCTGGTTTATATAAATTTATAACATGGAGTATCAAAAATTGGATGAAATTTGTAGCTAAAATCCACTGCGTATGAAACTTAATTTGATACATTTAAAATAGATACAGTAACTTTAAATACATTTTGATATTACATTAATTGATATCTTACGAGGTATTTTATGTATATCTTGAAATTAACTCTTTCATTTTTTTTTTTTAATTAAAACCCTATTGATATCAATATCGCACAATTATGATACACTGCATAATGTTAACAATTAAAAAGAACTATATCAAAAAAAACTGTATTGTTTTTTCCTTTAATCCAAATCAGAATGAATGTTGGAAAAAATCGAACAAAATGTGATTTCTTCTAAAATCAACTCTAATAATATTTGGTTGAAACACAAATATGGAATGAATTTTTTTGGTTATATTTTTTTCACAACACACAAAACAATTAAATTATTTTTAAATTTTTACTAATGGGACAGAGACATTTAAAATGAATTGAAACTAATTGCACTAATTGAAAAATTGAATTTAATTAAAATTTGAACTACTTAATTTTACACTTAATTTTAAGGAAAAAAGCATGAATGCAAAATTTTAATCTGTTAATTTTGACATCCATGAGAAGAGTGATCTTTTGATTTTCATTTTCCAATCAAAAAAAATCAAAACGTGTAAATCCAAAGATTCAACAAAAATTAGCAACGACATCTGTTTGTTAGAATTGGAAATAAAATTGAGTACGTTCGTTTGTTTTTTATAGTATATTCGAAATTTAACTAAGTATTAGAAAATTTTAAAATTATTATTAATGTAAAAGTGAACTGAAACTAATGAAATAAATTTTATTAGAAAAAGGAGATGAATTGGTTTTATTGTTGATTAGGCGAATATAGCGGACGTTACAAACATATTTCTTAATTTACAAATTTGTTTATATTTGATACGTTTCGATGATTTTTTGTCATCTTTCTCAATCAATCTCCAAAACTCTAAATAAAAAAATATTATAATACAAAACTAAGGCAAACCTGTTCTCAACACACACAACCAATTTCCAGAAATGAAGACAAGATATTTTTTGGCATGACCTACGTCAATGGATTAACAGAAATTTTAAAGAAATTTACAATAACCCAACACTAGGCATTGGTTTCAAAATTGAAAAAAGTGGCAACAAAATTTACACCACCAACAAAGACTCCACGACAAAAATGGAGAAAACAAATCTAATGTATGAAATAAGATGCAATAATTGTAATGGTTCCTATGTAGGGATGACCGGTCAAAAACTTAAAAACAGAATGAAACATCACCAACTTGACAGTAAAGAAAAACGCACCATAAAAGAAATGTATTATATTTCGGAAGAGACTTTGTATTAATTAAAACACGTAATTAAATGTAATGTATTTTATTCATATAAATGTGCACAACACTATAGTTAATGTACGAATGAAGTATTACAAAATTTGTTCAAGAAACTTCTTGTCATTTAGTGTTGCCAAATGTAATAATTAAATATTTATATCGTTTACGCCATCGTAACTTTTGCATGTTTATATCGTAACGATATAACAGTTCTTTTCCCCTTAAATTTATTCAAATACATTATTATAATATTTATTCAAAATTACATATTTATTATGATATAAAGAAATCAGATGTATATCTCCAATTAAATATAAATTATTTTAATTCAATTACTTTTATTTAACATTCATCAAAATTTAATTTCTTCAATTATTATCTGCATAAAATATCAGAATCAACCTTTAATTTAAATATTTTATTCAACACAAATAATTGTTTGTAGGGTAATTTAAATTTGGTTAAATTCCAATTTTAATTAAATGTCAAATTTTTGAAAACAAACAATATTTGTTTTTCTTTTATTTTAATTTAATTATTATAAGAATTGGTTTTAATAATAAAATATATCTAATAGTTATTATTTTTAGTTTTGAAATAGTTAAGCATTATAAATTTAATTTCTGTGGTGGTCTTACATTTCGGTTTGATTTTCTCGGCTCAATATGAATTTTCATTTTGTCTTGGACTTCAGAACCATCACAAGATAAATCGACATCTGTCTTATTTTGGTTCAATAAAATTGAATCATTATTTGTGGACAAAGTCGGTGAAGTATCGCTTGGAGTGTCATTTGGCTGAGATAAAGATTGGGAAATATCCGATAGATCAGTTAAAGGGTTTTGTGACATTTCATCAATAAATTCTCTGCTTAATTCAGTATTTATTTCTGTACCTGCAGAACTATTTTTCGATTCTGATCCTGCGTTAGGACCAACTGATCGTATTTGATCAATGTGTCTTTTCCATTTTCGACCGTCATCTAACTCTATCAGGTAGTGTAGATGTCCGTATTTTTCTACAATAGTACCGAATTTCCATTTAGTGAATTTAGATAGATATTCTCTTACTATTACTCTATCACCAAGATTTAAAGTACGAATACTTTTATGTGTTATCTCTTCCTTCACATTAGAAATTTTCTTTGGTATTAATAAGTCAATCCGTGTTTTTATTTGTCTATTAAACATTAGCATAGATGGTGATTTACCAGTCGCTGGATGTACCATCTTACGATACATTAATAATAAATTACATAATTTACTATGAATATTTATGTTTGTCGTATCCAGAGAACTTAATTTGTCTTTAATGGTTTGTACATAGCGTTCAGCTTGTCCGTTTGTAGCTGGATGGTAAGGTGCAGCTAATTTATGTACAATTCCATTCATCTTAAGGAATTCTTGAAATTCATTAGATAAAAATTGTGTTCCATTATCGGAAACTAGTACCGATGGAATTCCAAATGTACTGAAAATTTCACGACAATTTTTAATTGTAGTATCTGTAGTAATGTTTCGTATAATTCTTACTTCCGGCCATTTAGAGAACGCATCAACCAAGATAAAAAAATAAATTCCCATAAATGGTCCAGCAAAATCACAATGTACTCTTTGAAAAATCTCAGTTGCTGTTTCCCAACAATGAGGAGGAGTTTTGGTAGGATTCGATTGTCTAAGTTGACAAATTGTGCAATTTTTAATCATATTTTCAATATCTTTGTCAATATTCTCCCACCAGCAATAGCCACGAGCAAGTGATTTCATTCTTGTGATTCCAAAATGGGCCGTATGCAGCTCATCAAGGACTTTAGATCGCAAAATTTTCGGAATGTAAACTCGAATGCCTCTTAATAAGCAATCTTGTTGTAATGTAAATTCGTCCTGACCAATGCCAAAACGATTTTCAGATTTAACAATTCGTCCGTATTTTAATCCTTGAATTAAATTTGATAATTCTTTATCAGCTAACGTAGCTTTCGCTAATTCTTGGACAGTGATAGGTAATGTTTCTATCATGTTTACTTCTACTATGTCAATTTCTTCTATACTTGAAGAAAAATCTTCCGACGGTAACCTTGACATAGCGTCTGCATTAGCATGTTTTTTGGTCTCCCGATAGCGAATTTCATATTCGAATGATTGAAGGAAAATAGCATAATGTTGCATACGGGATGCGGACAAAGTAGGTAAACCTTTGTTTGGAGAAAAAATTTGTATAATCGGCTTATTATCCGTGATAAGAATAAATTTTCGTCCATAAACAAATTGATAAAATTTTCGAATGCCGAAAATTATCGCATATGCTTCTTTATCAATTTGTGAATAGCGTTGTTGTGTACTGTTCAAGGTCTGACTAGCGTATTGAATTGGCTTTTCGGAGCCGTCAGGATATACGTGACTGAGAATTGCTCCAACACCATATGGTGAAGCATCTGTAGCAAGAAGAAGCAGTAGTTTAGGATTGTAATGTACTAAATATTCATCAGATTGAATCTGATGTTTCACTTCATTAAATGCTTTGTTACAAGATTGATCCCAATTAAATTCTATATTATTTTTCAATAAATTATTAATTGGATAGATCAATGTACTAAGCGATTTGAAAAATCGTCCATAGTAATTAATGAGGCCAACAAAAGCTCGTACTTGATCTTTATTTTGTGGTACTGGCATATTTTGTATGGCATCTATTTTACTTTTGGATTTATGTGTACCATTTTTATCTATGGTGTATCCACAGTACTCTATCTTCTCCGCAAAAAATTCGCATTTGTCTAGATTAATTCGAATATTGTAAGAACTAAGTCTTTTAAAAACTTCTTCAACTATTTGAAAATGTGTAGTATCATCAGGACCAGTGATTTTTATATCGTCTAAAAATACACTGACTCCTGGTAGATTTTGTAGTACAATTTCTATGTGTCGTTGCCATATTGCAGGCGCTGATGCGACTCCGTACATTAAACGATTCGGCTGGTATAATCCTTTATGTGTGCTTAAAGTTAAAACTTCACGGTCTTCTGGAGCAATTTCCAGTTGTAAATAAGCTTTAGTGAGATCTAACTTAGTAAATTTATCGCCGCCTGCCATATTCGCAAATAGTTCTTCAATAGTTGGAAGTGGATGTTCATCCACTATTAAATTTGGATTAAGTGTGATTTTATAGTCACCACATAACCTAACTTTATTTTCAGCTTTGCGAACAGGTACTATTGGCGTTGCCCATCTACTATAGTCGACTTTACTTATGACACCGTTAGCTTCCAAATCATTTAATTCTGCTTCAACGGCATCTTTTAAAGAAAATGGAACCGATCGCGCTTTAATAAACACGGGATTTGTATTGGGTTTGATGGCTAACTTGGCCTGTATATTAGAAATTTTCCCGATGTTTTTATCGAATACATTCGGATAACGAATAATTAAATTTTCAAGCATAGTTTCGCGATCAAATTTCGATATTGTATTTATCGAATTATATTGATTAGGATCGTTTTTAATTTTATTTTCAAAAATTTGATTCCAATTAATATTTAATTCCCGAAGCCACTCGCGTCCAAGCAATGGATGTCTGTCAGACTTGACCACATATAATTTTAAAATTTTATTTTGGTTCTTGTATAAAATATTGACGTTTAAATAACCCAGAACCTGAATTTTATAATTGCAATAACTTACCAGATCGATATCTGTTTTATTTAAATCTATCAAGTTAAAATATTGATTTTTATCATTTTCATTAATAATTGTGACAGGAGAGCCACTATCGATTTCAAATGTTAATCTTAAACTATTTACATTTAATTTAATCCAAAATTTTGAACGATTTGGGCAGTTATTAATATTGTTAAAACTTTCAACTATTTGTACTGATTCATCTTCAATATTATGAATTTCATCGATTTCTTGGTACGGTTCATCTTCCACGAAATTTAATTTATTATTATTTTTATTTCTTGCGGCCTTGAGACACACAGAAGCTAGGTGCCCCTTTTTTTTACAATTCGTACATTTTGAATTTATATGAGTGCACTGATTTGCTAGATGTGTTTCAAGCCCACAACGATAACATTTGGTTTTTTTAAAATTAGATGAATTATTAAATTGTTTTATACCTTGCTTAAATGGTTGTTGTTGTTTGTAGTTATAATTTTGAGCACTTTTGTTTGATTCACTTTTTTGTTGCATATGATGAACCCGTAAATTGGTATCTGCTTTCTGGTTTTGTATTTCCGCACTTCCTTGCTGTGATAACTCCATCGATGTTGCAACTTCAACAGCTTTATCAAGAGTGAGATTTCGTATTTCAAGTAATCGGTTTCTTATTATGGTATTTTTCAATCCAAAAACGAACTGATTACGTAGCGCAGTTTCCAGATAATTTCCCAAATTGCAATTTATTGCCAATTTCCGCAATGTAGTTAGAAATTCATTAACATTTTCGTTTTCCTTTTGTTTGCTTAAGTGAAAACGAAAATTTTCCACGATTTCCAGTGGAGTTGGGTTGTAGTAAGCTTCAAGTAAATCAACTATCTCCTTAAACTTTTTTGTTTGAGGTTTTTCCGGTGCTAATTTATCGCAAATTATATCGTATGAAACTTGTCCCATGTAATGTAATAAAAGGTGAACTTTTGTTGCTTGATCTTTTACATTAAAAATTGCAAATGCGCCTTCTAAGCGATCCACCCAGCGCATCCATTTTGTTTTTGCTTTATCAAACATTTCAATTGTAAATATGCCTTGCATTTGTTGCGTATTATTTTCAGCCATTGTGAATTTGTAAATTCGTAAATTAGAATGACGCAATAAAAAATATGTAAATTTTTTTGTAATCAAATACGTACTTTTGATTTATGATGATTCGTATCTTTTATTTTGAATTTTTTAATTCGTATCCATCTCGTCGCCACTTTATTATATTTCGGAAGAGACTTTGTATTAATTAAAACACGTAATTAAATGTAATGTATTTTATTCATATAAATGTGCACAACACTATAGTTAATGTACGAATGAAGTATTACAAAATTTGTTCAAGAAACTTCTTGTCATTTAGTGTTGCCAAATGTAATAATTAAATATTTATATCGTTTACGCCATCGTAACTTTTGCATGTTTATGTCGTAACGATATAACAAAATGCTATTCATAAGTGCAAATAAGAAAGCCGTCAACTTCAGAATGTATACGAAAAATCTTAGCACATCTTATGCCCAAATGATTGAAATATGTAGTGATGATTCATCAAAAGATAAACCGAAAAACTACCTATACATCTTGATTCCAATGAGAAAAAAAACATAATATAAAAAAGGAAAAATATATATAACAAAAAGATCATTGACCTCCAAACTCTCTTTATCAATTATTACAATTAATATTTAATCATATTTATTTAATCTCTAATTTGTTTTAAATGTATCAGTTTCTTCTCGTATTGATAATTTAGAAAATTCTTTTTACTACTTCAAGCTACGAAGCTTCTACGGTTGCTACGGTTGCTGTGTTTATTTCTGTCAATATCGCAGTATTTTGAAGGGATTGAATATTTTGATCAAATCGAATCGAAACTAATCATTATATCAATTGTGTGTAATTAAATAATTAAACTAATAATGAGTATGTTTTTTTTCTATATCGGAGAAATCGGAGCGATAAAATAAAATTTGTATCAGATATATCGTATAATTTTTCCTCCGATAATTAACTGTCAGATATAAAATATATTCTCTGAGTTCTTGCCGCCAAAAAAAAAAAATTTATAAAATAAATAAATAAATTTTATTAAACAATTTATTTATATTTGTTTTTCGGCAAACGGCTGTAAAGTTTAACTTTGCTGCCGCTAAAGAGTTAGCTAAAGTCTTACTTTTTAGGCTGACAGCAAAAGTAACGTCTAGCGACAGCAAAAGTAACGCCATTTTTATTTTATATTACGGAGGCTGTAAAGTAGCATTTGTTATTTGTTAGTTTGTTATTTTTTCAAACATATTGTATAACCATGACAACAAAAAATAAGTTGATTCTCATATTATGAAATTTTGAAAAGGCTGCTTTGATAAAAAAATTTTATTCATACAAATTTAAATGTTTTTTTTCCCTTTTTTGGAAGTAATTATGACGATACAAATTCATATTTATAAAAAGTTTGATGTATTAATTTCATATTTATAAAAAATTTAAACGTTTGCCGAAAAAATAGTGTATTTAATTCGGAGCTAAAGTGACTTTTTGTGATTTGTCTGTAATTGTCGGCCTCCCTGCGGTCGGCCGTCAAACTACAGACTCAACACAAAAAGTATCACTTTAGCTCCTAATTAAATAATGTACTATTTAATTGAAACTTTGCCTACAATTTTTTGAATTTATACTTTAATCGATGACTTCCAGTCGGTAAAAAAAATATCTGTAATATCTGTAAAAGTTTTTAGAGAAAATATATGAACTATTTTCATTATTCATATTGTCAAATTCATCTACTAAAAACTTACAAAACGACATATCTAAATTTGACTGTGTAAAAATTAAACAAAATTATAGGGCGATTTTTCTGCTCCGATGTTTGCCGCAATGGCGCTGCAAATGGGGGATAAGAGAAAAAATCACAAAAATTTAATATGGGATTCCATACAAAACACAAATTGAATAATTTTAAAAGTTATCTATGAAATTTCTCATTTTACCACAATTGAACAATTTTAATTTGATTATAAAGTATTATTGACTATATATTAAGCGTAATATATAAAATATTATTTTTAAGTCTCTCAAAAAAGAAACATAAAAATTACCAAAATTTCCCATACAAAGTTGTATGAAAAATTTAACCCATTTTCGTATTTGTTTGACGGACAGAAAAAATAAAATATTTTATATACTATGCTTAATATGACTATAAATAATAGTTCATAAACAAATTTAAATTATTTCATTGTAGTAAAATGAGAAATTTCATAGATAATTTTTAAAATTATTCAAGTTGTGTTTTGTATGAAATCCCATATAAAATTTTTTGCATTTATTCTCTTATCTCCTTTTTTATGCAGTGCCATTGCGGTAAACACCGGAACAGAAAAATCGCCCTATATTTATATATCGCTTTTTTACCAGTGTAAAATAATGTTATTATTGTGTTCACCTGTTATTATTCCATCTGTAGGCGAACACAATAATAACATTATTTTACACTGGTAAAAATGCTATTATATAAAAAATACAAACTTGTTTATTTTTTACACAGTCAAATTTAGATACGTCGTTTTGTAAGTTTTTAGTAGATGAATTTGTAAATATTATCATTTATATTTACAAGCGTAGAAAAAATAGCGTTTTCTACGCGTGGTAAAAACGTTTTTGCGTGACTGAACGGTTTGTCCACGAGACGCGATAGCGTCGAAAGAGACGTTTTCACCACTTGTATAAAAATCTACTATTTATTGTGTTTCTTGTCCTTGTGATTTTAATCAACCTGACATAATATGTATAATAAATTATAGTGAACAACGTTTTTTACACATTTAGGAAAATATTGTAAGTTAAGATAAAAACTTAGTTGCCATTATAAATTAGATTAATTCCAAAAAACAAGAATAAGTTTTCATTAGCATAAAAATAATTCCAATGTATTACTATAATTTGGAGATTGATTGAGAAAGATGACAAAAAATCATCGAAACGTATTAAATGAAAACAAATTTGTAAATTAAGAAATATGTTTATTAATTCTTGATTACAATTGAAATAAAATTTTAGTCTATCATATGAGTTCTTACCAAATGAGCTTGAGCCGCTTTTGAGTTAGGCAAACAACCAAAGTAATTGTTTTCTGTATTGTTTTCCTGTTGTTGTGTAACAATAGCGGTGTTGAGTACTTAAACAACCTTACAAAACCTAGTATTTTTGCTTACTAATCAGTTGTCGAACCCAGAAGGAGGTATGGGAATTGCGTTCATCGAATTAAGAGTAAGGCCACTTCCAAGGAAGGTGGAAAAACGTGACAATGCCATTTTATACCTATACGTCTTACATATTACATGCGTTCTGAGGTGTTGATGGACGTAATTTTTAGGTAGATTCCATATAAAAATCTACCTATTGCAATGGGCTTCATCTCGGAATTTCGGAAAAATTTTTGTGCCAAACGACTATATATGATAAGCGGAGACGAAAAAACAAAAAAAAAATTATATATATATTTATATATATATAAACGATATGAGATACGATACGAGAAAACGACCGGCACTCTCACGGTCGCATTTGTTGAGGTAGATCAAAAAAATTTTCTGTACATGTGTGTTCTATTAATATCTCAGACGAGTTCGTGAATCAGCAAAATCCAACACGTGGTTAAGGAACTAGAGGCTTTTTTCTAAAAAAAATTGATTTTTTAAAACCGTTATAACGGCCGTTTGGACACCAATATTTTAAAAAAGTTAACAAATTTAGATTTTTTAGAATCTTTTTTATCAATTTGTTTTAAAAATAGATCTCTGCAGTTAGAGGTTCCTGAGTGAGTGGCTCCAACAAAAAAGCTTGCAAAAAAAATTTTTTTTGAAACAACCGGTCGCATTTGTAAGGCCAGATCAAAAAAACTTTTCTAAAAATGTGCGTTTTATTAATATCTTGGACAATTTCGTAAATCAGCCAAATCCGACACATGATTAAGAAACTAGAGGCTTTATACTAGAAAAAAACCAAATTCCTCTTTGTTTTCAATTCGATAGAAATGTATTTCATTAGTTTCCGTTCATTTTTTTTACATTAATAATAATTTTAAATTTTTCTAAAACTTAACTGCTAGTTAAATTTTGAATATACTATAAAAAGCAAACGAACGTACTCAATTTTATTTCCAATTCTAGCGAACAGATGTCGTTGTCGTTATTAATCTTTGCTGAATTTTGAGATTACCCGATTTGTTTTGACATCGGAAGATGTAACAAATTAAAAACACATTTTTTTTTGGACAGAATTTTTGAATGTTAATTTTCAAAAGATTCATTCCATTTTTGTTGCTAAAGATTAAAACATCTCAATTCAGTATTGTCTTAACAAAAAAAAAACAAATGAAATAAAAGGAAACCACATTGAGTCAGATAAAAGTCCATTTTTTATTCTGGATTTGATGAATTCTTCCAAGAAATATATAGATGTTGATAATAGAAATAGCAAATAATAAAATTGAATTTGTGATATAAACCAAAAAGTTTTTATGGTGAAAATAAATTAATTAAAATTCGACTAAACAAGTCGTAAAGTTGAATCTACAGTTTTCACGTTTTAGTTTTATCTTAAAATTTCATGAATACGTTAGTGGAAAGGCTGAGATTATTATTGATTACGTTAGTGGAAAGGCTGTGATTATTATTGATTACGTGAGTGGAAAGGCAGAGATTATTATTGATTACGTTAGTGGAAAGGCTGTGATTATTATTGATTACGTGAGTGGAAAGGCAGAGATTATTATTGATTACGTTAGTGGAAAGGCTGTGCTTATTATTGATTACGTTCGAAGGAAATGCTGAAATTTGTTACATGATTGATTACATTGGTGGAAAGGCTGGAATTTGTGTTATCTTCAGTGGAAAGATTCCAACTAGTTGGATCCAAGGAATCCAATCAAATTGAAGACATCATTCATCAGATACAACAAAATAGTTAAGGTCAGATCTATTATTTTTAATTATCATATCATATACGTATATTTTAAAATGTTAGAATAAAGTTCATTGTTAAGAGGTTCCCCAGATCTCAGAGTTTGTCTGAGACAATCCGTGCATCCCGGGTATATATATTTTTTTTTTTTCATATTAGTTAACAAAGGTCCAAGTGTAATAAAGTGGCAGCCGTAACAAAGACCTGGTGTAATTATTGAATTTGTATGGTTAGAGCTATTTTCGGCGCGAAAAATACTTTTTTCAGGTGATTCGGGCGCGAATAAAACCTGTTTTGACATTTTTGGGTTTGGTCAACAAATTATTAAACCAGTTTGGTGTTTTATATATTCCTTTGGGATATATATATTTATATTTTTTTTGATAAACCAGATATTGGTTTTTTTTGTGTGTTTGGAATTTTTTAAAAATTTTTATTTAATAATGTATACAATCAGGAGGTTCCAGGGGTTGAGAAGGAGGTGTCGGCCAGGGGGGTGTGAGCCGTGGATGAATGAGGTGGGCTGGAGAGAGAGAAGAAGGATCTCCAGAAACAGGAGCTCACACCTGAAGAGAAAGGAGAGGAGGAAGAAGGCGAAGGAGAGTCGCTTGGTCGTGGAGCTGGGAGCTTCCTCGACCAAGAGTACTCAAATAGAGGAGCTGGTTGAGGTGGTTTCCACCTCACCGACCATGCGACAGGTAGAGGAGTGGTCTGGTCCACAGGAGGCCCCTGTTCCTCATTGTATAATTAATTGAAGATAATTATTTTTTGCTTGTTTGGAAAAAAACCGTTTTGGGACAGCAATTTTTTTTGGAGATTGTTTTTTTGTGCTGTCATTTTGAATTTGTTTTGTACATATTGTACATATTTGTAAATACTTTTGTAAATAATTTTTTTTGTATATAGTTCATATATCTTTTTGCATATAATCGTGTACATATTTTGGTATGACATTGCACATATTTTGTAAATATTTTTTGGTACTGTCAATGTACAGGGTTGTACATATTGTAAATATTCTTGTACATAGTTGTAAATAGGTTATTGTATACAAATACAAGTACAATGGTTCGTTGAATTCGCTCATTGAACATGATATGGGTGTGTGCAGGATATATTTTTTGTATTTTCAATTTTTTATTGGTGATTAATTTTTTTTGTTGTGAATTTCTTTTGGAAAACCAATTATTGGTGTTTTTATATATATATTATGGTATTGTATAAGGTTATTAATGTCCTTTCTCAGCGGTAGGCCTAGCAAGCCATCCATGGGGCTTATCCCCTTAACATTAATGTCGTTCTTAGATCGCCTATGGCCACCGGGGTTATGCGATCGAAGAACATTGGTTTCTTCTCTTCATTCGGCGAGGAAGTCCTCAGGGACGAGGAGTGGTGTTGCTGTGTTTGTACTTAGGTGCAAACCAGTAGTACCATTCTTTGCTCAGAGGCTTCTTCGGTGTAATGAAGAGAAGAACCAATTGTACTTTTGCTTTCAGGATCAGAGGCTTCACCTCATACAAATTCAAAAACTTTTCCACTTTTCCACTTAGCTTTTACAATAGAACAATTTTTCATAAAGTTTAAGATTTGAAGTCTGGTGCTCGGGAGCGTTCTACAACTTTCGCATTAGGTTTAGTTGTAATTTTTTTGTAGGTTAAACAAGCACAACTGGGTCAGTAGAAATGGACCTGGTGTCTAATCGTGACAGTTGTGATTGTTTTATTAGGTTGGGGAGAATCTGTTCTGTAGAATCTGGTCGTTAGGGGCTTTTCTAGTCAGTTCTCACATGCATGGTTGGAGTGGGCTCGCGAACGCGATATTTTAAATTTAAACAATATGGATATTGTAGCCATACTTACTTTTTAAATTGTCTCCAGACGAGTCTTGATTTTGGGAATCTCTTATTATATTAAATAAAAATAAAATAAATCAAACAAATTTTTCGAAAATTAATTAAATAAAATTTTTATTAAATAAATAATTTTTTTAAATTTAAGTTAATTTTAGGTAACTAAATAAATAAATTTTTTTTAACTAAGCAAATTACATCAAGTTATAAATAAATATTTTTTATTTAAAAAAAAAAAAAAAAAATAAATCAATATTTCAGAGTTAGGACGGTGCATCCAATAAATAAACATTCTTCTAGATATTTTTATTTTTCAATTTTCTTTTGAAAATAAATAAATATTCTTAGGGGTGCTATCGTCAATAACTAATTTTAAGTATATATATATATTTCAGCATATCTGAAATTAAAATAAATAAATTATATTTTTATATACAATATTTTAGGAATTTTTGTGAAAGATTCAGCAAAGATTGGATACGACAGTGGTTTTTTTTTGTTCCTTTACAAAGAGTGTTTTTACAAAAAGGTTTTTGTATTTTTTTTTTTGAATTGGGGCGTTCGTTGTTTTTTTTTTCATTTCTTTGCGTTTTACAACTTCCATCGGACGAATTTTTCCGGGCGAATTAACTCCACCTTTTTTTCTAGTTGGAATTGGTTTTATTATTGGTGTTGACGTTTTTTATTGTGAATTCTGGATTCTATAAATTTTACCATCAAAATGTCAAGTCACATTGGCGTGGACCATCCGTTCTATGGTTTGGAATCCAGTGAACTGCAGATCGAATGTCTGGTTCGGGGTGTGGATTTTAGAGGGGTCAATTGGGCAGAGGAACTGCGAAACCACGTAAATCATGGTGCAGTTCCAGTAACGGTATCTCATGCGAGAGACTTGGTAGCTGAGTCTCAAACGGTGGTGCAGGCAGCACAAGTTGTTTTAGATCAGGTACGTCGACTTCAACCACCGGTTAATCAGATCTTCTTAGATGGTTTGGCGAATCGAGTGTTGCATTATACAGGTAGGATGAATAGGTTGGGTCCTCGCAATGACTTGCAAGAAGCCCGCACCTACGCTATCTCGCAATTGTCACGCGCTTGGGATATAATAGGATCACTGTCAACACGTCCAATTATACAGAATAAACCAGGAGTATCATCTGCTCCATCTGCTTCACCTGCTTTTCGACCAGGTGAGAGATCCACACCGATCCCAGTACAGCCAATAACTGAGACAATAAATAGTCTGAATCGTACAGACCATCAACAACAGAGACGGTCGGATCAATTACCACCGGCTTATTTTCAGCAATCAGGTTTGAGAGCAGAGGACCTTGCAATACCACTATTGGGTCCATCTTTCCAAGCTGAACACATACACAACAATCCAGCATTGGTACAACAACAATCATTAAATTATCTTCAAGCTCCACTAACAGCACCACCACCATACAACCAACCTCCTCAGGTATGGCGTGACGCGGCTCCAGCGTTAGCACCAGTGGAGTACCGAGGGGTTCGTGGGAACAATTTGAGTCGTTATGACTCAAATTGGGTTCCAACCTTCACAGGAGATGGTCACTCTCCTGATGTTCATGAGTTCGTTCACAGAGTTGAGGCGGCCGCCAGGAGGGACCGCGTGAATTGGGACGACCTTAGGTCTATCATTCCACGGTATCTCAAGGGGGCTGCCGACAGATACTATTTGAACTTAACTCATGAATATGAGGTGGTGACCTATCCAGTGCTAAGGGAGGGACTCCTACAAACCTTCGGTACGCTCACTGATGATAAGGCGATCTTGCGCGTTCTTCTGAACCGCAAACAAAAGTCAAAGGAGAGCGTATACGAATATCTAGTGGAGATTGGTTCGTTAAACCGTCGCTTAGCACGTCCATTTGCTGA
Organism: Diogma glabrata; assembly: GCA_963693315.1. Lineage (NCBI taxonomy): Eukaryota > Metazoa > Arthropoda > Insecta > Diptera > Cylindrotomidae > Diogma > Diogma glabrata. The sequence goes on along the minus strand of OY856188.1, from coordinate 231,143,733 downwards.
CCGTGAAATGCTAGAGATTGCTCGGGAGGGACTGAGTGTGGAGCTCAAAAATGCTACACTTGCAGCAACAATACATTCTATTGATGAACTTCGGACTTTATGTCAGAAGTTTGAACGTTTGTGGTCCACACCAGTTCCAACCAGAACATCAAATTTAAGAATTAGCGAGGTACAACAAATGGATGATTATGAGGTGGATGCTGAACCAGAACAACATGGATATATTGATGCGGTGGATTCAACACAGAGACGGATATTGCAGCGACCTAGCATAACATTTGACAACAGTCAACCTGGTCCATCAATGTCTAGACAACCAATAGTGTGCTTCAGATGTGGAGTAAATGGTCATCGAGCTCCTGATTGCTCTAAGAATCGGATAAAATTGCACTGCTGGAAATGTAATAAACCGGACGTTATTTACGCAAATTGTTCATATTGTCACCCGTCGGTAAACTACCGTCCGAGAGTACATGTTTCGGGGATGGTACCCTCGGTTCAACATCCAATGAGCCCGAAGAAAACGACGAGAGATGTAGCAACGCAGGACGATCGATCACCACTCAGGAAACCAGAATAAAATCACCCAGTATATTTAATTTCCCATCATTACATCACACATATTTTAGACGTCTTGAACGTAACATTAGATATTGGAGGATGAGGAAATTATTTCGTAAAGCTTGTATTTCATCTATCCTTTCAGAAACAAAGGATCCTCGGCCGCGATTGACAATCAAGATTTTGGACAAACATATTTCAGGTCTATTGGATAGTGGAGCGTCAATCACAATACTTGGAAGAAATTCCTTGGAATTATTGGAATCATCGGGTACAACCTACCGTAAGTACACTTCGTGTATTCGTACGGCGGATGGTACTGCAACTAAAATTTTAGGTTACATTGAAATTCCAATAACCGTGAATGGCTCCACTAAACCAATGCGGTTCCATATAGTCCCTGGTTTACGAGAAGAGCTCTACCTGGGCATAGATTTCTGGGAGAAATTTGGTATTGTTCCTTCATTTGTTAGTGAACTGACTCGTACAGAGTCCACAAAATTTAAATATACATAACCTCACCACTGACCAGCAACGAGAACTGGATATGATCAAGGATTCTTTCCCGTCATTTGAAGTGTCTGGACTCGGAAAGACTTCTTTAGTTGAACATGTCATCGATGTTGGTGATAGTGCACCTGTTAAACAGAGGCACTATCCCACGTCGCCGGCTGTTCAACTAAAGGTTTATGCCGAACTCGACCGAATGCTTCAAATGGGCGTGATCGAAGAGAGTAACAGTTCTTGGTGCTCGCCAGTGGTCCTGGTACAAAAAGAATCTGGTAAAAACAGATTGTGTATTGATAGCCGTCGTGTCAATTCACTAACGAAAAAGGACGCTTACCCACTTCCCTTGATTGATGGCTTACTAGGTCGTCTAAATAGCACAAAGTACATTTCCAGTATTGATCTCAAAGATGCTTTCTGGCAGATTCCTCTGGCAGAAGCATCTAGAGACAAGACAGCCTTCACAGTGCCTGGTCGTCCATTGTATCAATTCCGGGTTATGCCCTTTGGATTGTGCAATGCTCCCCAGACAATGTGTCGGCTAATGCACAAAGTGATACCACATCAATATCACGAAAATGTCTTTGTTTATTTAGATGATCTATTGGTAGTCTCTTCCACGTTCCAGGAACATATGGAATTGCTGTCCAAAGTCTCTTCATTGTTAAGAGCGGCTGGGTTAACAATAAACCTCAAGAAAAGTAAATTTGTTCTGAGAGAGGTGAAATACTTGGGATTTTTGGTCGGTGAAGATGGTCTTCGAACAGACCCTGACAAAGTAAGAGCTGTTGCTGAGTATCCAGCTCCGTCAACAGTGAAACAAATACGGAGATTATTGGGAATGGCTGGTTGGTACCAACGTTTCATACCAAATTATGCAAGCGTGGTATCACCGATTACGGATTTATTAAAGAAAAGTTCTGGGAAATTAAAATGGACATTGGAAGCGCAAGCTGCTTTCGAAAATTTAAAACGATTGCTGACTACAGCACCGGTATTAGTAAACCCTGATTATAATAAAGAGTTCTTTATTGGATGCGATGCGAGTCTGACAGGGATAGGTAGTGTACTGTATCAGATCGACGAAGACGGACAAGAGTGTCCGATAGCCTTCATGTCGAAAAAACTTAATAAAGCTCAACGAAACTATTCTGTTTCTGAGCTTGAATGTCTTGCGGCAATTCTGAATGTGAAGAAATTCGGGCGCTATGTTGAAGGTCACCGATTTACAATTGTGACTGATCACTCAAGTCTGAAGTGGCTTATGTCACAGAAAGACTTGAGTGGTCGTCTGGCTAGGTGGAGCCTAAAACTCCAACATATGGATTTTACCATTGTCCACCAAAAAGGTACCCAAAATATAGTCCCTGATGCTCTATCTCGTCTTTATGACGATACACACGAGGAATTGACGGAAGCATTAGTACATCACATCAGTGAAATTAAAATCGACAATGAAGGTTATCGGCACAAAGAGTATACAGATATGATAGCTAAAGTTCAATCATCACCCAAGGACTTTCCTTCAGTTAAAGTCGTGGATGATAAGCTATACATACGTATTGAGCCAAGACCTGATGCAATACCCAACGATGTTCCTGTGTGGAAACTCTGGGTACCAAAACCGATGACTTCCAACATGATTCAGAAACATCATGATGATAGTACTGCTGCTCATGGAGGTGTTAAAAAGACTTTAGAATTACTTCGACGTCTTTATTATTGGCCGGGCATGGCGTCACAGGTACACAACTATGTTGTGTCCTGCGACACATGTAAACAAACAAAAGCCACGAATCAGATATTGCGTCCTCCGATGCAATATCAATTCGAAACAGCACGTCCATGGCAGAGAGTCTATATAGATTTTTTGGGACCGTACCCTCGTTCTACACTTGGGAATACGGTATTATTGATAGTTCTGGATCATGCTACGAAGTTTGTACTACTGAAACCACTTAGAAACGCAACTTCACCGAAGGTGAATGCTTTTCTGAGGAACGAAGTGTTTCTTACATATGGGGTACCAGAGTTTCTACACAGTGACAATGGCAAACAGTTCACTAGTAGGAACTTTCAAAGTCTTTTGTCAGATTTCGGCATTAAACACATTAGGACCGGTGTCTATAGTCCTCAAAGCAACGCGTCAGAGCGGGTCAATAGGTCAGTTCTAGCAGCAATTCGAGCGTTCATAAAAGGTCAACATACCAAGTGGGACTCACAAATTGGTGAAATCGCATATGCACTGCGGGCTGCAGTACATTCTGCTACCAAGTACTCACCGTACTATTTATTATTTGGTCAACATCCAATCTCGGATGGAAATACTTACCATTTGTTGAGATCACTACACCAGCTTGGTGAAGATGCTGGTGAGGAAATGGAACGCACTGATCATTTGACTCTGCTTAGGAACCGGGTTCAACAAAATTTAAAAGCAGCCTTCAAAAAATCGCAACATCAGTACAACCTGCGATCTAAACTACGGACTTTTCAACCACAACAACGTGTGTTTGTACGGCAACATCATTTGAGTGACGCTACAAAGAAATTCTCGGCAAAATTGGCTCCAAAGTTCTTACCTGCAATGATTAAGACTAAGATTGGAAATGTACTCTATGAGTGCACAGATATGAGCGGTAAGAATCTTGGAGTTCATCACGCGAAAGACATCAGGGAATGATGTCTTTTCGTTAGGTAGGGTTGTTCCTCTGGCTGATTGTCGTCTCTGGGGTTCACATCTTCAGGTCATACTTACTGGTTGTATCGGGGTGTCCATGGTGCTGACGTTCGGATGGATGGTCGGTCTCAATACTCAGTGAAGTTCTTAAGGACTTCATGAGTATTGGAACCGGTCATCGGTCTTGACGCCGGTGACTGTGGGTATCTCGATCCCAGATACAGTTTAATAAGTGGAAGTAGTTCGGTGGTTTTCTGTCATGGAGGGGATGGCGACGTTTTTGTGATTTCAAGAGTAGAAATCTTGATTTTTACCTTGAATTCATGGTGTAACGATCGCAATAATCGCAAAACAATAATAAAACCAAATTCCTCTTTGTTTTCAATTCGATAGAAATGTATTTCATTAGTTTCCGTTCATTTTTTTTACATTAATAATAATTTTAAATTTTTCTAAAACTTAACTGCTAGTTAAATTTTGAATATACTATAAAAAGCAAACGAACGTACTCAATTTTATTTCCAATTCTAGCGAACAGATGTCGTTGTCGTTATTAATCTTTGCTGAATTTTGAGATTACCCGATTTGTTTTGACATCGGAAGATGTAACAAATTAAAAACACATTTTTTTTTGGACAGAATTTTTGAATGTTAATTTTCAAAAGATTCATTCCATTTTTGTTGCTAAAGATTAAAACATCTCAATTCAGTATTGTCTTAACAAAAAAAAAACAAATGAAATAAAAGGAAACCACATTGAGTCAGATAAAAGTCCATTTTTTATTCTGGATTTGATGAATTCTTCCAAGAAATATATAGATGTTGATAATAGAAATAGCAAATAATAAAATTGAATTTGTGATATAAACCAAAAAGTTTTTATGGTGAAAATAAATTAATTAAAATTCGACTAAACAAGTCGTAAAGTTGAATCTACAGTTTTCACGTTTTAGTTTTATCTTAAAATTTCATGAATACGTTAGTGGAAAGGCTGAGATTATTATTGATTACGTTAGTGGAAAGGCTGTGATTATTATTGATTACGTGAGTGGAAAGGCAGAGATTATTATTGATTACGTTAGTGGAAAGGCTGTGATTATTATTGATTACGTGAGTGGAAAGGCAGAGATTATTATTGATTACGTTAGTGGAAAGGCTGTGCTTATTATTGATTACGTTCGAAGGAAATGCTGAAATTTGTTACATGATTGATTACATTGGTGGAAAGGCTGGAATTTGTGTTATCTTCAGTGGAAAGATTCCAACTAGTTGGATCCAAGGAATCCAATCAAATTGAAGACATCATTCATCAGATACAACAAAATAGTTAAGGTCAGATCTATTATTTTTAATTATCATATCATATACGTATATTTTAAAATGTTAGAATAAAGTTCATTGTTAAGAGGTTCCCCAGATCTCAGAGTTTGTCTGAGACAATCCGTGCATCCCGGGTATATATATTTTTTTTTTTTCATATTAGTTAACAAAGGTCCAAGTGTAATATCCGTTATAACGGCCGTTTAGATTCTAATATTTTTAAAAACTTCATAAATTTAGAATCTTTGAAACCTTTTTAATTAGTTTCTTTCAAAAAAAAGACCTCTGCAGTTGGAGATTTCTGAGTGAGCTGCTCCAACAAAAAAGCTTGTAAAACACAAAATGCGTTTGAATCAACCGGCACTCTCATGGTCGCATTTGTGGAGCCAGATCAAAAAACCTTCCGTAAACATGTGTGTTTTATTAATTTCTTGGACAAGTTCATAAATCAGAAAAAGCTGACACATGGTTAAATAACTAGAGGCTTTATACTAGAAAAAAAAATTGTTTTTTTAATCCGTTATAACGGCCGTTTGGATACTAATATTTTTAAAATCTTTATAAATTTAAAATCTGTGGAAACATTTTAATCCGTTTCTTATAAATATAAACCTCTGCAGTTAGAGGTTTTTGACTTGTTGGCTTCAACAAAAAAGTTTGCAACAATTTCCAAAAGCCTTATAACAGTGAATGAAAAAACAAAATAAAAAGGTTTGAATAGAAGAAATTGATTTTTTTTCTTAGAAATAAACTATTTTGATATTTTGCAGTAATTGGACGACATATGATATAGCGTAGGTTTGTGTCATAAATTGTCACACACATGTTCTGTGGTAGATTTGACATTTGTTTGTTGCAAAATTGGATAGATATAGTTTTGCTTGTATGTAGCTAATTTTCTTTTTAAAACTTGTTCGATATCTGTTTGAAATTAGTTTGTGTCGTTTAAACTGATCTGATACATCAGATTCTACTAGAACACAAAACTGTCTGATCTCGAAATCTACCTATTTCTAGCGGATATACCTGCCGCTTGGACTTTTTTAGTATGATACTGGATATTGTATATATAACTGAATACTGACCTTCTTAACTGACGTAATGTTCTTTTTGGCAATATTATTTTTTGCTTAATAATTTTGCCGGTACGATATCTTATCCGAACAAATAAATAATCAATAATTAGATAGTTTAGAACAGGTGAAGGTGGTGGAGTTGGGATATAATCGATTTAATCACTTCGTTATATGACCATATCTTAATCAAAGTGATCGTTTTTCAAAATTTTCAAGTTAGAGCAACACTTTGATAGAAGAACACCAATCGACACCCAGAAAACACATTTACGTTATTGTGACATCAAAATGACATCACGCTAAGTTACATCTTATGTAAGATCTGGGTCATATATAACTCATATGTATGTCATTATTTCTCACTATGATATAAATGTGATTTCTGTTGAGATATTCGAGACGTTCTTATGATATAGGGTTGATATCATAATTCATAGTAATATAAACATATTTTTGTGATGTATTCTTTTTTACTTAAAAAAATTTAAAAATAAAAACACTCACTCGTCAGTCATTCATTGCTCATTACTTACCCACTATTTTATAGCTTGCTAGGAAGTAAAAACTAACTATAACCAAAATTTTTCAAACCACATGCAATTAAAATGGAAAATATGGAGGGGCTGAAATCTCACAGGTCTGAGATATCAAGACTTCGGTCTGGGTAAAGGATTTTGATATAGTTTTCGGCAAAAAACTTTCACAAGGACATGGTTTTTAGTTTTGGGCAGCGATGTATATCAAACATAACTCTTTGTTAAAGTACAAGTATTTTTTATATCTGTTTAAAAATTTATTACAAAACTAACACGAAACATCAATACGTTGCCGGAAAATTGTAATCAAAATTCCAAAAATATTGTTAAATTAAATAAAATCAAACTTTTTCAAAATTCCAAAAATATTCTAAAAATTAGAATGAAATCAAATATTTAAACTTTTTCTAAATTCCGATAATATGCCAAAAATTCTTAAAAATTCGAACTTTTCCAAAATTCTAAAAATATTGCAAAAATTCTTACAAAATCAAAAATTAAAACTTTTTCCGAAATTCTAAAAATATTGCAAAAATTATTACAAAATCAAAAGTACAAACTTTTTCAAAATTCCAAAAATATTTCAAAAACTATAACAAATTCAAAAATTTCCATATTCAATTTCATTTTCAATTACATTTACGTCATAAAAACAGCTACATTTTTTTTTCCAAAAAATTGGCTAAAAAATAAATGATTTGACATTTTTTGACACACTTGCCAACATTTTTTTGACAAACTTATAATGCCATAATTCTCAATAATAATAATAAAATTTCATTTCGAGCAAACAATTTAATTTTTTCCAAAAAATTGGGTAAAAAATAAATAAAAACTCTCTTTTGACACACTTGACAACATTTTTTTTGAAAAACTTATAATGCCATAATTCTCAATAATAATAATAAAATTTCAATTCAAACAAACAATTTTATTTTTTTCCAAAAAGTTGGGTAAAAAAATTAATAAAAATCTTTCTTTTGACACACTTGACAACATTCTTTTGACAAACTTATAATACTATAATTCTCAATAATAATAATAAAACCGAAGAAGTTTCATTTCAAACAAACAATTTTTTTTTCCAAAAAATTGGGTAAAAAAATAAATAAAAATCTTTCTTTTGACACACTTGACAACATTTTTTTGACAAACTTATAATGCCATAATTCCCAATAATAATAATAAAACCGAAGTAGTTTCATTTCAAACAAACAATTGTTTTTCCAAAAAATTGGGTAAAAAAATCAAAAAAATCTTTCTTTTGACACACTTGACAACATTTTTTTGACAAACTTATAATGCCACAATTCTCAATAATAATAATAAAATTTCATTTCCAACAAACAATTAATTTTATTTTTTTTCCAAAAAATTAGGTAAAAAAAAAAATAAAAATTTTTCTTTTGACACACTTGACAACATTTTTTTGACAAACTTATAATGCAATAATCTAGTTTTTGATCTCACATACCAATCCCGACCATTAAGATTCCCCCAAATTTAATGTTTCTACTCGTAATCACTTAAAATGAACGTTTTTAAAGCCAAAAATATGAAAATTTGCTATTTTTGACACACATAATGATTTTTTTGACACACTTCCGGTACAGTTATCGAACACAGCGTCCTTTCGGACCTGCATCTTGTGAATACCTATTTTTAGAGAAAAAAAAATTTTGAAATCCCTCCAGCCGTTTTCCCTGCAGTGTAGGTAATGACGGCGGCCGGCCGACAGACAGACATACATTTTTTTTTTTTTGCTTTTTTAGAATCAGGAGGTCCTAAAACGTCGAGAAATGTCAAAAAAAGTGGGGGTAAAAATTTCACTTTGAGCTCATGAATGTAATACTTAGGTCTTTCAGACCGAAGTAATCTTAAGATAACGGTATTCAATTCATAAAGTTTATAGAACGGTTAGCGATCATAGGCGTATTCAGGGGGGTGCGAGGGTGCATATGCACCCCCTTAAAAGGCCAAAACCAACACCATAATTATGGTATTAAATCACTTCAGATGTGACTTCAGTACTTTACTTCACTTCAGTACTTTATCCCAATGTTTTTATATTATTAAAAATTTTAGTGACGTCACGACACACAGTGGGATTTGTTCATATAATGTTTGGCAAAAAATATAAGGAGTGCTCGTAGAATGTTGAAATTTTGCTCTGAGCCTTTGGCTAGTTCAATTAAGAAAAATATAAAGTTTCATCAAAATTGGTCACGCCCACTACCCACCGCCCATAGAACCCAAAATTTATTTTTATGCCCAAAGTTTTTGAACTTTGGCACAGAGCCTTTTATTACCTCAATTAAGAATAAAATAAAGTTTCATAAAAATTGGACACGCCACTACCCACCGCCCATAGAACCCAAAATTTTATGATTTTATGATTTTATAAATTTTATGATTTTATAAAAGATTATTAATTATTTAAACTTTTTTTTTTTTAATTGATAGTATGGAGTCTTACCTTTCATTTTATTATAGCGGGAGCACCTAGCACGACCGAGCAACTTTTTTTTCTTCCAAGGAAGTTTGCAATCACGGCACATTATAGAACAAATTTTATTCTTTCATATCTTTTAAACCATATGAGCGAACTTTATAATTTTTTTTTTTAAATACGCAGAAAAGGCTATATTTGAAAATAATCACTATTTAAATTAGAGCAATAAAGTTATCTTACGTACATACACTATAGAAGTGCGTAAGCAATTTTCAATATTTTGGACCAAAATTTACATGTGACTTTACTTCATTATTTCAAAGACAAATAAACTTTTTTTTGGGATACAATTTATGGATTCTTCATACTGAATCAATTTTCTACAAAACTGCATCATTACATTTTTAAATTTTATGTGTCGAAAAAATGACTTATTGCACAAAAAATCCCACTGTGCGACATGCACTTCAGAACGTTCATTTTCAACTTTAAAATATTTAAAAAGCTACTTGCGAAATTCTACTTCAGAAAATAGATTGAACGGCCTTTCATTACTTTACATATACAAGAATATAAAAGTAGATGAAGAAAAAGTGCTAAATATTTTGCAAAAGAATAAACGAAATTAAACATTTGTTTGTAAAATATATAAAAAAGTAATTATATTGTAGTGATACATATCAAATATTATAAAAGAAATAAATGCAAATTTGCGTACATAGTTTTTATTATTTAATTTAAAAAAAATGCACCCCCCCAAAAAAAATCCTGGATACGCCACTTGGTTTAACATTTTTTCATTGGTTTCATTTTTCCATGTGTATGTCTTCCATTGTAATGTTATACATTCTCTCACTTGTTGAAGAATCCAACAGTTCTATAGTTTATTAAATATTCCCCTGGCAAAATTTAATCTTAACATTTGTTGGTATAGTATAGTGATGGCGAACCCATGACCCGCGGGTCATGGACTGACCCGTGAGACGTTTTTAAATACCCGAGAGAATATTCGGAAAATTTATCTAAAATTTGAGGTTAAAATATTTTTATAACAAATCCTAAATAAATCTATTTCTACAATTAATTTGGTAAAATATAAAATTATTTTTAATTGGAAATATGAATCTCAAAATATATGTAAATTAAATATACAATCAATGCTTTTGTGTACAATGTACATGGCCGATTAAGAGGAATGCATATATAAAAAATTGGTTTTTGTGAGGAAATTCTTTTAATCTTGAAAATACAAACCCAATTTTTATATATTTCTCTTCATCGTCGCGGTGTAAGGTACAGCACATACATATTACATAAGCATTGATAATAGTTATTTTGTTTGTTTTGCTCTAATTTTTTCCCATCTTTTTTAAAAACAAACCAACGATTTCTATGCATTAATTTCTACGAAATATAGTAATTTCCGATAATTTTTAGTCCTATGGAATTGGATTATTATTCGCTACAATATCGCTGTTAAAACTCCAGATTTGGAGTTATTGAAAAAAATAATAAAACGCTTTGCATCCTGTGCAAAGAGAACGTTACAACTCGGAGTTATAATGTAAAAAGACATTTTGAAACTATTCACAAAAATCTTATTTCATTAACAGAGGAAGAAAAAAAAGAAAACTTTTCTCAGGGATTGAAAAAACATCAAGCTCAAGCGGATACTCTTAAATCTTTTGTTGTGCCAAAAAAATGTTGCTGCAGCTAGTTTTCAGGTGGCTCACTCCCTTACAAAACATGGAAAACCATTATCAGATGGGGAGTTTTTTAAAAAAGCACTTTTAGAATTCAGTGAATCGTTGTTTTCTGATTTTAAAGAAAAGGATCTAATTGTAAGACGAATAAAAGAATTTTCAATTAGTCGTAATACAGTAAAATAGAGAATTTTAACAATGGATGAAAATACGTACTTCTATGCAATTAATTTTCGATTTAAAAAATACCGATATGTTTTCCATTTCTGTAGATGAAAGTACCGATATAACTGGTCAAGCACAGATTGCAGTCATTGATTGCAATCTACAAATCTGTAAATATAATGAGAGAAGAATTAATAAAATAAGTGAATTTAACATTAAAAACAACAGCTGCACATATTATGCATGGATTTAAAGAAGCATTGGAAACAATGAATATTGATATAAAGAAGATTGTTTCCGTAACTACTGGTGCTCCAAGCATGGTTGGCACCGTGTTCCAAGCATGGTTGGCAAAAACGTTGGATTTATTACACATCTCAAGCAGAACATTGGGCGTCCATTAGGGGAGTTTCATTGTATTATTCACCAAGAAGTACTGTGTGAGCAATATCACGAAGATTCAACAACGTTTTGACTTGACCACCCTTTTTAATTTTGATTATTTTTTGTTTATAGATAGTCTTTGATAAATAAAAAATACAAGTTCTCTTAGAATTTTTTTTTTCGACCAGGAGTCTTCACAGGGTGCCCCTCAATTTTTGTTATTTTGTGATGTGAGTGCATTTTGACGAGCGATTGTAGAAAAACTACTCAATCGATTTTCATAAATGATATGTCGTTGAATAGGTATTAGAACAAAGTTTTTAAAAATGTACACTGTTAATTTTTTGAAATAATTTTTAACGGTGTAACATAAGAAAAAAATGGTGTAATTGAAAAAAAGATGGCATAGCCTTTTTTTTTTTTTTAAACTAAATTGAAGCTTATTTTATATCTAACAACTTGTGAAAGTTTAGGACTAGCATCATTTTTTGTTTTAGAGATAAAATTCGTTGTGCATATGACTGTCGGGAATCAGTTTTTTTTGTTTTGAAGGAAAATTATAAAAATGGCGATTTTTAGATTCAGATTTTTTTTTATGTTAAATATCAAATATTTTATTATTAAATGAACTTTTTAAAAAGCAATTTCAGTCAAAATCAGCAAAATTTTGCGACATTTTGACTCGACCCTTTTTAATTTGGTTTATTTTTAGTTTATAGATAGCCTTTGATAAATGAAAAACACGGCTTCAAGTAGAATTTTTTTAAATATAGACATATAGATTTTTTAAATATATTTTCGATAAATAAAAAATACAAGTTCTCTTAGAATTTTTTTTTTCGACCAGGGGTCTTCACAGGGTGTCCCTCAATTTTTGTTATTTTGTGATGTGAGTGCATATTGACGAGCGATTGTAGAAAAACTACTCAATCGATTTTCATAAATGATATGTCGTTGAATAGGTATTAGAACAAAGTTTTTAAAAATGTACACTGTTAATTTTTTGAAATAATTTTTAACGATGTAACATAAGAAAAAAATGGTGTAATTGAAAAAAAAAAGGCATAGCCTTTTTTTTTTTTTTTAAACTAAATTGAAGCTTATTTTATATCTAACAACTTGTGAAAGTTTAGGACTAGCATCATTTTTTGTTTTAGAGATAAAATTCGTTGTGCATATGACTGTCGGGAATCAGTTTTTTTTGTTTTGAAGGAAAATTATAAAAATGGCGATTTTTAGATTCAGATTTTTTTTTTATGTTAAATATCAAATATTTTATTATTAAATGAACTTTTTAAAAGGCAATTTCAGTCAAGTTCAGCAAAATTTTGCGACATTTTGACTCGACCCTTTTTAATTTGGTTTATTTTTAGTTTATAGATAGCCTTTGATAAATGAAAAATACGGCTTCAAGTAGAATTTTTTTTAAATATAGACCAAAATAAACCAAATTAAAAGGGTCGAGTCAAAATTTCGCAAAATTTTGCTGAACTTGACTGAAATTGCCTTTTAAAAAGTTCATTTAATAATAAAATATTTGGTATTTAACATAAAAAAAAAATCTGTATCTAAAAATCGCCATTTTTATAATTTTCCTTCAGAACAAAAAAAACTGATTCCCGACAGTCATATGCACAACGAATTTTATCTCTAAAACAAAAAATGATGCTAGTCCTAAACTTTCACAAGTTGTTAGATATAGATATAAATAAAAAAAAAAAAAAAAAAGCCTTTTTTTCTTATGTTACACCGTTAAAAATTATTTCAAAAAATTAACAGCGTACATTTTTAAAAACTTTGTTCTAATACCTATTCAACGACATATCATTCACAAGTTGTTAGATATAAATAAAATAAGCTTCAATTTAGTTTTAAAAAAAAAAAAAAAAGGCTTTTTTTCTTATGTTACACCGTTAAAAATTATTTCAAAAAATTAACAGTGTACATTTTTAAAAACTTTGTTCTAATACCTATTCAACGACATATCATTTATGAAAATAGATTGAGTAGTTTTTCTACAATCGCTTGTAGAACTTCATCCTCGTGAAGAATTGCCTTCGTTCTAAGCTCATACAAGAATCTACTATTCTAAATTGTATACTTTGCACTGATATTACTAAGAAAGTTTTTTCGTTAAACAACTAAATTCTGTTGATAACTTTTTAAAAACAAAAGATGTACGGATATTAAATACTAATCTAATATTTTTGTTTTGGCTGGTTGAAAGGTTTAAAGGACAGCAGTAAATGTTGAGATTAAGGCAATGAAATGGGGTTTTTTCGTATGAAATGTTTTATAAGACAATTGCCGGAAGTAAATCCACTCACACACAAGCCATGGGTAGGTGATAAAAAACATATAACAGTTAAATAAAAATAACTGTGAGCTTAAAAATTATTTATATTTTTTGCTTTGATAATATATTTATACTTTCACTAAATTACATGTTCTGTGTTTTTTGTTGTTTCTATTTATAAATAGAAATAAAAATAAATCCAAATTTGATCTTGTCAACCTTTAAATTATTTTGTGATTATATGGTTATTATTTTAAACTTGAATATATGAAGCATTACTTACTGTGGGTCTTCAGTCTTCACGTAACATCTACAATCGAGTTATACCAGAAATCAGCAAGGTCTGGAAATGAGGTTTTAATTTTGTATATTTAGGTATTGGAATTCGTTGAAATCAATAAAAAAAAATTTTCTGCGTTTTTAGTTTTTTTTTTAACCCTGTCTTCTTAACACAGGGTGTTAAAAAATCAAGAAATTGCTCGACCCTGGTGTATTGAAATGGCTCTACAGTCAAAACTACTGGACTGATTTTAATGTTATATAGCTCAAAATGTAGGTATTGAACAGAGCAAAATAATAATTCAAAATAATAATTCACATTATATGACCTTGAACACTTTCTTTTTGAAAAATAACGGTAAAAAGTTCAAATTCGATTTTCTAGAAATGCCATTTTTTGAAATTTTTGATTTTTTAATATGTGAAAGAAAGATACATATGTTAATAACATTTTATAAAAAATTCAGGAGTGGAAAATTTTTTGTTTTCTTTTATTAATTTTATTGCAACACGCCTTAAAATTTCTCATCATAAAAAAATGGAGTTAAAAAATTAAAAGTTTTTTTTTGGATTTACATATAGGTTTTTATAATAAATTTTTAATTTTAACTCAAAATAAATATTTTACACATTTTTTATCATTTATTTAATTTTACATTACTAAATTCCGTAGAGTTAGAATAACGTCTAGCTAAGATTGATCTATCATTTGTAGGAATGTATTAGAGATATCCTCGTGTTCCAGGAATTGTTTTTAAATTGGCGTATCTATCAGCTACATAGTTGTTTCGTTGTGCAAACAAAGAAACCCCTGTATCTTAAGGTAGGGTAAAAAAAAAAAACTAAAAACGCAGAAATTTTTTTTTTATTGATGTCAATGAATTCCAATACCTAAATATACAAAATTAAAACCTCATTTCCAAAATTGCATGTTTTTTGCTGATTTCACGTGTTTTTCACCATTATTTTTCATGATATTTTTTTCTACAAGAAATATGAAGAGGCTGAAATCTCACGGCTCTGAGATATCAAGACTTCGGTCTGGGTTAAGGATTTTGATATAATTTTCGGCAAAACATTTTTATGAGGATATTGTTTTTAGTTTTGGGCAGCGATGTATATCAGACATAAAACTCTTTATTAAAGTACATGTATTTTTTTAACTCTGGTTTAGGAATTTATTACAAAACTAACTGCACGAAACATCAATACGTTGCCGGAAAATTATAACAAATTTATTAACATAATTTAGTGAAAGGATTATACAATCAACAAACTACTCAAACCTCTCCATTTAGATTTTCGAGAAAATATTACAAAATCAAAAATTCATATTTCTTTCAAAATTACAAAAATATTCTACAAATTATAATAAAAAAAATTTAAACTATTTTTTAAAATTCTAAAAATATTGCAAAAATTATAACAAAATCGAAAATTGAATTTTTTCCCAATACTCCTAAAATATTGCAAAAATTTAAACTAAATCAAAAATTGAAACTTTTTCAAAGTTCTAAAAATACTCCAAAACTTATTACAAAATCAAAAATTGAATCTTTTTCTAAAACTCTAACTATGTTTCAAAAATTCGAAATTCAAACAATTTTTTCCAAAATTCTAAATATATCGCAAAAATTATAACAAAATCAAAAATACAAACTTTTTTCAAAATTCCAAAAATATTCCAAAAATTATATCAAAATAAACAATTTCCAGGTCCAATTTCATATTCGATTAAATTTCATGTCATACAAACAATTAATTTCATTTTTTGCCAAAAAATTGGCTAAAAAAAATGAAAATCATTCTTTTGACACACTTCTGAATATTTTTTGACAAACTTATAATACAATAATCTAATTTTTGATCTCAAATTCCAATCCCGACCATCAAGATTTCTCCAAATTCAACGTTCCTACTTAACATATAAAATGTTAAAACATGTTTTGTTTTGTTTTATATTTCATAGATTTATTTCAATATGGCGATATAAACTTTTACAGGAAAACTTGAATGAAATTATTTGAAATATTTGTAGTCGTGGATAAAATAGTATCTTGTATTCGCTTAGGGTGAAGGCGATTCTTCACTCGGATGATTCCCTCCACTCACTACGCTCGTTTCGGGAAACTTCATCCTCGTGAAGAATTGCCTTCGTTCTAAGCTCATACAAGAATCTACTATTCTAAATTGTATACTTTGCACTGATATTACTAAGCAAGTTTTTTCGTTAAACAACTAAATTCTGTTGATAACTTTTTAAAAACAAAAGATGTACGGATATTAAATACTAATCTAATATTTTTGTTTTGGCTGGTTGAAAGGTTTAAAGGACAGCAGTAAATGTTGAGATTAAGGCAATGAAATGGGGTTTTTTCGTATGAAATGTTTTATAAGACAATTGCCGGAAGTAAATCCACTCACACACAAGCCATGGGTAGGTGATAAAAAACATATAACAGTTAAATAAAAATAACTGTGAGCTTAAAAATTATTTATATTTTTTGCTTTGATAATATATTTATACTTTCACTAAATTACATGTTCTGTGTTTTTTGTTGTTTCTATTTATAAATAGAAATAAAAATAAATCCAAATTTGATCTTGTCAACCTTTAAATTATTTTGTGATTATATGGTTATTATTTTAAACTTGAATATATGAAGCATTACTTACTGTGGGTCTTCAGTCTTCACGTAACATCTACAATCGAGTTATACCAGAAATCAGCAAGGTCTGGAAATGAGGTTTTAATTTTGTATATTTAGGTATTGGAATTCGTTGAAATCAATAAAAAAAAATTTTCTGCGTTTTTAGTTTTTTTTTTAACCCTGTCTTCTTAACACAGGGTGTTAAAAAATCAAGAAATTGCTCGACCCTGGTGTATTGAAATGGCTCTACAGTCAAAACTACTGGACTGATTTTAATGTTATATAGCTCAAAATGTAGGTATTGAACAGAGCAAAATAATAATTCAAAATAATAATTCACATTATATGACCTTGAACACTTTCTTTTTGAAAAATAACGGTAAAAAGTTCAAATTCGATTTTCTAGAAATGCCATTTTTTGAAATTTTTGATTTTTTAATATGTGAAAGAAAGATACATATGTTAATAACATTTTATAAAAAATTCAGGAGTGGAAAATTTTTTGTTTTCTTTTATTAATTTTATTGCAACACGCCTTACACGCCTCTCATCATAAAAAAATGGAGTTAAAAAATTAAAAGTTTTTTTTTGGATTTACATATAGGTTTTTATAATAAATTTTTAATTTTAACTCAAAATAAATATTTTACACATTTTTTATCATTTATTTAATTTTACATTACTAAATTCCGTAGAGTTAGAATAACGTCTAGCTAAGATTGATCTATCATTTGTAGGAATGTATTAGAGATATCCTCGTGTTCCAGGAATTGTTTTTAAATTGGCGTATCTATCAGCTACATAGTTGTTTCGTTGTGCAAACAAAGAAACCCCTGTATCTTAAGGTAGGGTAAAAAAAAAAAAACTAAAAACGCAGAAATTTTTTTTTTATTGATGTCAATGAATTCCAATACCTAAATATACAAAATTAAAACCTCATTTCCAAAATTGCATGTTTTTTGCTGATTTCACGTGTTTTTCACCATTATTTTTCATGATATTTTTTTCTACAAGAAATATGAAGAGGCTGAAATCTCACGGCTCTGAGATATCAAGACTTCGGTCTGGGTTAAGGATTTTGATATAATTTTCGGCAAAACATTTTTATGAGGATATTGTTTTTAGTTTTGGGCAGCGATGTATATCAGACATAAAACTCTTTATTAAAGTACATGTATTTTTTTAACTCTGGTTTAGGAATTTATTACAAAACTAACTGCACGAAACATCAATACGTTGCCGGAAAATTATAACAAATTTATTAACATAATTTAGTGAAAGGATTATACAATCAACAAACTACTCAAACCTCTCCATTTAGATTTTCGAGAAAATATTACAAAATCAAAAATTCATATTTCTTTCAAAATTACAAAAATATTCTACAAATTATAATAAAAAAAATTTAAACTATTTTTTAAAATTCTAAAAATATTGCAAAAATTATAACAAAATCGAAAATTGAATTTTTTCCCAATACTCCTAAAATATTGCAAAAATTTAAACTAAATCAAAAATTGAAACTTTTTCAAAGTTCTAAAAATACTCCAAAACTTATTACAAAATCAAAAATTGAATCTTTTTCTAAAACTCTAACTATGTTTCAAAAATTCGAAATTCAAACAATTTTTTCCAAAATTCTAAATATATCGCAAAAATTATAACAAAATCAAAAATACAAACTTTTTTCAAAATTCCAAAAATATTCCAAAAATTATATCAAAATAAACAATTTCCAGGTCCAATTTCATATTCGATTAAATTTCATGTCATACAAACAATTAATTTCATTTTTTGCCAAAAAATTGGCTAAAAAAAATGAAAATCATTCTTTTGACACACTTCTGAATATTTTTTGACAAACTTATAATACAATAATCTAGTTTTTGATCTCAAATTCCAATCCCGACCATCAAGATTTCTCCAAATTCAACGTTCCTACTCGTAATCACTTAAAATGAACGTTTTGTAAGCAAAAAATATGTAAATTTCCTTGTTTGGACACACCGGTCGGCAGACAGACATACATTTTTTTTGGTTTTTTAGAATCAGTAGGTCCTAAAACATCGAGAAATGCCAAAAAAGTGGGGTTAAGAATTTCACTTTAGGCTCGAGAATGTAATACTTCTTTCAGACCGAAGTAATTGTAGAAAAAAATATCAGTACGATTTTATGATAATTAAAAAAATTGGGATTTGATTTTGTTTATCTTCAAACATTTAAAATTCAGAGCATATCTTATATATTTATTACTTCGGTTTTGAAAAAACCAAAGTATTGAATTTTCGAGCCAAAAGTGAAATTCTTACCCCCACTTTTTTTACTTTACTCGACGATTTAGGATCTACTGATTCTAAAAAAGCAAAACAATATGTATGTCTGTCTGCCGACCGGCCGGCCAACCGTCACAACCGACAAAATCTAGAAAACGGCTGGGGTAATTTAAAAAATATTGATAGATAGATTATTACATTATAAGTTTGTCAAAAAAATATTGTCAAGTGCATCAAAAGAATGATTTTCATTTTTTTTACTCATTTGTTTGGAAAAGAATGAAATTAATAATTTAATTGACATGAAATGTTCGATAAATGAAATTGGATATTGAAATTTTTGATTTCGTTATAATTTTTGAAATATTTTTAGAATTTTGAAAAAAACTTGTATTTTTGATTTTGTAAGAATTTTCGGAATATTTTTATAGTTTTGAGAAAGTTTAAATTTTTGATTTTAATATAATTTTTGGAATTTTGAAGAAAGTTTATATTTTTGATTTTGTTAGAACTTTTGCGATATTTTTAGAATTTTGGAAAAAGTTTTTTGAATTTTTGATTTGGAAAAAGTTTCAATTTTTGATTTTGTAATAGTTTTTGGAATATTTTTTGGCTTCTGAAAAAAATTTGAATTTTTGATTTTGTTATAATCTTTGAATTATTTTTGGAATTTTAAAAAAGTTTGTATTTATGGTTTTGTTATAATTTTTGCAATATTTTTAAAATTTTGGAAAAAGTTTGAATTTTTGAATTTGTGAATTAAGAAATTTTGTAATATTTTTAGACTTTTGAAAAAATTTTGAATTTTTGATTGTTTAAGAATTTTCGGAATACTTTTTTAATTTTGAAAAAGTTTAAATGTTTTATTTTATTATAATTTTTGGAATTTTGAAAAAAGTTTGTTCTTTTGATTTTGTTATAATTTTTGGAATATCTTTGGAATTTTGAAAAAAGTTTGTTTGGATTATGAATTTTTGCCATATCTTTAAAATTTTGAGAAAATTAAAATTTTTGGAATATTGAAAAAAAATTGTATTTTTTGTAGGTAGCGAAATCCGAAATTCGACGTCCACGCCGTGCTGCCTGGGTAATGCTGACAGAGTTAGGTTGGTGTATTGGAGACAAGCAGAGTAAAAACTGCTTAGTCAATGACGCTACATCACGGCGAATTGGCGCCTTAAAACCAATGTGACTCAAGCGTCTGTTCTCCATGTCAGGGGCGGCTTGGAGCGGGCGTCTGTCTTGAATCAAGCGGCTCGCTATATAAACGTGTAAAAAGGTTGTTTCTGGTGACCTTAATATGCAGAACGGACCCATTCACGACAATTTGGGTTGGGCCTAAGGTTAACACCCCAACCCCGGAAAAAAACTCATATGTTAAATTTGGTTATCAGAAAAAGAATAACAGACCCGGACAAAAAAACACAATTTTACCTGGACGTGAAAAAGGACCAGACTACCGAATCGGAACGTGGAACGTGCGCAGCCTGAGCGCTCCTGATGCTCTTATAAGTCTGGAAACAGAGGCTGAGAGGTATAGGATGGATATAATTGCTCTACAAGAAATTAGACAGCCGATAATCGGAAAACAAGATTTGGATAGTCACTCTCTATATTGTAGTGGTCATCCTTCCCGAAGAGAATTTGGTACTGGCTTTCTTGTTGGTGCACGCATACAAGAAGCCGTGATGAAATTCATCCCGGTCAGTGAGAGGATCTGCTACCTACGTGTACGTGGTACATACAACAATATTTCTCTTATTGCGGTGCATGCACCTACTGAAGCTAAGACCGTCGACGAGAAGGATAATTTCTACATAGCACTGGAAGAGGTTATGAAACAAACACCAACACGCGACTTCATTATGGTTCTTGGTGACTTTAATGGACAGGTTGGAAGAGATATCTCTTATGGAAATGTGGTGGGTCCCAACAGCCTGCATTTGAATTCGAATGATAATGGTGAGAGAATGACTGAGTTTGCATTATCAAATAATTTGAGAATTGCCAGTACGTTCTTTCCGCATCGATCGATTCATAAACAGACTTGGGTCTCACCGAATGGAAACACTCGAAATCAAATTGATCACGTTCTAGTAACAGCAGGTTTCTTTTCGAGCGTTCGGGATGTGCGATCCTTTAGAGGTGCATACATTGGAAGTGATCACTTCCTTGTATGTGCAACGATAAGGTTCCACTTCCCAAATCCAGGCATTCCAAAATTCAATAAACGGAAACGTTTTAACATCTCATCATTAAAGAATGCTGAAACAGAAGAGAGATATCAAATCCATATTGCCGAAACATTGGAGAAATCGGAAACCATTAATGGAGACGTCGATAAGTCATGGTATTTGCTAAAAGATGCTGTTTTAAGCGCTGCTGAAGGAATACTTGGACGACCACAGAACCACTCCCAGAAGCCATGGATGGATCAAGCATGCCTTGACGCTATTCAATACAAAAGAGATTGCTATCTGAAGTGTCTACAAGGACGCAACACCAGGTCCACGAAGGAAAACTATAAACTGGCAAGACAAGCCGTTACAAAGCTATGTAGACGAGCGAAGAGAGAATGGTGGAAGAGACAGTGTGAGGAGATTGAAAGCTTCAATAAGGAACATCAATCGCGTAACTTCTTTCAACAGGTTAAAACCTTAAAGAAGGGCCCTCAAACTAGATCAACTGCTATTCAAAATGAAGATGGGGAGCTACAAGTAGACCTTAAAAATATTTTAGATACTTGGGCCGCTTATTTTGAGAATCTTCTCAACTTAAGTGACCAACAACAAGTCGGACGACGAGCAAAGCTTATTCGTGCGTCAAAGGTACATGTAGACGAACCCACCAAAGAGGAATTCGATGCGGCGCTGTCAAAACTAAAATGCAATAAAGCACCTGGTATCGACGATATAACATCCGAAATGATTGTACATGGTGGCGAAACTCTATCCTTAAGATTGTTTGAACTTGTTCAAATGATCTGGCGGACTGAAACCATGCCACAGGACTGGAACACAGCTATGCTGATACCAATCCATAAAAAAGGTAATCGCCTACAATGTGCAAACTACAGAGGAATCGCTCTCCTCTGCACAGCATATAAGATCTTTTCCTACATTTTGCTATCCAAAATCAATCCTTTTGCTGAACAACTGTTTGGAGAATATCAGTGTGGTTTCCGGCGGGGCCGAGGTACCACCGATGCACTTTTCTCGATAAGGATGATTTTGGAGAAGTGTCGAGAGTTCAACATACCTGTGAACCAACTTTTCATTGATTTCAGGCAGGCCTACGACTCTCTCGAACGAGAGACTCTATGGTCTGCTCTAGTGTCAATGGGAATTCCTGGTCAACTGGTATCACTATGCAAAATGACAGTACAGAACTCTCAATGCTGTGTACGAGTAGAGAACGAAATATCAAAGTTTTTTAAAGTCGACTCCGGTTTAAGACAAGGTGATGCTATCTCTCCTATACTTTTTAATCTAGCCTTGGAATATGTGTGCCGTCAAAAGAAACTACCGACTAATAACAATATCTTGTCAATAAACTCAGTACAGATGATTGCTTACGCTGATGATGTTGTCATCCTCGGCCGAAGTGAAGCTGTTATGAGTGAGACTTTCAAGTCGCTTGAGAGTGGTGCTAGGAAAATTGGTCTGCAAATTAACTACAATAAAACCAAACATATGAATGTTTCAAGAGAGGCTGAGAAGAGGGATTTGATGTGCGGCGATGAACGAATTGAGGGAGTTGAATCTTTTAAATATTTGGGATCAATGCTTGACTCAAACAACAGCATACTTACAGATATTAAAGCTCGAATCGCTGCAGGTAATCGAACTTTCTACTCAATTAAACCTCTCCTTGGATCACCGTATGTATCAACTAACACCAAGCTCAAGTTATACAAGACATTGATTAGACCGGTTGTGATGTATGGGTCACAAACGTGGACCCTTACACAAAATGACGAATCGCATTTATCTGTATTTGAGCGTAAGATCCTACGCTACATTTTTGGTCCACTTAAGACAGACGATGGGGAGTATAGAACCCGGTATAACTTTGAGATCAGAGACCTTCTTGAGGGTCCTGATATAATAGGTTGTATCCGTTCTAATAGGATTGCTTGGTTTGGGCATGTTCTACGAGCCGATTCACAGTCTGGAATGATTAGAAAAATGTACGTTAGTACCCCAGGGAGTGGTAGACCGCGAGGTAGACCACGACTACAATGGGAGACTGACGTAATAAACGACCTTAAAAAAATCGGCTGCCATGGTAATTATGTCGCTGTTGCGAATGACCGTGGTGAATATTCAAAGCTGATTAACCTGGCAACGCTCCTACATGGAGCATGAACGCCGTTAAAAAAAAAAAAAAAAAAAAAAAAATAATTTTTGCAATATTTTTAGCATTTCGAAAAAAGTTTCAATCTTTGATTTTGTAAAAATTTTTAGAATGTTTTTAGAAGTTTAAAAAAAAGTTTAAATTTTTGATTTTATTATAATTTTTAGAATATTTTAGGAATTTTGAAAGAAATATGAATTTTTGATTTGGCAATATTTTCTCGAAACGCTAAATGCAGAGGTTTTTGAATAGTTTGCTATGTGTATCATCTTATCATTAAGGTATATTAAGTTATGATCTGTTATAATTTTTCTGTATTAATATTTCGTGTTTGTTTTGTAATAAATTTCTAAACAGAGATAACAAAATACTTGTGCTTTAACAAAGAGTTGTATTTTTGATATATATCGATCGCTGCCCAAAACTAAAAACAATGTCATCATAAAAGTTTTTTGCCGAAAACTATATCAAAATCTTTAGCCCAGACCGAAGTCTTGATATCTCAAAACTGTGAGATTTCCACCCCTTCATATTTTTTTCATAAAATCATACTGTTATTTTTTTTCTGCAATTCTTGTGGAAACAAGTATTATGAATGATGAAAATATCACGACATTGATAGATGTAGTTTTCACGTGTGATTTCTTGTGTATAACTCGATTTTAGATGTTACGTGAAGACCCACAGTAACTGTGGGTCTTAACGTAACATTCACAATCGAGTTATACAAGAAATCACACGTGAAGACTTCTTCTATCAATGTCATGACATTTTTCATGATATTTTTTTCTACAAAAATTGGAGAAATAAATATTAGTATGATTTTATGATAAAATTTGAAAAAAATGGCAATTTAATTTTGTTTATCTTCAAACATTTAAAATTCAAAGCATATTTTATATATAATTTATTTTTAAAATTCGTAGAATGTTTTAGGATATATATGTACATATAGCGTTTTCGTTTCTCGATTTAAGTTTTGACCTCAGAGCGGGCAAAACTCTTTCAGGCTTGCATTTCTTTTTGTAGTTTTGCATTTTTTTTTTTTCAGTTTTGCCCTTAAAATACTTGAGAATCGAACAGAAAAAAGTCACATTTTTTAGATCTGTCAAATTTGTTTAACAAAATAAAGGAATTCAATTTTTTAATGTATATTATTATTTTTAAACTATTTAAATATTTTTATTTAAGAAAATTACATCATTAAAAATATATTTTTTCTTATTTTTACTATGCATATTAATATATTATACAAGGCAATATTTTTGCATCGTCTCCTGAGAAAAAGTCAGAAATGCAAAAAATATTGCCCTCAAAAAGTATGAAACTTGCATCCAAATCGGGAAAAGAAAACGCACATTTTTTCAGGTCAACATTTTTTCGAGAACCCAACAGAAAAAAGGTGACCTGAAAAAAGTACAAAAAAGTCACATTTTTTTGTAGAATCGAAAACGCCAATAGTTATAATACAATTATGGAAGCAAAAAAAAGAGAGGTCAAAGTTTTGCAAACAAACAAAAACGATGTTTTAAATCTGTCATAATATATCAGCATGATATTTTGTAATACCAACAGCCATCTTTGATATTTCTGTTGCATTTTTATCAATATCATTGGCATGATATTTGTTACGTAAAGAGGATGTGTAAGGGCCGATTGTATGAACGGAAGATATATCCTCAGATATAACGTCGTTTGTATTGTATGAATCACGATAGAACAAAAAATGTATCCGAACTGTATTTTCATCTATTCTCTGTTTTATCTGCTGTTTTTCTTGTATAGAACAGTGAATAAAACAATTTGTTTTTTTTCTTGAGATGCGCATAGCAGGATAGTTTTGTTTTGAATTTGTGATTATTTTTTAATTTAAATTTGCGCGTTTCTAAAATTTGTTTTTTGATATAAAGTAATAGAAAAATAAATAATATTTTTAATATAATTTTTCCAAAAATTTTTTTTTAATTTATAATTAAAATTTATTTAATAGTTAAGTAAAAGAAAACTGAAAAAGTATTGCCACTTATATAAATATAAATAGTTGTATAAATACTGCTATAAAAATGAAATAAAAAAAAAGAAGACAGTGTTAAGTACTGCCGACAGAAGTGAAAACTTAAATCTGTGAAATAGCTGTGTTTTTTGTATCTTCCAATTATTGTGGCATTGCAAATTAAAAATATGGAGGGGCTGAAATCTCACAGCTCTGAGATATCAAGACTTCGGTCTGGGTAAAGGATTTTGATATAGTTTTCGGCAAAAAACTTTTATGAGGACATGGTTTTTAGTTTTGGGCAGCGATGTATAACTCTTTGTTAAAGTACAAGTATTTATCTCTGTTTAAAAATTTATTACAAAACTAACACGAAACATCAATACGTTGCCGGAAAGTATAATCAAAATTCCAAAAATATTGTTAAATTAAATAAAATCAAACTTTTTCAAAATTCCAAAAATTAGAATAAAAACAAATATTTAAATATAATTGTAATGGGTATCGAGCCTATTTTTTAAAAATAAAACACATTAATTGTTTTAATAAATTTGTTTTTCGACGTTTCGGCAAAATTCCTTTGCCATTTTCAAAAAAGAAAGTATATTTAAAAAAACATACAACAAAAAAATGTTAGATAACATTCGTCAAATGAAAAAAATATTATATAAAACAAAAAACACATTTGAATGTCAGAAAAAAAATTTGTATTCTTGATAGAGAACTCCATTCTATATTTGATACCTTGAACTCAACAATTGAAAGTGATTTATTTTCTTCATATTTAGAACATGTAGATGTAAGTTATAATTTATTTTACAACCAAATTAAGGTAGTTAAATGCAAGAAAATGAATTTGATTTTATTTCCTAATTTTGTTTCGACCAATTGTAATATTTTACCAAATAACAATAATAGGAATTTAGCTATTTTAGAATCTGGAAATAGATTAGATAATATTACACCTAATATTGATAGCAGCCAATCAAGTAATTTAATTGATAATAAATGGCTTATTAATTTAACAAATGTCCATATTCCTGATAACGTTTATAACACTCTTTGTTTTGGCCCAAAATTTAATCCACCCATTTCAAAAAAACATACTCCATTTGACTTAATTATAACTAATGTTGAATGTTGTATTGGAGATTTTGAACAAGATACAAAATTTGAAATAAGAAGTAAATTAATCAATGTTCTAACTAACTTTAAAAATAATAATAACAATTTAAATTCGGTTGACAAAGTAATGTTATCTAATATTTGAGAAACAAAAAATTTTTTAAAAGAGAACCAAGAAATTTTAGCAACCAAAGCGGACAAAGGTAACATTACTGTTTTAATGAACAAAATTGATTATTTTACTAAAATTGATGTTTTGTTATCTGACGAAAATACATATAAACTTTTAGCTAAAGATTCTACTGTTAGATTACAAAAAGAATCTAATGAAATTTTGACAGAATTATTTGATGACAAACGTATTGACTTTAAAACTTTTAACAAATTTAAGTATCAAAATTGTGTTATTTCAAAATTTTATGCTTTACAGAAAGTTCACAAAGAAGGTGTTCCATGTCGTCCAATAGTTAGCTCTATTGGTTCTCCTACTTATAATTTGTCTGTTGTTGTATCAGATATTTTAAAACCTAGTGTTGGTAATACATCCACATTTGTTAAGAATTCCATAGATTTTAAGGAAAAATTAAAAAATATTATTATTCCCCCTGATCATATTTTGTTATCACTTGATGTAGTAGCACTTTTTACAAATATTGATAATATTTTAGCAATAAATTTGATTAAAGATTCTTGGCAAAAAATTAAGAGAAAGAGTGGAACTAAAATTAAAAAAGATCAGTTCTTAAAATGTATTCAATTTGTATTAAATAATTGTGAATTTAGTTTTAATGGTAAAATTTATAAGCAGATTTTTGGTTCTTCAATGGGTTCTCCTGTAAGTCCGATTATTGCTAATTTCGTTCTTTAGTAACAGATTGGTATCATAAGCAAACTTGGTCTGGACGCTACCTAAATTTTAATTCTTGTCTTCCTTTCTCTTACAAAAGAAACACTATCCAAATTTTAACAGAGAAAATTATGATATTATCAGATAAAATATTCCATTCAAAAAATTTTAGTTTATTAAAATCGACTCTTAACAAAAATGGCTATCCGTATTATTTAATTAATAACACTATTAAAAACACAATTGCTAAACTTTCCAATCTAGCTGTTCCTTTAGTTTTATCAAATTCTCCTGTTCATTTAGACAATAACACATTTAAATATATTTCTATTCCTTACGTTAAGTGTTTGTTTGAAAAAATTCAAAATTTATTAAAACTGTATAATATTAAAATTGTTGGCAGAAGTGACATTAATTTTTATAAGTTATTCTTCACAAAATTAAAAGACAAAGTTCCTCTTGGTAAGCAATCTGAATTAATATATAAAATTTTTTGTGAATGTGAAGCTTCTTATATTGGGCAAACTAAACAGTGGCTTGAGAAACGTGTTTACCAGCATTCTAATGGTGCAAAACATATAAATCCAGATATTAATTTAGTTGATGATTATAAAAAAAGTGCTCTATCACATCATTTATGCAACATGAAACATAAAATAAATTATGAAAATATTAAGATCTTGGCTAGGGAATCAAATTTGCAAAAACGGAAAATTTTGGAGATGATCCATATAAAGAAGAATCCTAATTGTTTAAACAAACAAAATGATTCTATTTATATTGGTAACTCCTATAATAATATTATTAAAGATTAACTTTATTTTTAATGCATTGAATTATTTTATTTTTTGTTAATATATTTTTTTGTGTTTGATTTTTATAAACAATTTTCAAGGTATGAAATATGTTTGGTCTTTGTTAAATTAGTAACCGTTTTAATGTAAATTTAAATTTTTCTTACATTCAAATGTGTTTTTTGTTTTATATAATATTTTTTTCATTTGACGAATGTTATCTAACATTTTTTTGTTGTATGTTTTTTTAAATATACTTTCTTTTTTGAAAATGGCAAAGGAATTTTGCCGAAACGTCGAAAAACAAATTTATTAAAACAATTAATGTGTTTTATTTTTAAAAAATAGGCTCGATACCCATTACAATTATATTTAAATAATAAATATAAGCCTACAAAATAATAAAATCAAATATTTAAATTTTTTCTAAATTCCAATAATATTTCAAAAATTCTTAAAAATTCAAACTTTTTCCAAAATTCTAAAAATATTGCAAAAATTATTACAAAATCCAATATTGAAAATTTTTTCCAAATTCCAAAAATTATAATAATATCAAAAATAAATTTTTCATATTTCTAAAAATATTCCAAAAATTCTTACAAAATCAAAAATTAAAACTTTTGCCGAAATTCTAAAAATATTGCAAAAATTATACAAAATCAAAAATACAAACTTTTTCCAAATTCCAAAAATATTTCAAAAACTATAACAAATTCAAAAATTTCCATGTCCAATTTCATTTAAAATTACATTTACGTCATAAAAACAGCTTCATTTTTTTTTTCCAAAAAATTGGCTAAAAAAATAAATGAAATCATTTTTTGACACACTTGACATTATTTTTTGACAAACTTATAATGCCATAATTCTCAATAATAATAATAAAATATCATGTCATGCAAACTATTAATTTTATTTTTTTCTAAAAAAGTTGGGTAAAAATAAATAAAAACCTTTCTTTTGACACACTTGACAACATTTTTTGACAAACTTATAATGCCATAATTCTCAATAATAATAATAAAATTTCATTTCAAAGAAACAATTTTTTTTTTTTCCAAAAAATTGGGTAAAAAACTAAATAAAAATCTTTTGACACACTTGACAACATTTTTTTGACAAACTTATAATGCCATAATTCTCAATAATAATAATAAAACTTCATTTCAAACAAACAATTAATTTTATTTTTTTTCCAAAAAATTAGGTAAAAAATAAATAAAAATCTTTCTTTTGACACACTTGACAACATTTTTTTGACAAACTTGTAATGCAATAATCTAGTTTTTGACCTCACATACCAATCCCGACCATCAAGATTTCTCCAAATTTAATGTACCTACTCGTAATCACTTAAAATGAACGTTTTTTAAGCCAAAAATATGAAAATTTGCTATTTTTGACACACATAATGATTTTTTTGACACACTTCCGGTACAGTTATCGAACACAGCGTCCTTTCGGACCTGTCCCTTGTGAATACCTATTTTTAGAAAAAAAAATTTTTGAAATCCCTCCAGCGGTTTTCCCTGCAGCGTAGGTAATGACGGACGGACGGCCGGCAGACAGACATACATTTTTTTTTTTGCTTTTTTAGAATCAGCAGGTCCTAAAACGTCGAGAAATGCCAAAAAAGTGGGGGTAAGAATTTCACTTTGAGCTCATGAATGTAATACTTAGGTCTTTCAGACCGAAGTAATTTCAGAATTGAAAAAAAATGTATGTCTGTCTGTCGGCCGGCCGTCCGTCATTACCTACGCTGCAGGGAAAACCACTGGAGGGATTTCAAAAATTTTATTTTCTAAAAATAGGTATACTCAAGGGACAGGTCCGAAAGGACGCTGTGTTCGATAACTGTACCGGAAGTGTGTCAAAAAAATCATTATGTGTGTCAAAACAAGGAAATTTGCATATTTTTGGCTTAAAAAACGTTCATTTTAAGTGATTACGAGTAGGAACATTGAATTTGGAGAAATCTTGATGGTCGGGATTGGTATGTGAGATCAAAAACTAGATTATTGCATTATAAGTTTGTCAAAAAAAAGTTGTCAAGTGTGTCAAAAGAAAGATTTTTATTTATTTTTTTACCTAATTTTTTGGAAAAAAAATATAAAATTAATTGTTTGTTTGAAATGAAGTTTTATTATTATTATTGAGAATTATGGCATTATAAGTTTGTCAAAAAAGTGTTGTCAAGTGTGTCAAAAGAAAGATTTTTATTTTTTTTTTACCCAATTTTTTGGAAATAAAATTGTTTGTTTAAAATGAATTACTTCGGTCTGAAAGACCTAAGTATTACATTCATGAGCTCAAAGTGAAATTCTTACCCCCACTTTTTTTGACATTTCTCGACGTTTTAGGACCTCCTGA
Source organism: Diogma glabrata (assembly GCA_963693315.1). Taxonomy (NCBI): domain Eukaryota; kingdom Metazoa; phylum Arthropoda; class Insecta; order Diptera; family Cylindrotomidae; genus Diogma; species Diogma glabrata. The sequence continues at coordinate 231,113,362 of OY856188.1, read as the reverse complement.
TTCTAAAAAAGCAAAAAAAAAAAAAATGTATGTCTGTCTGTCGGCCGGCCGGCCGTCATTACCTACGCTGCAGGGAAAACCACTGGAGGGATTTCAAAAATTTTTTTTTCTAAAAATAGGTATACTCAAGGGACAGGTCCGAAAGGACGCTGTGTTCGATAACTGTACCGGAAGTGTGTCAAAAAAATCATTATGTGTGTCAAAACAAGGAAATTTGCATATTTTTGGCTTAAAAAACGTTCATTTTAAGTGATTACGAGTAGGAACATTGAATTTGGAGAAATCTTGATGGTCGGGATTGGTATGTGAGATCAAAAACTAGATTATTGCATTATAAGTTTGTCAAAAAAAAGTTGTCAAGTGTGTCAAAAGAAAGATTTTTATTTATTTTTTTACCTAATTTTTTGGAAAAAAAATATAAAATTAATTGTTTGTTTGAAATGAAGTTTTATTATTATTATTGAGAATTATGGCATTATAAGTTTGTCAAAAAAGTGTTGTCAAGTGTGTCAAAAGAAAGATTTTTATTTTTTTTCCCAATTTTTTGGAAATAAAATTGTTTGTTTAAAATGAAATTTTATTATTATTATTGAGAATTATGGCATTATAAGTTTGTCAATAAAATGTTGTCAAGTGTGTCAAAAGATTTTTATTTAGTTTTTTACCCAATTTTTTGGAAAAAAAATAAATTGTTTGTTTGAAATGAAATTTTATTATTATTATTGAGAATTATGGCATTATAAGTTTGTCAAAAAATGTTGTCAAGTGTGTCAAAAGAAAGGTTTTTATTTATTTTTTACCCAACTTTTTTAGAAAAAAATAAAATTAATAGTTCGTATGACATGATATTTTATTATTATTATAGAGAATTATGGCATTATAAGTTTGTCAAAAAATAATGTCAAGTGTGTCAAAAAATGATTTCATTTAATTTTTTAGCCAATATTTTGGGAAAAAAAATGTAGCTGTTTTTATGACGTAAATGTAATTTAAAATGAGATTGGACATGGAAATTTTTGAATTTGTTGTAGTTTTTGAAATATTTTTGGAATTTTGAAAAAGTTTGTATTTTTGATTTTGTATAATTTTTGCAATATTTTTAGAATTTCGGCAAAAGTTTTAATTTTTGATTTTGTAAGAATTTTTGAAATATTTTTAGAATTTTGAAAAATTTATTTTTGATATTATTATAATTTTTGGAATTTTGAAAAAAGTTTTAATTTTTGATTTTTTAATAATTTTTGCAATATTTTTAGAATTTTGGAAAAGTTCGAATTTTTAAGAATTTTTGGCATATCATCAGAATTTAGAAAAAGTTTAAATATTTGATTTCATTCTAATTTTTAGAATATTTTTGGTATTTTGAAAAAGTTTGATTTTATTTAATTTAACAATATTTTTGGAATTTTGATTACAATTATCCGGCAACGTATTGATGTTTCGTGTTAGTTTTGTAATAAATTTTTAAACAGAGTCTATCTCTGAATACTTGTACTTTAACAAAGAGTTATGTTTGATATTCATCGCTGCCCAAAACTAAAAACCATGTCCTCATAAAAGTTTTGTTGCCGAAAACTATATCAAAATCCTTAACCCAGACCGAAGTCTTGATATCTCAGAGCTTGAGATTTCAGCCCCTCCATATTTTTATTATTATTATTGAGAATTATGGCATTATAAGTTTGTCAACAAAATGTTGTCAAGTGTGTCAAAAGATTTTTATTTAGTTTTTTACCCAATTTTTTGGAAAAAAAATAAATTGTTTGAAATGAAATTTTATTATTATTATTGAGAATTATGGCATTATAAGTTTGTCAAAAAATGTTGTCAAGTGTGTCAAAAGAAAGGTTTTTATTTATTTTTTACCCAATTTTTTTAGAAAAAAATAAAATTAATAGTTCGTATGACATGATATTTTATTATTATTATAGAGAATTATGGTATTATAAGTTTGTCAAAAAATAATGTCAAGTGTGTCAAAAAATGATTTCATTTAATTTTTTAGCCAATATTTTGGGAAAAAAAATGTAGCTGTTTTTATGACGTAAATGTAATTTAAAATGAAATTGGACATGGAAATTTTTGAATTTGTTGTAGTTTTTGAAATATTTTTGGAATTTTGAAAAAGTTTGTATTTTTGATTTTGTAATAATTTTTGCAATATTTTTAGAATTTCGGCAAAAGTTTTAATTTTTGATTTTGTAAGAATTTTTGAAATATTTTTAGAATTTTGAAAAATTTTTAATTTTTGATATTATTATAATTTTTGGAATTTTGAAAAAAGTTTTAATTTTTGATTTTGTAATAATTTTTGCAATATTTTTAGAATTTTGGAAAAGTTCGAATTTTTAAGAATTTTTGGCATATCATCAGAATTTAGAAAAAGTTTAAATATTGGATTTCATTCTAATTTTTAGAATATTTTTGGAATTTTGAAAAAGTTTGATTTTATTTAATTTAACAATATTTTTGGAATTTTGATTACAATTATCCGGCAACGTATTGATGTTTCGTGCTAGTTTTGTAATAAGTTTTTAAACAGAGATAAAAAATACTTGTACTTTAACAAAGAGTTATGTTTGATATTCATCGCTGCCCAAAACTAAAAACCATGTCCTCATAAAAGTTTTGTTGCCGAAAACTATATCAAAATCCTTAACCCAGACCGAAGTCTTGATATCTCAGAGTTTGAGATTTCAGCCCCTCCATATTCTTTAAATTAAAATCATTAAAATTATTCTGAGTTTCACATCTATCAGTATTCCAAGCAACTTTTATATACATTTTTATATTTAAAATAATCAAAACATATCATATAAAAATTTGCGTCTATCAACACCTTAGAAATCATGTTGTTGTTGGACCTTGTTCTTAAAAGTTTTTATGTGTTGTTGTGACACACCTTGTAATTTCTACTCCCAAACACATTTTATTTTAAAAAAATAGCGTATCATCCATTCCATCACTAACAGTAAGAGATGGTATCGTTGATTGAAAATACTTCATCCGCCAGCACTCCTAAGATATCACTTTGGCTAATGAGATTGCACTGCTATTGCCAGTGGTATACGATATCTCAATATAAATTATATGTCAATAGCAGGGACTAAAGTACGCGTGGTTGTCACACCCATAGATCAACAATTTTAAATTTTACAAATCTTCCTGCGGAAAGCTAAGTAAATTCATTGGTATTAATGCGCATTGTTGCCGTTTGCAAATCACTATCGGCTAAGTGTCACCATTTTTAATTAGTTTATTTATCATGATTGCAATCCATGTTTAATCATACATAAGCTATGCTTCTTTGTATAGAATTTATGCGATTTCCGTCTCGTAATTGTGAGCTTTAAATCGATATAATCGATGTTAACAAGTATCAAGTTACAAGTATTAGGTCTTCACTTAATTTTAGAAACATGTTTTACATATAATTCCAAACCAACAACATATTTTGTGAATATGATAAAATTTGTAACATCATGATGTGTTACAATACATATAATTTTGATATACAAATGTCATTGTTTCAGGTTATACTTTCTTTCTTACGTTATTTTTAATTTCATAAAAATTATGTTCAACAAACAAACATTGATCAAAGTTAACTACCGTTTAAAACGATAGTTAAATAAAAAGCAAATTAAGTGTACACAACAGCTTCCCAAATTTTCATGACGATTAATGTATTAATGCATAAAGGACAAACAGACATACTTTCAATTTTATGTATATTCAATATTTATTTAGCATGATGACTCGAATGCAAATTTCAAAAGACAAACATAACTTTTAAAAACTGCATTATAGATCAATTTTTTAAAATTCGTATAAAGAAATTTTTATTATTTTTATGAATTAATGAATAAAAAAAATTATTTTAATGGTATTTAATAAAAATTAAAAAAAAACAATAAAAAAATGTACCAGATCAGGAATTGAACTCACGACCTATAGAACATCAGTGGAGCGCGATATCCACATATTTAAAAACATTTTCCTGATTTAAAAACGATAACGCGAATATATAAATTTTGCTCCATACAAAATTGCATAACGCGGCTAAAGAAGTTTTCACTTCAAAAATAAATACAAAAAATTCCATCCGTGTTCATACAATCGACGAAAATAGTATATTATTTAATTAGGAGCTAAAGTGCTACTTTTTGCGTTGAGTCTAAAGTTTGACAATTATAGACGATACACAAAAAGTCAATTTAGCTCGAATTAAATACATTGGCAAACGTCTAAATTTTTTATAAATATGAAATTAATACATCAAAATTTTTATAAATATGATTTATTACCGTCATATTTATGTCCAAAAAGTAAAAAGCATCTAAATTTGTATAAATAAAATTTCTTTATCCAATTAAACTATTTGTTATGTTTTGTTATCACAGTTATACAATAATTCAAAATTTCATAATCCAATCAGATTTTTGTTATTTTTGTTGACATAGTTATAAAATTTGTTTGAAAAAATAACAAAATAACAAAAGTTACTTTATTGCCGCCGTAAAAATATTATAAAAATGGCGTTACTTTACAGCCGCTTTGAGTATAACTAAAAAAAGTAAGACTTTAACTAACTCCCTACTTGCAGTACATATAGTTAAACTTTACAGCCGTTTGTTGATAAATAAAATCCTCGGATGAAGATATATATATATATATATATATATATATATATATATATATATATATATATATATATATATATATATATATATATATATATATATTTTTTTTTTTTTTTTTTTTTTTTAAGGCGTTCATGCTCCGTGTAGGAGCGTTGCCAGGTTAATCAGCTTTGAATATTCACCACGGTCATTCGCAACAGCGACATAATTACCATGGCAGCCGATTTTTTTAAGGTCGTTTATTACGTCAGTCTCCCATTGTAGTCGTGGTCTACCTCGAGGTCTACCACTCCCTGGGGTACTAACGTACATTTTTCTAATCATTCCAGACTGTGAATCGGCTCGTAGAACATGCCCAAACCAAGCAATCCTATTAGAACGGATACAACCTATTATATCAGGACCCTCAAGAAGGTCTCTGATCTCAAAGTTATACCGGGTTCTATACTCTCCATCGTCTGTCTTAAGTGGACCAAAAATGTAGCGTAGGATCTTACGCTCAAATACAGATAAATGCGATTCGTCATTTTGTGTAAGGGTCCACGTTTGTGACCCATACATCACAACCGGTCTAATCAATGTCTTGTATAACTTGAGCTTGGTGTTAGTTGATACATACGGTGATCCAAGGAGAGGTTTAATTGAGTAGAAAGTTCGATTACCTGCAGCGATTCGAGCTTTAATATCTGTAAGTATGCTGTTGTTTGAGTCAAGCATTGATCCCAAATATTTAAAAGATTCAACTCCCTCAATTCGTTCATCGCCGCACATCAAATCTTTCTTCTCAGTCTCTCTTGAAACATTCATATGTTTGGTTTTATTGTAGTTAATTTGAAGACCAATTTTCCTAGCACCACTCTCAAGCGACTTGAAAGTCTCACTCATAACAGCTTCACTTCGGCCGAGGATGACAACATCATCAGCGTAAGCAATCATCTGTACTGAGTTTATTGACAAGATATTGTTATTAGTCGGTAGTTTCTTTTGACGGCACACATATTCCAAGGCTAGATTAAAAAGTATAGGAGAGATAGCATCACCTTGTCTTAAACCGGAGTCGACTTTAAAAAACTTTGATATTTCGTTCTCTACTCGTACACAGCATTGAGAGTTCTGTACTGTCATTTTGCATAGTGATACCAGTTGACCAGGAATTCCCATTGACACCAGAGCAGACCATAGAGTCTCTCGTTCGAGAGAGTCGTAGGCCTGCCTGAAATCAATGAAAAGTTGGTGCACAGGTATGTTGAACTCTCGACACTTTTCCAAAATCATCCTTATCGAGAAAAGTGCATCGGTGGTACCTCGGCCCCGCCGGAAACCACACTGATATTCTCCAAACAGTTGTTCAGCAAAAGGATTGATTTTGGATAGCAAAATGTAGGAAAAGATCTTATATGCTGTGCAGAGGAGGGCGATTCCTCTGTAGTTTGCACATTGTAGGCGATTACCTTTTTTATGGATTGGTATCAGCATAGCTTTGTTCCAGTCCTGTGGCATGGTTTCAGTCCTCCAGATCATTTGAACAAGTTCAAACAATCTTGAGGATAGAGTTTCGCCACCATGTACAATCATTTCGGATGTTACATCGTCGATACCAGGTGCTTTATTGCATTTTAATTTTGACAGCGCCGCATCGAATTCCTCTCTGGTGGGTTCTTCTACATGTACCTTGGACGCACGAATAAGCTTAGCTCGTCGCCCGACTTGTTGCTGGTCACTTAAGTTGAGAAGATTCTCAAAATAAGCGGCCCAAGTATCTAAAATATTTTTAAGGTCTACTTGTAGCTCCCCATTTTCGTTTTGAATAGCAGTCGATCTAGTTTGAGGGCCCTTCTTTAAGGTTTTAACCTGTTGAAAGAAGTTACGCGATTGATGTTCCTTATTGAAGCTTTCAATCTCCTCACACTGTCTCTTCCACCATTCTCTCTTCGTTCGTCTACATAGCTTTGTAACGGCTTGTCTTGCCAGTTTATAATTCTCCTTCGTGGACCTGGTGTTGCGTCCTTGTAGACACTTCAGATAGCAATCTCTTTTGTATTGAATAGCATCAAGGCATGCTTGATCCATCCATGGCTTCTGGGAGTGGTTCTCTGGTCGTCTAAGTATTCCCTCAGCAGCGCTTAAAACAGCATCTTTGAGCAAATACCATGACTTATCGACGTCTCCATTAATGGTTTCTGATTTCTCCAATGTTTCGGCAATATGGATTTGATATCTCTCTTCTGTTTCAGCATTCTTTAATGTTGAGATGTTAAAACGTTTCCGTTGATTGAATTTTGGAATGCCTGGATTTGGGAAGTGGAACCTTATCGTTGCACATACAAGGAAGTGGTCACTTCCAATGTATGCACCTCTAAAGGATCGCACATCCAGAACGCTTGAAAAGAAACGTGTTGTTACTAGAACGTGATCAATTTGATTTCGAGTATTTCCATTCGGTGAGACCCAAGTCTGCTTATGAATCGATCGATGCGGAAAGAACGTACTGGCAATTCTCAAATTATTTGATAATGCAAACTCAGTCATTCTCTCACCATTATCATTCGAATTCAAATGCAGGCTGTTGGGACCCACCACATTTCCATAAGAGATATCTCTTCCAACCTGTCCATTAAAGTCACCAAGAACCATAATGAAGTCGCGTGTTGGTGTTTGTTTCATAACCTCTTCCAGTGCTATGTAGAAATTATCCTTCTCGTCGACGGTCTTAGCTTCAGTTGGTGCATGCACGGCAATAAGAGAAATATTGTTATATGTACCGCGTACACGTAGGTAGCAGATCCTCTCACTGACCGGGATGAATTTCATCACGGCTTCTTGTATGCGTGCACCAACAAGAAGACCAGTTCCAAATTCTCTTCGAGAAGGATGAGCACTACAGTATAGAGAGTGACTATCCAAATCTTGTTTTCCGATTATCGGCTGTCTAATTTCTTGTAGAGCAATAATATCCATCCTATACCTCTCAGTCTCTGTTTCTAGACTTATAAGAGCATCAGGAGCGCTCTGGCTGCTCACGTTCCACGTTCCGATTCGGTAGTCTGGTCCTTTTTCACGTCCAGGTAAAATTCTGTTGTTTTTTCCGGGTCTGTTTTTCTCTTTCTGATAACCAAATTTAACATATTAGTTTTTTTCCGGGGTTAGGGTGTTAACCTTAGGCCCAACCCAAATTGTCGTGAATGGGTCCATTCTGCATATTAAGGTCACCAAAAACAACCTTTTTACACGTTTATATAGCGAGCCGCTTGATTCAAGACAGACGCCCGCTCCAAGCCGCCCCTGACATGGAGAACAGACATATATATATATATATATATATATATATATATATATATATATATATATATATATATATATATATATATATATATATATATATATATATATATATATATATATATATATATATATATATATATATATATATATATATATATATATATATATATATATATATATATATATATATATATATATATATATAACTTTATGCCGAGATTTTTTTCTTTTCAATCGTTGTTCATAAACAATCGGCCCTTAGATTTTATAAAGATTGACGGAAGGAAGCAGTCTACCTATACTGGGCATTAATTTTAACCTTGCGAAACCTTATAGCGCAAAAGGCATTTTGAAAAAAATTGTTTATGAAAAATTTAGCTGAAAATTACTACCATAAATCATTAGTAGTATTTTATTTGCACAATCGGAATTCGCTTTGAACTGTCAAAACGCAATTTTTAAATAAAATGAACCATAGAATTCGATTTGGATATCTAGTGTTTTCTGGAGGTTGGTTGTACTTGTTCAGAAAGTAAATGAAAAAATATGAAGGGGCTGAAATCTCACAGCTCTGAGGTATCAAGACTTCGGTCTGGGTTAAGGATTTTTATATTGTTTCCGGCAAAAAACTTTTATGAGGACATGGTTTTTAGTTTTGGGCAGCGATGTATATCAAACATAACTTTTTGTTAAAGTACATGTATTTTTTATCTCTATTTAGATATGTATTACAAAACTAACACGAAACATCAATACGTTGTTGCAAAATTATAACAGATCATAAATTAACATAATTTAGTGAAAAGATTATACAATCAGCAAACTACTTAAAACCTCTCCATTTAGCGTTTCGAGAAAATATTTCAAAATCACAAATTCATATTTCTTTCAAAATTCCAAAAGTATTGTAAAAATTAAATAAAATCAAAAATTCAAACTTTTTTCAAACAAAATTCTAAAAATATTTCAAAAATTATTACAAAATCAAAGATTAAAACTTTTTCAAAAACTCTAAAAATATTGCATAAATTATAACAAAATCAAAAATTGAAACTTTTTCCAAAGTTATAAAAATTATAATATAATCAAAAATTTAAAATTTTTTCCAAATTCTAAAAATATTCCAAAAACTCTTACAAAATCAAAAATTGAAACTTTTTTCAAAATTCTAAAAATATATATGAAATTCAAAAATTCTATTTTTTTTTTCAAAATTCTAAAAATATTCCAAAAATTAGAATAAAATCAAAAATTTAAACTTTTTCTAAATTTTAATAATATTCCAAAAATTCTTAAAAATTCAAAAATTTAAACTTTTTCCAAAATTCTAAAAATATTGCAAAAATTATAACAATATCAAAAATTGAAACTTCCTCCAAAATTATGATAAAATCAAAAATTTTTAATTTTTCAAAATTCTAAAAATATTCCAAAAATTCTTACAAAATCAAAAATTGAAACTATTTCAAAATTTTAATGTTATATAAAAAAGAATTGTATTTTTTTAAACTTTTTCCAAAATTCTAAAAATATTGCAAAAATTATACCAAAAACAAACATTAAAACTTTTTCAAAATTCCAAAAATATTGCATGTTCATGTTCAATTACATTTACGTCATAAAAACAGCTACATTTTTTTTCCAAAAAATTGGCCAAAAGAATAAATGAAATTATTTTTTGACACACTTGACATTATTTTTTTTTTACAAACTTATAATGCCATAGTTCTCTATAATAATAATAAAATTTCATATCATACAAATTATTAATTTTATTTTTTTTCCATAAAATTGGGTACAAAAATAAATAAAAATCATTATTTTGACACACTTGACAACATTTTTTTGACAAACTCATAATGCAATAATCTAGTTTTTGATCTCACATACCAATTATGACCATCGAGATTTCTCCAAATTCAATGTTCCTACTCGTAATCACTTAAAATGAACGTTTTTTAAGCCAAAAATATGAAAATTTGCTGTTTTTGATACACTTAATGATTTTTTTGACACAGTTTCGGTACAGTTATCGAACACAGCGTCCTTTCGGACCTGTCCCTTGAGTATACCTATTTTAAGAAAAAAAATTTTTTGAAATCCCTTCAGCGGTTTACCCTGCAGCGTTGGTAATGACGACAGACAGACATACATTTTTTTTTGCTTATTTAGTAGGTCCTAAAACGTCGAGAAATGCCAAAATAAGTGGGAGTAAGAATTTCACTTTTGGTTCATGAATGTAATACCTAGGTCTTTCAGACCGAAGTAATATAAAAATCAGCAAACTTATTTATTTAATTTTTTATTATCATTATAATTTGATAGATCTGCGTGTTAATATACTTACATTACTTATTCTTATACTTATTATGCTTTCATTTTTACTGAGTATTTTAATAAATACTAAAGTCAAATTGTCAAAACTTCAAAATTTCGAAATTCTGACAACTTTTAGAAATACAAAATGATGGGTAGCGAATTACGTGTTAAATACGCGAACTAAAATACAATTCTAACTTTTTAAAACCAACTATTTTGTCAGATTTGGATTTGGATTTGGATACATGAAATTGTTAGTGCAATTTGGCAAATAAAATGCGGCTGTTGTAATTTTTCAGAACAGATTTTATTTTAAAATTTAAACTATATAGAAGAAAGCAAGTTTAAATTTTTTAAGAAAAAGAGATATGCATGTTGAACAAACAATAAAAATGTATTTCAGGGTTTTATGTACTTCTTAGACATATGCATTTGTTTGTTGCTGTAATACATATATTTCTGAAAAACTATATATTTATCTTGGTGTGAATTTAACATAGAAATTGTCTGGAACATATGTGATCAATCCTGTACCATTTTTAAGCAATTTTGATAAATTTCCATTTTTTGGAAGTGAAATGGTGAACTTTTGAAACAAAGCCGCTACAAATAAAAACAAAGTGTTTCTGGCAAACGTTTCACCGGCACAAAGTCGTTTTCCTAAATTACAGATATTATTTTGAAATTAAATACAACTGTAAACAAGCACAATCAATTAAATTACCTGCTCCAAAAGGCAAAGATTTATCAAGCTTTAAATCTAGTATACCATCTTTATTTAAAAATCGTTCTGGTCGAAATACTTCGGGGTCGGTCCAAAATGTTTTCTGGTTATGAAACGCATAAAGAGTTGGTACCATAACTGTATATTTTGGAACGTCGTATCCCCTATAAGTTGTATCTTGCATGGCTAGATGTGGAATACTTGATGGTACCAGAGTTTCGTGTCTCAGAATTTCTCGAACTGTTGCTTCTGTATAGTTTAATCTGTTTCAAATAACAATCATTCAGTTCACTTTTTATTATTTGTATGAAATATACCAACTTTGGTCTATCGTTTAGATTTGGATATCTTCCTTGCCCAACAACGGTGTCGATTTCTTTTTGTATTTTAATTTGAACTTCTGGATACAGAAAAATTCGTTGGATTAAAAAGCAGAGTTGTTGTGAGTTGGCAAGGATAGCAGGTAAAAAAAAGTCAGCACAACCCGCTACTAAGCTTTCATCTTAAAAGTATAAATAAAAAAAATCACTAATTAAATGATTATTCTGTAAAATAATAGTTACAATTCAAATAATCTTCTTTTTTATGTACAGCATCATTTTCCTCAACCTCTCTCTTCAACTTTCTTATAGACATTTCCTTAATGTATCGATCTATAACATGGCGTTCATGGTTTTCGTCGTAGGTTTCAATTTGTTTGTCGATAATGGTCTGTTAAGTATTAAAGCAATATTTTGTTAGATATAAGATGAATTTTATGTATTAAAACTAGTTCAACTATTTAAAACTTGATAATAGAAATAGCATTCAATGATTGACTCAAGTGCGAGTATTATTTAAAGTCGATCGACCACCGAAGAGTTTATTGAATTATATATGATATGGCTCATATATAACCCTGGTCAATTTATGTTTCGTATTTCATTCTATGTTAAAGAAATACAATTAGTAGATATTTATTATATTATGATTTTGCAGCTGTTATATTTTGATTACTTTAGTTCTGTAAGAGTTTTAGCAATATGACGCTATATAGTGAATTAAATCTTATGCATAGTTTTTTATATTAAATTTCCAACTATACCAGCTCCTACATTTTGAAAAACGTATTAATATTTGTTGTAGTTTTTCCTGATATGATTATTTTCTTCTCTCGCAGTCGCGTTTGTTTGATAAAGTTAGATAGATATTTGTTGAAGACGTTAAAATTGTATTGTATATGTATTGGGACAAGTATATGCATGGCACGCAATATTTGAACACCATCGAATTGTAGCATAACTGCCACCAGAGGTATAAATTATAATTAAAGGAATACAAGCAACTGCCTTTCAGAACTAGAGTATAGCACAATTGCAGATATAATTATATTGACATTGGTAAAAAAACGGCCTGAACTTATTCACCAATCATCCTTCCACATTTTGAATAAAAAATATGTTTTCTAAAACATAAGTTTAAAGCCTTTAAAAATGTTTTTAAATAAATTCTTACAACATTTTCAAAAATTTTTGAGTACAAATAAATCGCCTTTTAAGTGAAATCTCATTTGTCCGAATAATATATATGAAATTATCCAATGAAATTTTCACTGATGGTGTTGAGATACTAAATGAAAAAGCTAAATATTTGCTTTAATATTTTTTTTATTATTTAAGATAAGAAGATAGTAAAACAATAGTTTTTTAAGGTGTTGAGATAGCCACCGTATGAAAGATAAAAACTCCATACTTTTTAACTTCTAAGTCTTCATTTTTAAGAACTTAGCATATGGTAGTGTGACGACTGACAGTTCCAGTTTCTATCTATTTCAAATCAAGATCTGACGGTTGACTAACTAACCGTTGTCGTAATTTGATTTCATAGCGACTGTATTTAAAACTGATTTTGTCATTGTTATACCAATAATTATTTATATATATGGTCATCTTAAAAAACAAAATTTCTCACTAAATTTGGTTCTGTGCATTTTAAAGTACATATAAAAAACACTTACTTTGGTAAAACCATACACTCCTTTAAAACCATTTCTTGCTGGCAGGTAACCAGATACATTCGGTAAGATGTAACGCAGAAATGGGAGTAAACTTAATAGTCGACCATAGTCATCCGCATTTGATGAAAAAAGCATAGCGTCATTCCAAAGACTTTAAATAAAAAAATTTTATAAAAATTTGATCCTATATCAAATATTGCAATTGAAGATAGCTTACTCAATTAATAAACCTTGTTGTTCTCTACCAAGCCTTTCGCCACATAATGTTTGTAAAAATAAATTTCCTAGACTAGCTGCGAAAATATTTGGACATAATATTGTATCATCTCTAAATAATAATTTTTCATGCTCATATTTTGGTCCGTTTTGTACTAAATCCACTAACATTGAAATTTCTTCTTCAATACAAACCTCCAAATCAAAAGATCGTCGACCAAAACCTAAATCTCTTAGATATCGTAAAATGAATCGTCTATTATCACGCCATTGTAATCCTTCTGTAAAAAATAGGCCAGTGCGATCCAGCTTAGGATCTCTTAACCTAGCCAAAAACAAATCAGGCCGTCCATCAAATTCCTGACGATTTAATATTTCTTTTACAGATTCATAATCATTGGCGACAATTACTAGTAATGGTCCATGAAAATATCCAATAATGTTTGATTTGTAGTATTTAGAAAGCCATAATGCAGCTTTGTGGAGATGAGCTGAATTTAAAATCAAAAAAAAGATATAGCCACCAACAAATGGAACTCTTGGAGGTCCTGTTGAAAAAGGAAATAAAATAAATAAATAATATTTAAAATATTTTTATTATTTTAAAATGTTTTACAACATGTTAGTTAATCTTTTGAGCGAGAAAAAAAATATTTACGAGGTAGGAGATTATGCACCAAGCAGAGAAGTACATGTCATTCCGTAGATTCTGTAGAGGTTTGTTTTTTTGTTGTTTAAATGTAAAAATATACAATTTGCTCTCGCAAATAAACCTATACCGGCATTGAACCGAATTGACCTTTAAATCAAAGCGTTGCGGTAGATCGCTGTTCGTGGAAAAAAAATAGCGATTACCACTTTTGCTTATTTACGCTGAACCTAGTAGACATAACCTCAAAAAAAATGATTTGATCTAATGTTGTTTAACATATATGAACTTATGACGAGTTTTATAACATAAACTCACCTTTAAATTTTAATTTGAAATAGATTTTGTACAAAAAACCGTATACAAAATTAATTAAAACATAAAATTTCGAAAACGATTATTGAAAAATGAAATTTCAACAAGAATATTTATTCAGACTGAAATTTATTCATTCAAGTGATTTTTTCATTCAAGCCATCTATTGTAAATTTATTTAAAATGTAAATAGCTAAGACACTTTTTTTTAAAAATAAAAACATTATAGTTTGATCTTTTACTGCATATTATGACAAAAGAATACAAATAAATTTAAAGGCTGATTCTGATACTAGCTAATAAAAATTTGTCTACAAAAAAAAATATTATCAAATGTAAATTTACCTCGGATTCTGCGTAAAACGGTCTTTGCTAAGATAAATTTTTTAAAAAGGAATGTGTTAAGGTTTAGACTTGTAGGTTTTTTTTTTTTTTATTCAAAGTTAGGCATGTTTAGTGTTAATCATAATAAATTATAAATTAACGTCTCTGAATATCCGAAGATACCATGCCAATTAGGGATAAGAATGGAATGCAAATTAAGATTCTCTGAGAAATTTCTGAACGTTAACTTTAAAGCCTTGAGGTTTAAATTCATCAGGGAAAATCCAGGAAGGTAAGGCATTCCAAAGATGAGAGACTCTGTTGAAAAAGTCACATTGGAAGGCTACAGTTCTACACCTAATTATTTGAACTGTAAAGGGATGCGCTGCTACGTTTGCTCTGGTGTGACGCGAAAGGTTTGCTGATTTAGGTAAATTCGATTTGATTTCTTCAGAAGCTCGTTCATCCATAATATATTCATAAAATATAGTCAAATCAGCAACATTTCTTCTATGCTGCAAGGAATAAAGACCGTTAGTAAGACTTGGGTTACCAATGAGTTTAATAGCTCTACGCTGTACAGAATCAAGGCAGTTGAAACTACTCAAGTAAGCTCCACCCCATATGTGAGAACAGTATTCCATGCAGGGACGTATAAAAGATTTATAAACTAAAAGAAGTTATTCGCTATCGAAAAACTTACGACATCGCCCTAAAAAGCCTAACTTTTGAACAGCATTCTTAGCCAGATTAAAAATATGAGAATTCCACTTCACATTATTTTCAATCTCAACTCCTAGAAGTCTAACAGACTCATTCTCTAAAAGATTTTGGGGCCAAACGTTGATGGAAAAGGATTGGGTGTCGTTATCCTAGAAAAATGACAAACCTGTGTTTTGCTTGTATCGAATTCAACACTGTTAGCAATACCCCAATCCATAATTGTTTTAAGATCAATGTTAAGGGAATCTATCAATTTTGACCTACACTCACTAAGTGCTAAGGGTGTATATAATTTAGGTGCTTCATGAGACGCATGAAACGTGCTATCATCAGCAAAACTATGTATAGGATGAACCGTTGAGTCCAACAAATCATTAATATAGATAAGAAAAAGAGTTGGTGACAAAGCGGAACCCTGAGGAACTCCTGCATTAGTTGAAAAAGTATTCGATGATACACCGTCAACATTGACCCAAAATTTTCGATCAGATATTAAGCTCTGCGTCCAAGATATAAGCTGCTCGTCTAAACCGTAGGATCTCAATTTGCATATAAGGTTGTTATGCCAAACTTTGTCAAATGCCTTGGAAATATCAAGAGCAACACCGAATGTTTCTCCAAAGTTTTCAAGCGACTTGCTCCAGATATGAGTGACAAAAGACAGCAAATCTCCCGTCGCTCTTCCTTTTCGAAATCCATATTGTCTCTCATTAATTAATTTGGAAGACTCTAAGAAGCCCATTAAATTAAAATTGACATATTTCTCAAAAATTTTAGCAACTACCGATAAAATTGAAATGGGTCTGTAATTCGTAGGATCAGTCTTACTGCCCTTTTTTGAAACTGACTGTACACTAGCCATTTTCCGAATTTCAGGAAAAATTCCTTTCTTATATGACAAATAGAAGATTTTAGTGAGGATTGGTGCTAGCTCCCTAGCAAATGTTTTAAGTATAATTGGAGGAATAAAATCAGGGCCTGTTGCCTTGTTAGTATTGATTTTTAAAAGCATTTTTCGAACAATGTTTTTTCGAAAAATTATCCACCTCATTTTATAAGAAACTTTAGAAATAGGTTTAGGTTGGAAATTAGGTTCTTTTAAAGTAGAATTTAAAGAGAAATAATGCCCAAGCAAATTAGCTTTCTCTTTTGGATCAATGATACGGACATCTCTATTAACAAGAGGCGGTAGGGAAGATTTACAAAAGTTGCTTTGGACAGCCTTTGCAGCTTTATAGAAATAGCGTAAACCAGTCGGATGTTCTGCGAATTAAGATGCTTTTTTCCTATTAAATAGATGTTTTTCTTCATCTATTAACTTACGACATAAATTTTTCTCTTTACGGTACTGTCTAAGGTTTTCATCGGTTTTGTTTTGATTAAACTTTCGAAAAGCTTTTTTTTTTAACTTTTATAGCTTTTTTGCATTTGCTAGAAAACCATAGATCAGTTTTTGGAATGATCATTTATTTATTAGGAATAAATTTGTGCATACCATCAATTACAGTTTCAGAAAAATTTGATGCAGCTATGTCTGGGTCTTGGCCGGTAAGGCAATAGCGTTTCCAAGGAAAACATCTAAAAAAACTTTTAAGTCCTTGCCAATCCGCAGCTTTGTAATCCCAAACATTGCGAGGATTCGCTTTAAATTGTTTTGGAATTTCTATATTTAGTTGTGTGGAGATCAAATTATGATCTGAACCACCCAATGGTTCTGATATTTTAAATTGAACCAGATATGGATCGTTTGTCAAAAATAAATCAAGTATATTACTACTTTAACCAGCAATGTCAGGAACTCTGGTTGGCTGGTCTATTATTTGAGTAAAATTGTGATAAAGAGTAAACAACTCAGCCTGTCTACCAACCTCGTCACTTTTAGAGCTGTGTGTAAGCCATTCTTTATTGTGGACGTTAAAATCTCCAAGAACTATAAACTTTGCATTAGGATACTCAACCAACCTATCTATCTTCTCAGATAAGTCATGAAATAAATTAGAGTTCTCAGGTGAATTGGGTGAACGGTAAAGTCCAAAGACAAACAGCGTTTGCCTTGGGAAACTAATTTTTAGTGACACCATATTGTGAAAATATAAAAACACTATAAAAACATAAAAAAAATATAAAAACATTATTGTAATTTGTTCTTTTACTCCGAATGACTGGATATTTCCATAAATTTTTCGGGATCCAGTTTAAATTTAATTTGTTTAAAAAGCTATAACGTAGTATGCCGATTATTAGACCCCACATAAAATATTATTTAGCGCATTTATCGCAAATAATTTTTCGCTGGTTTGCAATATGTGCCAACCATTAGTCCCTTCAACAAAAGAGCGGGGTATATTATTTAGCAAATTTGTTCCAAATATTTTTTTTTCTAGGGTTGCAATAACTTTTTCTAAAATTTTACTTAGATTCTGCGTAAACGGTTTTAACTAAGACAATTTTTTTTTAAAAGAAATGTGTTAAGGTTTAGGTGTGTAGGTTATCATAAAAACATTATTAAAATTTGTTTTGCTGCGAATGAGTGAATAGGATAGCAAATTGCATAGTTTCAGTCGATTTTCAGATACAAATAAACAAAAATTTTCACCGTAATAAGTGGTTAAACGTTTGTTGAATCTTATTTTGAAATATGTATTTACATACTCTGAAAATTATTTTTAATTTAAAAACAGTTTTATTAAAATTAGTTTCCAGTTTAATAAAACAAAAGTGGGACAATATAAATTCAGTATTTGTATACTGAAAAATCACAATGAAATTAAACGCAGCAAGAGATAAAAGATGAGACAAAAAGTAAAACAGAGATGTATTATTTATTTTGGGATAAATTTGTTTTCAAAACAATTATATTAGTTAAATTTCTACTTCTAGTTCGTACCATTTGTTTGTTGTGATATTTGTTTCCATAGGCGTCGTTATTTTTATTATAATTATTTTTAATTATCAAAATTTTGTTATATTTCCTACAAAATCATTAATATTTCTACTAGTTTTTGGGTTTCTATTATAATTGGGTTGAATTTCAATAGTAATTTATAAATTTTATGCGTTTTTTTTGTCCATTTCAATGGGACCCCAATAGTTTTTTTTAATATTTTAATCGAGACACTGAATGTGCAAACAATATGCGCATGTGCATGCGCATGTGCAAACAATATGCGCATAACAAACAAATTTTGTGTTCGCTGGCAAAAAAATTCTACTATACTTAAACTAAATCTGTTTCTTACGTTTTTTTATAGTTCTAAGTCATGTTTAATATTGAAAGTTAATCTGAAGGTGATAAACAAATTATTGTAAAATCTGGACCAAATAGGATAGATGAGGAGACTTTTATTTTGGTTTTACATCATATGCTTAATCAATTCGGGTATACTACTCAAAAAGTTTTGTGGCAATATGCGAGGTTCATCCAAACAACCCACACCACTAGATAAATCTTTGACCCAAATTATATATCTTGCGGATTATTGGGTGGGTATGTTGTTTTTATAAATGCAGAAAAATTGGAAATAATTCAGTCAACCGTTGAAGTTGGTATACAAATAAATCGATGACGAAAATTCAAATTGCTTATATCAAAATGAAATAATTACCTATTATTAATTTTATTATTTATTTCATTATAATCCAAGCTCACAGAATTTATTATTTACTACAAAAAATCGTGACATTAGCTACAAAAAACATCAAAAATGTAAATTTTAGTTCGTGAAAAAGGTGCAGTTTAAAATTTAATAGTCAAAACTATCTCTCCACTACAAAAAGAAGTGATATCCTGTGTCAAGCAGAAACGAGTGTAAAATAAAATATTTCCAAATAATTAAGCGTTCTACATGATTCGAAATATTTACTTTGTCACTCGGATTAGAGATTAGAATAAAACAACTCTAACTAGCTAGGTATTAAAACAAAAGTTTCTAGTAAAAGTAAAAATACAAAATAATATTTATTTATTTATTTATATTCGAATGAAAATGTGGAATGCGATATTTATACGGTTGACTGAATCGAGAGAAGTGCGGAACCATCACGAAACCTCAGGACTAACAGATTATAACTTTAATGAACATGATTTTCAAATAACATGTTCTTAATCTACAAACTAGAGTCTGCAGTATAAAATACTAACTAATAAAATAGCTTGCATTTCTTTTATAGATTTTCATTTTGTATATTTCTCATTAAATAAAAGTCTTAGCTCTCACTGAGGTTTCGTGATTGTTCTTCACTTCTATCGATTCAGTCAATCGTATAAATATCGCATTCCACATTTTCATTCGAATATAAATAAATAAATAAATATTATTTTGTATTTTTACTTTTACTAGAAACTTTTGTTTTAATACCTAGTTAGTTAGAGTTGTTTTATTCTAATCTCTAATCCGAGTGACAAAGTAAGTATTTCGAATCATGTAGAACACCTAATTATTTGGAAATATTTTATTTTACACTCGTTTCTGCTTGACGCAGGATATCACTTCTTTTTGTAGTGGAGAGATAGTTTTGACTATTAAATTTTAAACTGCACCTTTTTCACGAACTAAAATTTACATTTTTGATGTTTTTTGTAGCTTGTATTCACTCCACAACTAGTGAATTTGATTAAAATTCTTTAACAGTTCTATAGTTTATTAAATATTCCCCTAACAAATTAAACAACAAACTTGTTTTGTTTTTCGCTATCTTTGATGTATTTATTTCAATATGGCAATACAAATTTTTGCATGAAAACTGGAAATTAAACGAAATATTTTACAGTCGTGGATAAAATAGCATCTTGTATTCGCTTAGGATGATGGCAATTCTTCACTCGCTACGCTCGTTTCGGGAAACTTCATCCTCGTGAAGAGTTGCCTTCATTCTTAGCATCTACTATTATGTTTTTTTGTAAGAGTTTTATTTATATTGGTAGTGTTCGGTCGTGCAATATCATAATAAATATCACGATATTTTACGTCAAATGTTTTTCTTCTAACTTCACTTCGTTGAATATTATGTCAAACCGGACCGAACAGTCAAAAGATAAAAAGATGGATTTATACGTCAACCTTTATAGGTCACTTTTATTTCAATTAATTTTAACACAAAAGATAAATTTAGCTCGAAAACCACAAATCAATTTTATCAAGAATAGTTATTACAAAAATGTAAGCATAAACAAAAGAAAACCAAAAGCGTTAACAACCAAAATAAATTATTTTTATTGTCACCTAAATTCAAAACATTTTAACATTTAAAACCAGCAAAAAATCTGATTTTTTTGTGATAAATGGCTGCGTATAGTACTTCGAAAAATCGTGATTTTTTTTATCACGTTGTCTCGACCGAACACTAGGATTATAAATTTTACGCAATTTCGGTGTAACCGTATGTAGTCTAATAAAGAAATGGATTAATGTCGATTTTATGTTAAATAGATTGTTAATTATGAAAATAAATTTTTACAAAAATGAAATTGTTTTTGATGATTATTGATGATTAAAATGCAGGAACAGGAAAAACAATTCACACGTGGTAGAAGTGAAACCTTCAAAAATTTCGGCTTCAAGATAATGAGACGAATGTAAAATTTTGGGAAGAGGATAATTGCAGGTTTTAGTCATGACTCATGATCATAGTGATACAAAGTTTGATAATTGTTTAAATTTTATTCGTATATATTACATAGATTTATTCAGACTCAGAGCTTACATTTGTGATAAATGATACAATAAAATATAAAATAATTTATAATAATTATCAAACTTTGTATCTCTATGATCATGACTAAAACCTGCAATTATCCTCTTCCCGAAATTTTACATTCGTCTCATTATCTTGAAGCCAAAATTTTTGAAGGTTTCACTTCTACCACGTGTGAATTCACACATGTCCCGACTTTTTTTAATTAATTCCGTCTAATTTTTATTGAAAGACAAAGTACGCAATATGATTCGGATATGCAAACTGTAAATACCTATTTCTGTCACATAAATATGAAAAATAATAAGGGAGTGGGGTAAGATTGTAAAGGTGTGTAGGTGACACGGATAGTTCTGATCGTTTGGTTTCTTGAAAACATTCCACTACCCCAAGGTTGCTTACCACAACTGCTAGTTTTTTTTGCAGACAGCTGATGTTATCAGGCAGATGATAACGTTAAGCAAAATATTAAACACAATTTAATATAGTTTTTGTGCAAACAATAACATCACACTGCATATTTTATCATTCAACGAAACTTCAAAGTCATTAGAAATTCTTAAAAACAAACTCAAAATGCTAAAAGATGCAAAACTTCTAGAAGTTTGTTGATTTGAGAATAAAATTTAAATAACTTCCTGCACTGAAAAAAAAATTGATGTTCATGACAACCTCATCTCGAAGTTGGCAGTTTATTATTCATGCAAAGCAAAATTATTTGCAATCTATTTCACTGTGATTGGGACAACTACACGATAACATTTTCCTAACAACAGAATGAGATTTATTTAAAATATAAAGTGTTATATCCAATATAACAATAGTTGAATAAAGATAATAACTATTTCCCTGAAAAAAATTTTCTTTGGTCTTATATCATGAATTTTTCATTTTAAAGTTTAAGTATTTGAGATTAATTGAACTATATTTTATTTTCACATAAATATTTCGTGTGATTGTCTCAACTTCATCGATTTATAATTGTAGAGTTGTTGAAGCAATTGCGTAGTTTGATTCGCCATATGTGACCGCACGGTGAGGTTGAGACAATTGCATTTCGATTGGAAATAGGACATGTTTTTTCAGTGTGTGAAGTGCATAAAACCGGTATAGGTAATAGTAATAAACTTAAATCAAAATATAATGGTTTCTGAAATAATTTAGTTATCTGATTTACATATTTAGAAAATCGTATCACAGTATAGAAGATACAGAGTGAAAACTGAGATGTACACCAAAAGAAAAAATTCGGTCATTATTCAACCGCTTTTGTGTCAATCGAATTTTTCCTGTCACAATAATCTCAAATTCGGTTGTCTTTTTTTCAAAAACCAAATTTGAAGAACCATCAACTGAATGTGATGTCATCGTGACTGGATAACTACTGAGCCAACCGAATGTTCGAATTTGTTGTATAGCAACGACTACTACGACGTTTACCTAATTTTACATCACCTGTCTGATAATCGCATGCTAGTAAATTTTATGCATTTTTATTAAATAGATTAGCAAATTTATAGAAGTCAATTTATCTTGATCTGTTAAGTCGGTATAAATGTTAAGTAAAGATAATATTTTGATAAATATAGATAATAATAAGATAAATATATTTTTAAGTAAAATATGCAAATTTTATTCAAATATTTTTTTATTATTAGTTTACTTGATAACAAGGAGTCATATTTCAAATATTCTAATGTTAATTCGAATAGTAAATACTTTTTATAAAATTATTATTTATCTTTACAACTTTTGTGACAACAAAATTGCATCTTCTAATGTTTGATGCAAACTTGGGTCTGAATATATTGTCTGCACTCAGTAAGGTTTTAACAAACTGTCGAGTTTAACATTCGAGTCTATAAAATTTTAGGTCTCCATACTAGTGTTAAGGTGATCAATTTTGGTGCTATGAAAAGGAGGACGAAAAAATTAAACAAAAAAGTAAACCGTAAATATCAATACATAATATAGTATAAGAGCCAGTGATCGGCAGACTTACGGTATGTTAGCAAACTCCATATTGATGCTAGATATACTTTTTCACCTGCCGTAGGCGAAATAGGTATTCACTATTCACCCCGTCGTTGGTTCCTTTAGGCGTGTCCGGAAGTCAAAAAACGTGAAAATTGACTTTTAAAACGTGATTTCAGGATATCTGCCGTTTTAATATCTTAAAGTTTACAATTTTATTTTATTCAATGGCAGACACTTATAGACTAATAGCCCGCGACGGCCAGACCTTCGTTATTTTATAAAAGCTGAAAGTTTCTCTGCGCATACCCCCTACTCAGGCAGGAACGATTAGCGACATATGAAGTTTGGATCATAGTAGCTTTGGCAGGGAGCAGGTTACAGAGGGGCCTCCAAAGTTTCGTGAAAGTATAAAAGCTAATTTTTTTATATATTCTTTTGGATAGTATTAGAAGGCACGTCACCCATTGCCAGACACTTACTATCGTGGAAACCTCCTGCCAGATACCCTTAAACTTTAAAGTTTAAGGGTGTCTGGCAGGAGGTTTCTTAGTAGGGGGTATGCGCAGAGAAACTTTCAGCTTTTATAAAATAACGAAGGTCTGGCCGTCGCGGGCTCTTGCTCTATTATTCCAGTTCCTGGTATTTTTTTTTTAAATTTCAAAGTTCGAAATTTTTATGAAAATTTGCGCTATTTCAGCAAAGCTGAAATTTGTATATAGTCCGGTAGAAATAGACATGAAAAAAGGGCTAGGCTTACAATAATTCCCATAGAGCTGAAAATTGGTGCAGACCTTAAGTTCACCATTATAAATAATATGTCAAAAGTCCCCATCGATCCCATGTGTGCGTAAAAAGTTATTCAAGGTCAAAGGTAAACAAATCGGTTTTTTGCGTTTTTCTCGTCAACGGTAAATATTATCGCCAAAATAGTTGAAATAAAACTTGTAGATCATTAAATTCTCTACACAAAATGTTCTAATACTTTTTTTCGTATGAATCACCGTTTAAGAGATATCGTGGTTTCAAAACATAAAAAAGTCGTATTCTATAGAATATGCACATATTTCCTCACCACCCATGCGGTAGTGTGCTTGGCGCTTTTTTTTAACGTGGTTTCCCCTGTAAGAATATTTCACGATCTATTGTGAGCCATTTTTACTAGATAAAATTAGATAATTAAACCTTTTAGTCATCACAGGTTAAAGTGGCCATAGTGTGATTTGGTGGCTTAATGGGCTCACAATAGTCGTCCAACCGAATGATTGCAAAAGAGAGATGACTAAAAAGGGTTTATTAAAAAATAATACTGTTGATAATGATTAAAAAAATGAAATTTTGTCGACTTCATAAAAATTTCAGTCTGATTGGTAACCTTGAAACTCAACTTCAATAGTAATGCCTTCTTCGCTGTCTTCTTCTTCTTCTACCTCGATATCGGTGGATTGATCTAAGAAAGATATATCAGTTGTCTCGTCATACACCTCTGATAAATCTTCATCTGTAGTACTTGACACAACATTTGAGCAAGTTTGGCTTTGACAGTTGGGACATGCTACTGAGCAAAGCAATCCAAACTTTTTTTTGTTCTGCAGCTTTAATGTTTTTCGTAACCACCAAATACTGTAACTACTCTATGACCAAAATGTCTTTGCACATATTGGACATATTTATCAAAAATAACGTTAAATGTTTCTTCTTGATCCCATACAACGCGATGTAATAGATATCCTCCATCGATAATGTAAGTAGCAGTTGTATTGTCCATTTCAATTTCCACGGGTTGAAAGCAATCATAAACGGATGACTTTTGTGTTTTACGCATTCCAACAGCATCAAAGAGTGATAATGGGTAAGGGGCTAATTCATACTCAAAAACAAAAGAAAAGCAAACAGATGTTTTTCAAGGTTATACGGACGAATGAAATTGGGGACTGAGTTTCTTTTAAGTGTATATTCATATATAATATCACGAGTCGTCAAATAATAGTCGATTATTTTTCATAATCATTATTACGAATGTCATTTGAGGTCCCGAGTGCGCGTAGCGCACGAGGGAAATTTTTGACCTCAAATGGCATGAGTGGTAATGTTGAAAAATAATCGACTAATAATTTGATGACGAGTTGTATTTAGCAGACAATGTAACGAACAGAAATAGTAACATTATTTCATACAACATAATCCTTTGTTGTCAAACAAAATTAAATATTATTTCTTCTTAGTAGGCGCATAAATGTTATAAATTTGTAATTTATTTTTGATAAATAAACATAAACATGCAATCATTTATGAATGAAAACGGACATTTTTACTATTTGCAAATTGCATTTTCACATAATTTTGTATATGCATATTTGTTTTAAATTAATATATTAAGTAGGCGGAAAATATTCGAAAATATTCGCTGTTCCTTCCTAACAGAAAAAAATAATCGAAACAAATCGTTTTGATTTGCTAAAAAATAGTAAATAAAGCGTTTTGATTGGACCTTATTGAAACTTTATTTTTTGAGTTGAATTGTCTTTAATATTTTATATTCTTGATTCGTATAATTTGTACGTGTAAGTTACACATACTAATATTGTTACTGATACCATAATATTAAAAGTCTAATGATGCATATAGACGACGTAGACGTGTTTTTTAATATTTTCATCTTTGGCAACCGTGATATCTCTTAAACGGTGATTCATACGAAAAAAAGTATTAGAACATTTTTTGTAGAGAATTTAATGATCTACAAGTTTTATTTCAACTATTTTGGCGATAATATTTACCGTTGACGAGAAAAACGCAAAAAACCGATTTTTTTGAACTTTGACC
Organism: Diogma glabrata; assembly: GCA_963693315.1. NCBI lineage: Eukaryota > Metazoa > Arthropoda > Insecta > Diptera > Cylindrotomidae > Diogma > Diogma glabrata. Next base: position 231,087,677 of record OY856188.1, on the reverse strand, counting down.
TTGAATAACTTTTTACACACACATGGGACCGATGGGGACTTTTGACATATTATTTATAATAGTGAACTTAAGGTCTGCACCAATTTTCAGCTCTATAGGAATTATTGCAATTTGGAATGTCTATTTCTACCGGACTAATATGTTATTGTATGTTATTTACATTATTATTTTTCATATATATTTTAAGAAGCATAGGTCGGTTCCAACATGTGGGCAGCACCCAAAAAAATAATGGTGGTAGATCCGACAAAATCGCAGGTAAATTGTTTTGGCTCCGACGTTTTATTTAGTTAAATCGATTGTATCGCTAAGTTTTGAATACAAATGCACAAAACTTTAACTCTCAAATGAATAAACTTAATGTTATTTCGACAGTCAATGCTGTTGTTATAAGCATCTAGAATATCAAACATACTACTTGTAGAGTAGTCAGTAGTCTCTAGTCTTGATATCTCAAAGCTGTGAGATTTCACCCCCTTCATATTTTACTTGTTACATAATGCAGGTTTGATTTTTAAATGGCAAATTTTTAATTTTTTATAAAATCTTAATATGTATTGTAATAATAACCTGACGATTAGTTCACGTATCTTTTACAAATCAAGGTTATTGATCTAATAACCTCTTAATTTGAGTATGCTGCATTATAGTTATTTAAGTATTAAGGGCAGTAAGAGTGTTTTACCGATTGAGGATATATGTTTTGAGATCGAGACGAAGTCGAGATCTCTAATTTATCCGTAATCGGTGATACTCTTAATGCCCAAAATGCTTATTATATTTTTTGCACGATCAATAAAAATTCAATTAAAATTATTTAAATAATAAAATTCATTTTTAAGTTTTAATGTTTTAAAGAAAATTTCTTAAAATTTCATTTCAAAATAGTAAGCTCTGCGTTTCATCATAATTCTATAGGTTTTTTTGTTGCAAAACTTCATCGAATATTTTTCCAAAATAAATTGCTTTTAAATCTTTTAATTGCAATATTTTTAAAAGAATATTATTTAAAGTTGAAGCTAGCAAATGGCCATACATAATTATTTAAGTAAAAATCGTAAAAATCGTAGTAAAAATCGTAGACGCAGTAGACCATGATGCAATAATATTAAATGAATGAATGATTTTCATTGTTTTTTTTTAGTTTATCGAAATTTTACTTTTATTCTGAAGACCTTAGCGAAGACACGTTTGCTTTAGTGCAAATCAATGTTCATCATATCTACAAAATCGTACACTTAACAAAAAAATTTTGTAATCAAAAAGTGTGTAGTTTGAATTACTTAATTAAAAAAAGCCCTTAAATATATAGGTTCTAATTTAAAAAAAAACCTACTTTAGCATCTACAATATTTATAAGTTTCAAGGTCACTCAATATTACCACTAGACGTCCCCCTCGACCCTTAACAAATATCAATTGGGTTATTTTGTCCCATCTATCATCGTTCTCGAGATAGATGGGACAACTCTCACCCTGTATATATATTGAAAAATCACCCATAGGACAACAACTCACCCTATATATATATTGAAAAATCACTCAAAAAATTAGTGAAAACACTCAAATCACTTTTAAAAAAATTAAAATTGATTACACTTTCGAATTCATATTCAAAAATTTTTGATAAACTTTAATTTTCATTATTCTAGCATTTTAAGTTTTTAACACTTTAAATTTTATTAGACACTTAACCTCTGAATTCCCTACCTGGTGGAAAGTTTTCTGGTCTAAAGAACATGTATTTATAAGATTTATAGCAACATAATGCAGCTAAAATTAAATATAAAATAATTGATAACATATCGTTCGTTATGTATACTTTCAAAATTAACGATCTACAACAACATCGGAAACGTAACTAGAATCAATTTGAAGATTTTTGCCTTTTATAAATTTTTAGATCGTTTTAAGATCGTTTAGAATACTAGTTTTTTGGGAGTGACTTATCTCCCAAAAATTAGTAGAAATGTTTGAACAGTAAAGTAAGAGAAATAAATATTTATACAACTCAACTTCTTTTTGTCACTTTAGTACAAGATAACAAATAATTACAACCGATCATACAATAGTTATAGAGGATAAATAAATTTATTAAATAGCCTTTAGATTTGATTTTTAGGGTTCCGTTTTTTATAGCGAACCCTATTGGAGAGCAAAACGTGTTTTTCCCATTATCGATGGGGCCCACTTCCCACTTCGATTATCTCGTAAACCATAAATCCTTTTGACTTAAAACTTGAGGAGCATATACAACTAATTTATCCAAACAAGATGGCGGGTTAAAAAATAAATAAAGTTGTTTTCGTTTGTTTTACAGGGCTATGATGTGGGGCCTTTAAGAAATACATTTTTTTTTATAAAGTCAAGTAGGGTATCATATGAAAGGGCTTCCTTAAAAATGGAATAAAAGGAATAAGGGATAAAAGTATTCCTTTGGGGTATCATTTGAAAGAGCACTTAATTTTAGAAACATTTGAACTTTTATAAGAATTTTGCGTTGCACAGTTTTTGAGTTATTGTCAAAAAAGTGCAACTTTCAGACCGTTTCTTGATGCCCCTACGTGTTGACGTTTATTCACAGAAAAATTTGAAAAAATTCGCAGATAGGATGTTTGGTAAATTTTTAACAAAAACCATAGTCAAGTCTCAAATAAATATGTATAGTTCTGTGTTTTTAGGGGCCATTTTCATCCCCATGAAAGAGGGATGAAAAAAGCTTTTCTGACCCAAATGAGTGGGGTGTCATTTGAAAGAGCACCTAATCTAAGAAACATTGAAATTTTTTTGAAAATTTGACGGATAGCTTTTGAGTCATTGTCAAACAAGTGAAACTGTCAGACCGTTCCTCCTACGTTTCGACACTTATCGACAGAAAAATTTGAAAAAATTCATAGTAAATTTTTAACGAAAACCATAGCCAACCATAGTGTCAAATAATTATATTTTTGTGTTTTTAGGGGATGGGGTCATAATGTGTTACTACATTAGGTGAAAAAGCATCTAATTTAAGAAACATTGCGATTTTTTTTAGACCTTTGCGGTGCACAATTTTTGATTTATTGTCAAAATAGTGCTATTTTTAGTATAAACAACCCAAAACACTACCCTCCCTCCCTAAATTTCACAGTTTTACAGACAATTTTTCTATTTTAAATCATTTCCAAGATGATGAAATTGAATCTTTTTTATGTTTGCTTTTCTCGCATAGTTCCAAACCTTTAAAAGTAAAGAAACTCGTTGAAAGAAAATCTTTAAAAGTGTTTAGAATGATTCAAAAATTAGTAAGTTTTCAATGAAAAAATATGAAGGAGCTGAAATCTCAAGGCTTTCTAAAATATCAAGCCTTTGGTCTGTGTTAAGGATTTTGATATAGTTTTCGGCAAAAGGTTTTTATGAGGACATTGTTTTTACTTTTGGGCCACGATGTATATATTAAACTTAAAACTCTTAGTTAAAGTACAAGTATTTTATCTCTGTTTAGAAATTTATTAAAAAACTAACACGAAACATCAATACGTTTCCGGAAAAATTATACAAGATCATATATTAACATAATTTAGTGAAAAGACAACACACTCAGCAAACTACTCAAAAACCTCTCCATTTGGCGTTCAGTAATTTCAACTTTTCAAAAACATACAATCTATTATCTATCAATATCGAGTTTCTATTAGTACAGAAAACTTGTCAGAAAACTTTTTCGTTTAGGCCAATGCTTCTTTTCGATAATTACAACTTTTATGAAAAACGATATTTAATCAATACGCCCTGATGTTGTCCAACCTTTTAGAAAACCTAAAATGTCCTAAAACTTTTTAGAAAACTAAATACTTCTTTTCAATAATTATAGTATAACATTTAAGAAAAAACTACATTTAATAACCGACTCGATGTTTTCCTACCCAACTGTTGCTATTAGTACACACAACTTTTTACAACCCCCTTCTGTTACTCAAAATGCGTGTTTTCGCTAATTACAACTTTTGTGAAAAACGACATTTAATATAAACCGACCTGATATTTTTCCAACCCAACTGTTCCAATTATACAGAAAATTTCTTAGAAAACTTCTCCATTTAGCGTAAATGGTGTTTTATAAGTTATTTATTTGTTTTGAAAAAACGCCATTTTGTCTAAAATAAGCTAACATTTTCCTGATGTACCTATTAGACATCAGTGAACGAAGAAGTAGATTCAATCAAAAAAAACGCTCACAATACTCTTCATTAATTACAACGTTTGTAACAAAAACAACATTTAATCTGCAACTACCAGAAATTTTCCAACTGTTCCTATTATTAGAAGTAGTGCGACCCGGATTCACACAAAAAAATTCTCAAAAAACATTGCCATAGTAATTACAATTTTTGTTAAAAACGGCATTTAATCTGCAATAACCTCATATTTTCCAACTGTTCCTGTCAGTTTTGAGTACCTGAAGCTGGATAGAATCATATTTCGTGTCCAATTTCTTGTTTTAATTACATTTCATGTCATACAAATAATAAATTTTATTTGTCAAATTTTTCTAATCGAAATGTTTCCCATTTTAAGTTTCTCAATAAAATTGGGTAACAAAATGTATGAAAATCATTCTTTTGACACCTTTAACGGTATTTTTTGACACATATTACTATAAAGTTAACATATTCTTAGAAATAAAAATTGATGAAATCGCTATAGCGGTTTACTAGTTTTCGTCGGTTGTGACAGTCGGCCGATTAGTTTTTTGCTTTTTAGAATCGTTCTGACATAAAACGTAAGAGAAATGCCAGAAAAATGGAGCAAAAATTTTCACTTTTGGCTCGAGAATGAAATACTTAGGTCTATCAGACCGAAGTAATATTATATTGTTTTTTTCTAGAAGACATGACTTAAAAATTCAGACTCCTGCAACTACAACTACAAAAATCAAAAATTTTTTTTTCGCAAATCAATTTTTCGGTTAAATAATAACTAAAAGAATTAATTAGTTAGCGAAATCCAAGCCATCGTCGGTGCAAGGAGTACTGTTCTTATATATGGGGTGTAAAACGTATGTAACGGATTAAAAGTTTTAAAAAAGAGGTGTTTCGGAAAAAATGTCAAATCTTCCTTTTTAAAGTGAAACCGGCTCATATACCAAAGTTTTATCAAGCTCCGATGCGTTTGTTTGTACACCCAATCAAGTTTTATTAGTTGAGGCTTACTTGCACACCGAGGTGTTATGGGTTATTGAAGATATTTAGGAAAACATGGCAAATACGTTTTGATTTGAATCCGGGCTGTTTCAGTCTTGGTTAACCGGACTAACCACACGACTATTGGCATCTTAATGTTAAAATATCTTTCGAAGTTCTAAAACATTTTACGATCAACATTATTTCAGGAATACATGGACCTCTTCAAAACTGTGATAAATTTAAATAAAAAGACGGTAGTTTATGGTAAAAACTAGCAACGTCCATAAAAATAAAGAAACCGTTGTTGCAGTGATATTTGATTGATTAAATAAAACTCAAAAAAAAAAGTAAAGAATTGTCAAGGGATACCCGGATGGAACGAAGTTCCTTTCGATTAATTAGTGAAGGAATTGTAATAAAATTTTATTTTTCAGGGTGTTGTAACAAACCCCTGATTTGTTCCATATGATTATTTTCATTTGCTCTCTTACATAAATAAATCTCTATTTTTTATATTTGAACTCCGTTAATTTTCTACTGTTAATTGAGGTCAAAATTGAATAATTCGTTTTAAAAAAGATATGATTTAATTTTTCAATCTTACGGCAGGTCTTGAACCTTAAACAACAATTTAACGTAAAATAAGGATCGTGTAAAATTAAAGTTATAATTTTTTTATTAAAAAAATTAATTAAAAATTGTTGATACAGGAATAATTATCAATCGTTATTTTAGTGCACAAATAATTTGTTTTACTTTAAATGTAAGTGGCTTAGATCAGTAATATTGTTTGTTCCATTGAATATAAAAATAAAAAAACTGTTATTACATGAAATCCTGTATTTCGATTAAAATTGAATTAAACATACTCATCATATTAATAATTTGTTTTTTTCAATAAATATATACTATATCATATAAATAAGTTGTTTTGAAAAGGTTCATATAAAGATCTAGTGTAATTAATCATAAAATAAAAATTGGCATCTAATAGTAGTTGGTTGGTATCAAACAATAGTTGCAGAATATATAGCAAGTGGAATTGTTATAGTGGTGAATGCGTAAGAAACAGTGATGTGGGGTACAAATTCTGCAAATCAACAAATTTGAACCTGCATGGAATATATTGAAGATTGAATATACTATGTTGACGAACGTGTATTCTGCACAAATTAAAGAATTGTATAGTAAGAACACCAAGAAATAAGAAAAATTGGATATCATTTGCACAGGATCAGGGGATGTATTTACAGGAGGAATCTATTTACTAGATAAATTTTGTTTTATAATTTAGTTTTTTTTTCAATTAACTATCTAAAACTAATATTAAAATATGTTTCAGTGTAATCTAAGCCACGAAATGGATTAAATTGCCTTAAGGATTCTGAATTGTGGGAATGGTGCAAGAAGAAATTGACAATTGATGCAGTCAGGTCGTCATGCAAGCGACAGCTACCGTGATTCAATCCACGACCAATTATTGTACCTTAACACTGAGATAGGGGAAAAGACGACCTCTTATAAAGAAAAATCACATGCTGTCGAGTTCTAAATAATTGTACTAGAGATTAACTCAGCGGTACAGTGTCAAGGGTGCCAAGGGAGTCAAGGGTGTCAAGGTGTCAAGGTGTCAAGGGTGTAAAGGGTGTCAAGATTGTTAAGGGTGTCAAGGGTGTCAAGAGTGTCAAGGATGTCAGGGTCAAGGGTATCAAGGGTGTCAAGGGGTCAAGGGTGTCAAGGTGTCAAGGGTGTCAATTGTGTCAAGGTTGTCAAGATTGTCAAGGGTGTCAAGGGTGTCAAGGTGTCAAGGGAGTCAAGGTGTCAAGGGTGTCAAGGGTGTCAAGGGTGTCAAGGGTATCAAGGTGTCAAGGGTGTCAATGGTGTCAAGGGTGTCAAGGTGTCAAGGGTGTCAAGGGTATCAAGGGTCAAGGGTGTCAAGGGTGTCAAGGCCCAAGGGTGTCAAGTTCCTTTCGATTAATTAGTGAAGGAATTGTAATAAAATTTTATTTTTTTTAAGTTATAATAAAGCAAAAAAAAATTTCGTTACAACTTTTGGTCTTAATTTTTTCCGTCTAGCCTCCTTTCGCAACGCGCGAAAAGGAACTTCGTTAGAATAATAAAAACCAAATAAAATATAACAAAATTAACACAAAATATAACACATTTTTTTAGTTTTGGTAATCAAATTATTTATTTACAACCTCGTCAATCCACTTTATTTTGAGGGTTCCATTTAAATAAAATTCTATGAACCTGAAATTTGAGTATAAACCTCGCTTGCCCATGCTAGATGGTGAGATATAAAATAAGGCAAAATATTGTTATTTTTTTCAAAACGGTTATATTCTATTCTCTGTTCTATTTATACATACTCTTAGAGTATATATAAAAAGAACAGAGCATAGAATATAAATAGAACAGAGAGAACATAACTTTAAAATTGTATGAAGAGAGACATAACAAATCGTGATCAATGATATGCGAAGAATTAAGAGAACAGAGGAAGTGAAATTGATGTTAAAATTTAAAGTACTTTTTGCACACCAATTAATTGTTACTGATGAAAAACGTGTTCTAGACAGAGCTGTGAAAACTTGACCATTTTTGATTTTCCTGAAACTTGGCATGTAGGTAGTATGGACAAAATAAAAAATACAACTTATTTTAAACTTTTTTTAAAGTGCATAGTTTGAGCATAGGGGCACCCCAACATGCATGAAAAATGAAAATTCTGCCAATCCGATGTAACTTTGAAATTAAATTGCTCAAGAACGGCTATACCGATTTCATCAAACTTTTTTTGTTTGATAGATGATTAGTTAGTCCTTTGAAAAAAAAAATAATTAATTGTTTTTATAATTACTGTGAGAAAGGTCACCAACAAATATACAAACACTCCACCAATAAAGAATGAATCTGGTCAAACCCTCACAACACATGAACAGCAGCTAAATAGATGGAAAGAATACTTCGAAGACAACTGTCACCAACATGAAGATAACTTGCAGTCTCCGGATGACAACTATAACGAAACTATCAGCACCCATCCACCAACGGAACGGGAAGTTAGAGATGCCATACAGAAACTCAAGAATAACAAATCTGCTGGTACAGATAATATATCAGCAGAATTACTCAAAGCAGATGTAAACACAACAGCAGAAGCTCTAACACCACTATTAGCTGATGTATGGAACGAAGAGAAAATACCAACCAAATGGAAAGAAGGTTTAACCATAACAATCCCAAAGAAAGGTGATCCAAGAGAATGCAAAAATTGGAGAGGTATATCTCTGCTCAACACAATAATGAAAATACTTGCGATGATCATTCTCGAAAGAATATCTCCATCAATTAACATGAAACTAAGAAATGAACAAGCTGGCTTTAGACCAGGAAGAAGCTGTACCGATCATATCAACACAATCCGTATCATCATAGAGCAATCAAACGAATGGAATTCACCATTGTATCTCCTCTTCGTGGACTTCGAACGCGCCTTCGACTCAATTAACAGAAGCGTAATATGGAAGACACTTTGTGAAATGGGCGTCCCGAAGAAAATAGTTGATCTAATTAAAGAAATGTATCGAGATGCTGGAAACAGAATACAATACAAAGGACAGCAAAGTGATAAATACTACAACCATCGAGGAGTGAGACAAGGCTGTGTTCTATCCCCGCTACTATTCCTGATAGTACTAGATAGTATCATGAGAAAGCTCGATGATGCAAGTCCAAATGGAATCCTATGGAACACAACAAGCCGGCTCAATGATCTAGACTACGCAGATGACATCTGTCTACTTACACACACACATACGGACATGCAGCAGAAAATACAGAAGCTATCAGCCCTTGCACATGAAGTCGGTCTCAACATTAATATCAGGAAAACAAAGTCTATGAGATTGAACACCAAAACGATAACACCAATTACCATCAACAATACACAAGTGGATGTAGTCGACAAATTTGTGTACCTTGGTTGTACTGTAGCAAAAACAGGCGGGACTGAAGAAGATATCAGTCAGCGTATCAACAAAGCCAGAAATTCGTTCAATATGCTTCACAAGATCTGGAATGCATCCGTCCTGTCAAGAAAGACAAAGCTACGAATGTTCAATGCATGTGTCAAGTCAGTACTGCTGTATGGGTGTGAAACGTGGAAACACACAAAGAAGATGACAAATCAACTACAGGTGTTTGTGAACAAATGCCTGAGAAGACTGATCAAATGCTTCTGGCCGAACACCATCAGTAACCAGGAACTTCTACGGCAGACAGAGCAGTTAGACATTGAGTCCGAGATAAAACAAAGGAAATGGAGATGGATAGGACATACACTGAGGAAATCAGCTAAAGATATAACAAGGATGTCCCTAGAGTGGAATCCACAAGGAAAAAGGAGAGTTGGAAGACCACCCATGACGTGGAAGAAAACGGTGCTAGCTGAAGCAAAACAAATCGGCAAGACATGGGGTGAACTGAAAGCGATTGCCCCGAACAGAGTCAGATGGTCCAGTCTAGTAGACGCCCTATGCTCCTAAATTGAGATAAAGGAAAAAAAAAAAAAAATAATTACTTTTTAAAAAACTTTTTTAAAGGTGGATATATTTTAGAGTAAGGAAAGAACTATTTTCAGAAAAAAAATTAATTAAATTCCAATTGATCTTCGACCCTAGCGCCATCTTTAAAAAAGTTTTTTTAATATTTTTATTTAAAAATTAATAATAAAAACAATAAATTAATTTTTTTTCAAAGGACTAACTAACTAATTATCTATCAAACAAAAAAAAGTTTGATGAAATCGGTATAGCCGTTCTTGAGCAATTCTCATCTCAAACGAAAAATCTGAAATTGACAGAGCGAAAGCCTCAAAACTTACGTCTATGTCTGTTTCTGACAAGAGTTTCTTTAATTCTTTAAATTCTGGTACAAAATTTTCTATTCTCCCTATTATTGATGGTGATTTAATCGTCAATGATCGCGCAAGAAAAGCTAACTTGTTCGCTGAACGCTTTGCTCTGAACTCCACTGTTTTGGAAACTCCTACAGAAATGCCCCAAATCCAGTCTTCAGGAGTTAATATGAATGAACTTCACTTCAAACCCAAAATAGAAGTTAAACTTTTAAAGGTGTTAAACATCAACAAAGCCACAGGAATGGACAATATTCCACCCATTATTTTAAAAAACTTTTCCAAAGAACTTGCACCAACTATAACTAAAATATTCTACCAATCCTACAAATCTGGTATATTTCCCTCAGGCTGGAAGTTGGCAAATGTCCAGCCCGTCCCCAAAAAGGGACCAAAATCCGATATTTAAAATTATAGGCCAATAGCTTTACTAACGGTCCTATCCAAAGTCTACGAGCATTATATTAATACACATATTTCAAAATTTCTGGAAGAAGATCATTTAATATCCGACAGCCAATACGGTTTTCGAAACAAAAGATCAATTACCGATCTATTAAACTACGTAGCGCATTGTTGGAAAAGCATACTTGATAAAGGTGGTGATCGATTTAGACCTCTCCAAGGCATTCGATCGAGTCTGGCATGCCCACTTAATCAACAAGCTCGTTGCGTCTGGTTTTCATCCCAATGTTGTGAGGTGTGTTGCTGAGGTCCCTTCCTTCAAAAGGTAAAACGCACGAACGAATTAATCCTGTCCGGAGAGACGCTGCCATAAACGTGAACAAAGACCTGAATAAAGTCGCCGACTGGGGTGAACAAAACCTTGTCAATTTCAACTCTACCAAAACACAGCTGTTGATTGTTTCCAGATCAGAGTTCCCCAAAGGTATTCAGTATGTGTGATGAACCAATAGGTGAATGTAAAAACATTCGTTTATTGGGTGTCACAGTTTCAAATGACCTACTCTGGAACGATCATGTAATGGCGATGGCAAAATGCGCGTCTAAAAAACTCGGCCTCCTAAATAGATGCAAAAAAATTTTCACTCCTTACCAATTGCTCCATGTTTATAAGTCCTATATTCGTCCCTGTATGGAATACTGTTGTCAAGTTTGGGGTGCTGCCTCTGTTTCCATCTTAGCCCTCTTGGACTCTGTTCAAAAGCGGGCTATACGAATTGTGGGTGATCGAGCTTTGACATCAAAACTGATTCCATACAACATCGTCGCACTGTTGCTGACCTCGTTGTTTTTTACAAATATCGTCATCAACAGTGCTCAGATGAAATCAGCGGCATCATGCCTCAAACTTATTCTTACCCCCGTTCCACACGGCAATCGGCTGCCGCAACCAGTGAAACGGTAAAGATCCCCCGCTGTCATACTGGCAGATCGCAAAGAGACTTCTTTGTCCGAACTGCGTACAAATGGAATAGTTTGCCGGAACACTTAGTCTTAGGTGGCTTCAACCCGCACAGGTTTAAAGAAAGCGTTAATCAACACATTAGAACGCCAGTTGTTGTGGGACTCAGGTCTAGACCTCGGTCTTAAAAGGTATTTATGTGTTGTTGTGAAACATATTCTAAACCCTATTACACAACACATTTTATTAAAAAAAAAAAAAAAATTCAATTTCAAAGTTACATCGGATTGGCAGAATTTTCATTTTTCATGCATGTTGGGGTGCCACCTATGCCTAAAATTTTAAAATAAGTTATATTTTTGAAGTGAAAACTTCTTTAGGCGTACCACACCCAGATTTTTCTTTAGGTAGTAAATTAAACTAATTCGTCAGCATTTCTATCATTTATCAATTTATCAATCTATCATTTCTTAACGTTTCAAATTGCGTTGTAGATATCGTGCTCGACTGATGTGATGTAGGTTGTGAGTTCAACTCCGGGTATGGTAAATATTTTTTTATCGTTTTTTTTTTAATTTTTATTAAATACCATTAAAATTATTGTTTTTTATTTATGAATTCATAAAAATAATAAAAATTTCTTTATACGAATTTTAAAAAATGGATCTATAACGCAGTTTTTTAAAGTTATATCTCTACCGTCTTTTGCAATTTGCATTTGAGTCATCATGCTAAATAAATATTGAATATATATATAATTGAAAGTATGTATGGCTGTTTATTCTTTATTCATTAATAGATTAATCATCATGAAAATTTATGAAGTTGTTGTGTACGCTTAATTTTTGCTTTTTATTTAACTATCGTTTTAAAGTTTAAACGGTAGTTTGCTTTGATCACTGTTTTTTGTTGAACACAAGTTTTAGAAATTAAACGTAAGAAAGATAGAATAACGTGAAGGCTGAAACAATTCCATTTGTATATCAAAATTATGTGTATTGGAATTTTATCATCTTCACTAAATATGTTGTCGGTTTAAAATTGTATGTAATACATGTTTCTAAAATTAAGTGAAGACTTAATACTTGTAACTTGATACTTGATAAAATCGATTATATCGATTTAAAGCTCACAAAATTACGCGACGGAAATTGCATAAATTCTATACAAAGAAGCATAGCTTATGTATGATTAAACATGGATGGCAATCATGATAATTAAAATAATTAAAAATGGTGGCACTTAGCCGATAGCGATTCGCAAACGGCAACAATGCGCATTAATACCAATGAATTTGCTTAGCTTTCCGCAGAAAGATTTGTAAAATTTAAACTTGTTGATCTATGGGTGTGACAACCACGCGTACTTTAGTCCCTGCTATTGGCATATGAGTGCTATTTTGACAATTATTTGGTTTACATTGTGAGGTTAGTGTGTGTAGTTAGCGGTTTATCGTTCTGACTTGTTTCTCATTTATACTACTAATACGATCCAAATACTACTAATACGATATCAATTAATTGCGATTGCCAATGAAGTTTTCACTTCTGCCGTGCGGTCTTAAGCACACTCTCTGTTTTTTTTATTTTGTCCATACTACTTACATGTCAAGTTTCAGGAAAATCAAAAATGGTCAAGTTCAAATTTCGACTTTTTCACCTACGTAGATCACATTTTTCATCACTAACACATATGCGTTTTAGTAGAGGTGCCGTAAATAGTTCTATTATTGCATTGCATTCCAAATTTAAGCGTATTTTTGCCCCCAAAATTAATATAACAAAAAGAGACGCCAGAAAAGAAAAACAATAAAAATAAAAATTTGACATTAGAAAAACCTCGCATTTTATTAATAGGCCAATAGAATAACGGAAAAAGATATGGCTTACGTGTTGTTGTCGGTAACAGGTCAGAAATTTTTTTAATCTCTGGGGTAGGATACTCACATAATGGACAGGCCGAGTCCACTCGCCCGGCACCTGTGGACTGGATTCAACTAAGTGTGCTGGAAATTTTTTTTGTTTCCTTGTAAGCGATATAGCTCGTAAATGGTGCACTTTAGGATACTGGTGCCCTGGAACTTTTTTGTTCCTTAAATGTTTTTCTATAACTTAAAATAAAAAAAAAACAGAAAAAATTTGTTTTGTTGCAAATTTTTGCGAAAAAGTGTCTAAAAAACGTTAATTTTTCAATTGAATTTAGTTATTTGCAAATAATTGTTTATAACATAATTGACCCCTCTATCTTGTAGTTGAAACCTCAACAAAAAATATAAGCTTCAGAATGTTTCATTCGGCTTGATAGTTTTATCACAATTCCATTTTGCACTTAATGCCTGAAAAAAAGCTGTTAACTTTGGGCAGGCCGCAAGGTCTGCGTTTTCATCCGATCGCAATCTGCTTGACAGGAATCGAAACGATGTAGTGTCAGCTTTAAATAGCGATTTTGTTGCTTTTACCCATATTTAATATTAACAACAATTACTGTGGTTTAAAAAAACCGCGAAAATTCCTTAGTTGCAAAATTAAATTTCTCAACGAATCTTCCACTTAACGAGATGCGGTCAGCAGATTGCGATCGGATAAAAACTCAGACCTTGCGGCCTGCCCAAAGTTAACAACTTTTTTTAAGGCATTAAGTGCAAAATGGAATTGTGCAAAAACTATCAAACCGAATGAAACATTCTGAAGCTTATTTTTTCGTTGAGGTTTCAGCTACAAGATAAAGGGGTCAATTATGTTATCAACAATTATTTGCAAATAACTAAATTCAATTGAAAAATATCGATTTTTAGACATTTTTTCGCAATTTTTCGCAAAAATTTGCAACAAAACAAATTATTTTTGTTCTTTTTTTTATTTTAAGTTATAGAAAAACATTAGGAACAAAAAAGTTCCATGGCACCAGTATCCTAAACTGCACCATTTACGAGTTATATTGTTTACAAGGAAGTCAAAAAAATTCCAGCATACTTTGTTGAATTACTCCAGTCCCCATGTGCCGGGCGAATGGACTCGACATGTCCATTATGTGAGTCCCCTACCCCAGAGATTAAAAAAATTTCTGACCTGCTACCGACAACAACACGTACAATCCGTAATTCTATTGGCCTATAATGTTTACATTGATTTTAGATTATATTTTTTGACAAAAATATTTAAAAAACTTAAAACTTATTAATCGAAATAGTAGATTGTATTACAAGTGCGAATGCGTTTTCCAAATAAGAGTTAGTTTGCCGCACGACCGTAGGGAGTGCGGCAATAACTCGCGTTTGGAAAACGCATTCGCACTAGTAATACACACCATGTTTTGTAACAAATGCATAAAATTTATAAATATTTATTTAATTGTTAATTTAATTATTTATTTAACAAAGTTATAAACAAATTTGAGACATTTAAATAATTAAAGTGTGCCATCTTCGTTGTAATAGTTGTAAATTATAAGAATCCAACTACCGGTATAAAAAATAAACATAAGAATCCAACCACCGGTTTTATAAAAAACATAGGAACAAAAAAACATTAATAAGAGCTGTCAAAATTGTAAACTTTGAAAACCCAAATAAATTGTTTTTACTTGCAATTTCAAATGATGCAAATTGCAATGTGTTTAAGTTGTTTTTAGTATATGGTAAGTTATTTAAATTATTATTTTGATATTTTAGTGCTATAAAAATATTATATATAGGATAGATTTAACTACAAATCTCACATTCAGGCGGTGCGTGCCAGGCATACAAAATGCTTTGTGGTCAAATGTGCGGAAAAGTAGTTTTTTCTTTTATTCTATTCTAGTACAAAAATAAACTATAATATCAGTTTTAGTTACAAAAGATAAGAAATCCCATCCTGTGTATGTTTTAGGACATTTTTACACGTCTTTATCACACACTTCATATTTAATGTTTTATTCCAAATTTTCACTTAATATATTTTATTTTGGGTAGCGAAAATCCGAAATTCTACGTCCACGCCGTGCTACCTGGGTAACGCTAACAGAATTAGGTTGGTGTAGTTAAAAGCAGGGCAGAGTAAAACCTGCTTATACTCAATGATTCTGCACCATGGCGAGTCAGTGGCGCCATAAAACCAATGCAACTCAAGCGTCTGTTCTCCATGTTAGGGGCGGCTTGGAGTGGGCGTCTGTCTTGGATCAAGCGGCTTGCTATATAAATGTGTAGCAAGCGTCTGTTCTCCATGTTAGGGGCGGCTCGCTATACAAACGTGTAAAAAAGTTGTTTCTGGTGACCTTATGATGCAGAACGAACCCATTCACGAAAATTTGGGTTGGGCGAAGGGCTAACACCCCATTTCCGTAAAAAAATTATTGTCATGCATTCTGTACACAGGCCTCGGAATATCTCGGAATCATTATTGGAACGACCTCGGAAACTGTACCCGAACTACGATTTAAAAATGGGAACCTGGAACGTGCTAAGCCGCAGAAGACCAGGAGATCTCTTAAAACTCACTCAACAAGTCAAGAGCTACACACTGGATTACAAGAACTAAGATGGCCAGGCAGTGGAATCCATGAAACAGCGAAAGGATACACTGTGTATTATTGCGGTCATGAAAACGGAGGAGAATTTGGAGTTGGTTTTCTTATACACCGTCGCGTGAATCAGCATGTTATTGACTTCTGCCCAATTAATATGCGGTTATGCACACTGAGAATCCGCACGCAAAAATTCAATGTAACGATCGTTAATGTTCATGCACCTACTGAAGATAAAGCAGATGATATTAAAGACTGTTCTTCCTAGAACTCGAAGAAGTCATCAATAACATCCCGCGGCACGATATAAAAATCGTGGTAGGTGACTTTAATGCTCAAATCGGTAGGATTGCAGAACTTAAAACACATATCGGCCCTAACAGCTTGCAGCATAACAGCAACAATATGATGTATTATCTAGTAATTTCCAGCACTTTCTTCTCTCACAAGAGAATTCACAAAGCAACGTGGAAATCAAATCGATCACGTCATGATCTCTAAGAGACACTCTACTAAGTATAACGGACGTTCGATCATACAGAGGTGCTGATATGGACACCGATCATATGCTTGTCATCTTTAAGTACAAGTGCAAATTATCATCTACATTTAACAGACAAGCAAAAAAGACCATGCGCTGGAATGTCGAAGCATTTAAACATCCGGAAACGCTGAATAGATATCAGGAAATAATAACACAAAACATAGAAGAGCATGACATCTCTTCTGAGATGCCATTAAACATACAAGAAGAATGGCAAACGCTTCAATCAACCATTATAGCCGCAGCACAAACTACAATCGGAAAACGACCACCGAAATCACACAACGAATGGTTTGACGACGAGTGCTGTCAATCCATTGAACATAAACAAAAACTGCGAGAAAAATGGTTAACAAGGAACACCCGAAGCTCCCAAGCTGATTATCTGTGCGCCAGGAAAGCCTCAGCAAAACTTCTATCTAAAAAGAAACGCGAACACATGAAGAGCTGCATCGAAAACATCAACCAACATGCAGCCAACGGAAATTCAAAAGAATGCTTTGCCAACGCACAGAAGCTGACAAAAGATTTCCACCCAATATCTACAGCCATCAAAAATGAAAATAATGAGCTTACAACAAGTGAACGTGATGTGCTGGCAGTGTGGCGATCCCACTTTCAAGACCTACTGAATAGGACGAATGAAGTTCATCATATTCGAGCATTTGCTCCATCAACTGAGGAGATTTTTGTCCCTTACCCAGCAATAGAAGAAGTGCAAGCTGCCATTAAAAAACTGAAAAATGGCAAAACACCAGGTTTCGATGGAATTCCCGCAGAACTTCTGAAAAATGGAGGAGCAGCTCTGGTCTCACGTATATACGATCTGATTCTTGCAATCTGGGACCAAGAAGAACTACCTGCTGAATGGAAAATAGCTCTCATTGTTCCGCTACATAAGAAAGGTGACCGTCTAAAGTGTGCAAATTATCGTGTCATCGCACTGTTGAATACTGCATACAAAATACTAGCCAATGTTGTACTTGCTCGACTCATCCCGTTCGCCGAATCTATCATCGGTGACTATCAGTGTGGTTTTCGTCCAAACCGCTCAACCACAGATCAATGTTTTACATTAAGGATGATTCTGAAAAAAGGTTGGGAGTACAACATCAGCATTCACCAGCTCTACGTTGATTTCAGGCAAGTATATGATAGTATCATTCGCGACAACCTCTGGTCCGCACTCATATGCCTTGGTATTCCAGAGAAACTTGTTTCTCTGTGCAAACTCACAACATCGGGATCAAATTGTGATCAATTGAATAGTAATCGAATGATCTTTAAAAAGGATCCTTTAGCGAGACTGGATAATATTAAATTATCCAATAACACTTACACTTCTTCAAATGAAGAAACTTATACAGCACCGTTTCAACACCATTTTCCTGGCTGTGTACTTGGTGAGATTCCTCAAGGGACAGCCGCAGAAAATAGGGAAAAACCAAACCGAATGGACTGGATAATGGCAAAAAGAGTTATATCGCCCGAGGCGCTGTCTTGGGCAATCGGCTCCTTTGAGCCATACCAATCTCCAGGTCCTGACGGAATATGGCCTATTATGATACAACAGTGTCTGGACATAATAAGGGATAGGCTCTTAAAAATCTTCGTGGCCTGCATAGCTCTCGACTAAGTACCACAGGCCTGGAGAAACGTGAGAGTTGTATTTATCCCAAAACCAGGGAAAATCAACTATTGTGAAGCGAAAAACTTCAGACCGATCAGTCTTTCCTCATACTTTCTAAAGTCTCTGGAAAGGTTGATCGACCCCTACATCAGAAACGTCTGTCTGAAGAAAACGCCGCTAAGCAATAGGCAACACGCTTATCAAGCGGGAAAGTCAACGGACACAATGGTGGTCTCCTTTCAGAGGTGGTCTCTGATATTGAAGAGATTATTTTTAAAAAGCTATCACTCTTGGCGCTTTTCTTGACATTGAAGGGGCTTTTGGCAAAGCCACTTTTGAGTCACTCCTTATAACGGAGCGGAAAGGTACGGTGTGAATAAAACACTGCTAAGGTGGATACGTCGGGCTCTGGAAGATCGATGTCTGTTTATTCACACGAAGGCAACACCACAAACCAGGTAGGTGTGAAGCGTGGATGTCCCCAAGGGGACGTTCTATCACCCTTGCTTTGGAACATGATGGTAGACCAGCTCCTAATTGCATTAAATGATAAAGGGCTAAACACATACGGCTATGCCGATGATATTAGCATTCTTTTGAAAGGAGACAACATGGGGCATCTCTGCCGAAAAATGCAGAACGCCCTGGACATTACCAACAGCTGGTGTCGGAAGAATGGTCTCTCGATCAATGCTTCTAAGACACAGCTCGTTGCGTTTACCAACAGAAGGAAACTAAATAACTTCACTCTTCCTTCAATCGGTAATAACACATTAACACTCCAAGATAATGTGAAGTATCTTGGTGTTACTCTCGATAAACGGCTCAATTGCGCTGTTCATGTTGAGACTAAATGCGCAAACGCAACTCGAGTTCTTTGGCAATGCAGGAGGGCTTTCGGTGGCAAATGGGGGCTGACTCCGAAAATGGTCTACTGGCTATATAAAGTGGTTGTCAGACCCATTATCAGCTATGGGTCCCTTGCATGGCTCTCAAGAACTTTTGTTGGGAATGCGATAAAAAAACTGGAGGCGGTACAAAGGCTTGCTTGCTTATGTATCACTAGTGCCTTCCTTCAGGACAACGCCCACAGCGAATAGCAGGTCTTATTTGTAACCCTCTACATATTTGTAAGAATGGAAGTTCTTAAGGCTACAAAAAGGCTCGAACTGGGCTGTAGGACAAATCATCAAGCGCTATGGAGGGATCTGGAAGAACACCTGACAGATTTGTCCATGCCGACTGATGACACAGTACCTCTAACTGCCTTTCAAAAGCAGTATAGAGTTGTACTTCCAACGATAGAGGACCGGTCCTCAGCTAATTTGCTATTGGACAGTACGGCCAACACATTGGACATCTACACCGATGAATGAGTGAGAGCACTGAAAATGGTGCAGGAGCTGCGGTTTACTACAGTAATGAAGATCAAGGCCTGCAATTTCCACTTGGCGAATACTGCACAGTCTTTCAGGCTGAGGTATTCGCCATAAATGCAGCATCAAAGCGAGCGACGGAGCTTAAGTGGTCTGGTAAGATCATTAATATTTTTACTGATAGCCAGGCTGCTCTAAAAGCTCTGGGAAGTTATACTATTAAGTCAAAAATAGTGCAAGAATGTTCTAGGTCCTTGAATTATCTCGGGCTCAAGAACAGCATATCACTGATATGGATACCAGAGCATAGTGGGAATCTCGGGAACGAAAAAGCTAATGATTTAGCAAAGAGCTCCGCAGGGAGGCTCATAGGTCCTGAACCAGCAATTGGTATATCGAAAGGTAGGATAAGATCGCTGGTCGAACAAGTTCTCTTTCAGTCCAGTGACTCTCAGTGGGAGAGCACAGAAGGCTGCAAGAAGTCTCCAAGATGTTCACTCCAGAGCTGAACCAGCAAACCGCCAAATTCCTGTTAAATCTGACTCGGTCAGACTGCAGGATAATGGTGGGACTACTAACAGGTCACAATCATGTGAACAAACATATGGTACGGCTTCGAGTAGAAAATGATCCAACATGCCGCTTATGTCTTGAAGAGGATGAAACAGTCCCTCACATTGTGGTAGAATGTTCGGCTCTTTTAGGGCTCCGAAGCGTCATGTTAGGATCAAACTATCTAAGGATAGAAGATTTCTGCAAAGCAGACCATTCAAGGCTGTTTGCTTTTTTCAAAAAGGTCTTCAGCTCTTGAATATGAGAATGGCATAAAGAACTTAGCAGTCTACATGTCAGGCTATGACTACATCCCAAGTAGGTTTTGCCAGACATTGACATACGGCCAAGCACTGGTCCATTAATGGTTAACAGTACTTGGCTATTGTTACTGGGCCAATACGAGAACCAATCATCGGCCGATCTATGGTTTACAGAAAATAGCCAGTATATTGTTACCTTTGAATGGCCAAGCACTGGCCCATGAATGGTAAATATTACTTGGCTATTGTTATTGGGCCAGTACTGTAGCCATGAATTTACCGATCTGTCATTTTTTTTAAATTTCACTAGAGTATTATCCCTTTTAGAAATACATAGTTTGAAAAATTTCACATATAGTTTAGTTATCACCTTGTCGGTTGAAAAACTATGGTAATATAGAAAAGGTTGGTATATGTTTTAATTTATTTTCATTTCCATTTTATTTTAATTATTTTATAAATAATTTATTTTAATTTATGTACAAAAAATATTATTTTATATTTTTTTTAATGGCGGAGTCAGGGCGGAGTTTGCCATTACTCAGCCATTCCTGCAACTGAACCAGTTGTATGGGGAGTTTTGAATTTTTTCCGTCATTTTTATTTTATTTTAAATTAGTTTGTATTTAATTTATTTAAATTTACATATGATAATAATGTATATTTTTTTTAACGGCTCAGTCATGGTTGCCAGTATTTGGCCCAAGAATGGCAACCATTTATTGACCGAAGTTATCATCCAGTAAAATTATGTTAATGGCCCAGTCGTGGTTGCCAGTACTCGCCCATTGCTGCATTACTGGCTGCCAGTAATGGACCATTACTGGACCAGTTGTACAACCTTGTATGGGATGGTCGCCTCGTTTAAAAAAAAAAAAAAATCGAAGGGTCAGTTTCTGATCCTTTTGATATAACATTAGGTGTTCGACAAGGTGATGCAGTCGCGCCCGTACTATTTAATTTGGCGCTTTAGTACGCGATAAGAAAAAGCCGAATTGAGACGCAAAATTGCATATATAACAAATCTAGTCAAGTTCTTGGCTACGCAGATGATATTGTGCTTCTCGGACGTCGAACAAGTGATATTAAGGATTTAGGATAGTCTCTCTCAGCTTGAAAGAAATGCTAAACGGCTTGGATTATGCATCAACACCGGCAAAACTAAAATGTTAACAACATCTAAGAACATACCTCCTGGAAATCTGGATACTGGCGACTATGAAGTGGAACACGTAGAAAACTTCGAATACCTCGGGTCTGTAATAACATCGTCAAATGACATGCAAGCAGATATCAAAGCCGTGTCTCTGCCGCATACAGAGTTTTCTACGCATACTCAAAACTTTTGCGATCAAAACATCTTCCGCGGTCGTGTAAACTCACACTTTACAAAGCATTAATCCGGCCTGTGCTTACTTTTGGAATTGAAAGCTGGACACTGGCTTCCTCCGATTGTAGAATTTTATCAACATTCGAGAGGAAGGTCATATGAACAATTTATGGTCCATGTAAAGTTGCTGAAAATCAGTATAGAATCCGAATGAATCGTGAAATCAGACAGCTTCTTGGAGGCTGCGATGTAATCGGATTCATTAAATCCAACCGGAATAGATGGTTTGGTCATGTAGAAAGGGCTCCATCGGATAGAATGATAAAAAAACCCCAACAACAACCAGCTGGTGTTCGTCGAAGAGGAAGACCTAGACAACGCTGGCGTGATGACATCATCCAAGACCTTCGTGATATAGGATGTCGAAACTGGGGTCAACTGGAACGAGATGGAACGAGATGATCGGAAGCTGGTGGCACAGACGGCAAAATCCCTCCATGGGATGTAAACGCCAGAGAGAGAGAGAAATATTTTATTTTCCCTTTAAAATTATTTTTAAATTTTTATTACAATCACTAGAATTTTTTATATTTATTATAAATTCGCCAAAATATCACTATATTTATCGTACAAAAACCATTTTATTATAACCAAGCCAAAGAATATTTACAATATTTTGTTTTTGACAGTAGAAAAACTTCGAATGAGAGAAAATAAGAGAGGAATTGAGAGAAAACTACTTCAAACATTTTTGTGCATATATACAGTAGTTTCATTTCCTCCAGTCTTTTAATTTTTTGCTGATATGTCATATTCAATTTCTCTTTTCGCAATTTGCGTTTCTGTTTATTTACAACTTTTAAATAATTAACAAACTTTCAAATAATTAAACTTTTAAAAACAATTAAATAATTTAAAACGAAAAAAAGGTAAAATGTATTCTGTTTAGTTGTGCTAATTTTTATAAAATGAATGAAAACAATTACGAGAGCAATTTAAATTTATTCTGTTATTTCCAGTGATTTTATACTGGTGAATATTTTATAATGGACAAGCAATATTTTCTAACGACACTAACAAATATTTAAGTTATGTTAATATTTCCAAAATATTGTCCCTTAAAAAAATATATCCTAGTCAAATAGGGTATTAGTTCGTCGTCAGAACGCTGACGCGCTCTTATCATTAATAATGAAAATCCACACTGACAAAAAGAAGAATGTTATGATCGTTATAAATTATAATAATAAACAGCGATTACTAAACCACTTTCAGTGGAAATATTAAATTTAATGAAACATTTATTAATTTATAGTATAAGTAAATTTTAAATAAGTTAAGAATTACATATATTCAATGAGTCAACAAATTTTTTTTAATAATCGCTATATTTATTATTATAACAAACGATTTTTTTGGTTTCTTTCAGAGCACACAACAAGTTAGATGGCAGTTTATTTCTTTAGGCCAACAATAGCGTGAATGGGTGAATTATGTGAGCTACGATCTGGTCCATTAAAATATTGTTACGATTACAAAAAAATCTAGACGATTACAGTCACTTCCAGAAAAATCAAATCAACAAAACACAACAACAAATTAATTAAATGAATAGTGTTGTTGTTGTATTCTTAGAACTTGGGTCAACATGAAATTACTTTATGAATCAAATCATCATAACGTAGAATAATAGAATATTCTAGTGTTTTCTCAAGGCTTCTAAAAAGTGACCACGGATGATCGATATTATGCAGAATCGTATATAAGGAGAGATGTCTTGCAAGACTAAATTAGAGTGAAGAATAAAGTAATAAGTGAAGAATAAAGAATAAAGCTATAAGTGTTATTGAGTACAAATATTTTGTGTATTATTTTGAACGTGGTGTACTCGAAATTTCCACAATAAACTGTTGGAGTTTCTGAAGCTGTTGAAAAAATATTCTAGTTAGGAATATTGTTGCCTGTTGTTGTGGAACAATTGAGAAGTTGAATATTTAATAAAACCTGGTGTTTGTGCTTACTAATCAGTGATCGAATTCAGAAAGTTATTTGGGAATTGCATTTATCGAATTGTGAGTTAGGCCAATTCGAAAAAAAGGTTGGAAAAACGTAACAATATTAACTCTGGATGATAACTATCTGAGCAGATCTGGGCGACTGCTCACGGCCCAATAACAGAAAAACTTAAAATGGCAATTAATAAATATATTAATTGGCTGTTTAATAAAATAAAAATAATCATAATCATATAAAAGGTGCATTAAAAATTATATACAGATGAAAAACGTGTTCTAGACAGAGTTGCGAAAACTTGACCATTTTTGGTTTTCCTGACACTCGGCATATAAGTAGTATGGACAAAATAAAAATACAACTTATTTTAAAATTTTTTTAAAGTGCATAGTTTGAGCATAGGGGGCACCCCAACATGCATGAAAATTCTGCCAATCCGATGTAATTTTGAAATTAAATTGCTCAAGAACGGCTATATCGATTTCATCAAACTTTGTTTTGTTTGATAGATGATTAATTAATCGTTTGAAAAAAAATTAATTTATTGTTTTTATAATTAATTTTTAACCCATTTCGAACCGAGTTGCAGAAACTATTTTCCAGGATAAAACCAAATACTTTTTTATGGTAATTTGATGCTCATAAGCCCGAATCTGAGATAGAAAATAAATAATCTCTTACCGTTTTCCTGGAAAATGGAAAAGTTTACTGTTCGTTTCATCGAACGCTGGCGCTGAGTCTACATATATAAAAACGCACCAAAAAATTTATGTTTTAAATAATTTTATGATTTAATTTAGATTTTTATTTTTATTAGATTTAGATAAAGTGGTATTTATTAAAACAATCTATATGAATATGCTTATTGCATTTTTGACACATGAAAATTGTGAGTTTGCCACATCGTTTTAGTTGACACCTACGAGGCTTATTTTCAAGTTGACGCACAATAATGTGCTCACCAGAAACGTCTGATAAATGACGTGATCTCTCAAACCACTGGTCATCATCCATATTTGCCATATTGTCATTTGTTAATAAAAGGCTTTCTGTGACCATTACCTTGAAGTCAGTTTGACTCAATGTTTTTTCATTCTTATATTTTGCGATGAGATAGTGTAACTTCCATGCATAGACTATTGAAGAATTAAGTGTAGAGATCCATAGCGGCCAATCTCACTTCTTACCACGAATGTTTACACGGTAGTTTTGGACACCATTGTTATGCAGGTTCACTCCTCCCATACCTTTATTATAGTTATAAAGCATTGCCGGTTGATCGTAGTGTATTTGTTTTGACTTCTTATTTGATTTTTTTGTCTCTGTTTTTTTTTCCAGCGGACAACAGAATGTAGAGGTAATAGTTGCTCATAATTTGTAGCCATTGTGACCTCTTTGTTGTCGTGCCATCGACACAAAGTAATTTTATTAGTGGAATCAAACATATAGTCATGTTGATCACGAGGTAAAGCTTTTCCAGTTTTTAAGTTATTTCCTCCACTTGCAAAACGATTACTACGAACGGTTCCAGCGGCACATATTTCTTTTTCCCAATAAACATAGCCAATTATAGCCTGTAAAGTAATTGTCAAAAAACACCTCGTGATTCTTAGGAAAGTCTACGTTTTGAAATAATCTAAGCACAACATCCGCATCAAGTCCAACATAAGTATTAAAATAAGTATTATAACTGTCACTTTGTCCACAATAAGGTATAAAGCTAAATAGGTAGCCTTCAGCAGAGCAAAGCCTGAGTTTTTAGCCCAAACGAATTGGTTTGCCATATATAAACATCTTGCAGCTATGACGTCCAAAATATGGAACCATTTGCTTATCAATTGACAAAAGATCGGACCATATACCAAACTGCATAAATTTTCGATTAATTATATCAAAAAAAAGGACGTAACTGGAAGAAAATAAAAAAAGATATGTAAATACATTTTAATTTCCGAAATTCTCGTTTAGACATGTAAATATTCAAACAACTACCTTTGCCATTTTGTCATTCCTATCCAAATTGTTATTGTTTGCAAAGTGAATAAACTTTTTGAAATGTATAAATTCAGACCGTGTCATTGCTTGTTTGGCCATGAGCAAACCCAACGATTGTTTTGAAGACCAATAATTTGGGATTGATGGTAACGTATGATCTCCTGATAATGGTAAAATGCCCATAAATCTTTTCAATCGCACAGCATCCAAACGAAATTCACAGTTTACCTGGGAAGCATATGTATTAGTTTCAGTTATTATATGACTCAAAACTTCATCATCATAAAACTTGTTGAATAATTCAATAGGTGATAAATCTTTTAATTTTTCACATAGTTCGGTTTTCATATCCGCTAAAGGTGCAGGGTTAGGTGGCTATATTATATTTAAATTGTTTTCGATTTCGGTTTCTGGACCATTTTGGTTTACCAAAAGAAGTTAATGGTTTATAATCATATTTTGCTTTCTTTTGTCTTGGTTCTTGATGATTAGATGGTCCAGGTTGGGGTTCTTCAACGATGAACTCATTTTCTCCAGTATCATCAACAGTATTTTGTGAAGTTTCTACATCGCCAAAAATATTACAATTAACATCAGGATTCAAAAGTATAAAATTATTATCAATATCTTCTTCATCGCTTAATTCATCCACCCGATCAGGTGAAGAATGTTAATATTAGAAATATTTACACTTCTTCATCTCCATCACTCCAGTTATCAATAATTTGTTGCCATTCACGTATTGTCAAAAGCTTTTGACGCGACATTATATAACTACAAATTATATACAAATAATAAACATACGATGCAAAGAATGAACGTTAAAACAAATGTTCTATATAAAATCTGTACTTAGCCTTTTTTATGTATAAAACTCAATTTTAACAAAACAATCTCACACGAAGTAATAAACGTCTATTTTCTTCAAAATAGCGATAACAAATGAGATAAAATTTCATAAAAATGATGAAATGCAAAAATTAGTAGAAAATTTGATTATTCTAGGGTTCCTGCCAGCGTTCGATGAAACGAACACTTAACTTAACGTACATCTGGAAGCACCCCAATGTTTCCAATAAATATGAAAATTATTCCTATGAGTAATCTCATCTATCGGCACAAATTCGTCATCATTAGTTTTTCGATTTTTGTTCGTTTAGTATTTTATATAATTATTCAAAAATATGTCTAAAAACAAGGGTGTTTTGCAAGAAGGGTTGTGGTAGGAAGGGGAGGCTTGAGCCACCATAGAATTTCTTTGTCGAATACACAACACGTGAAAGGAGCTTACCATACTAAGTGCACCATGAATTACTATTACCATCATAGGTAAAAAATTTTTAGAAAAAAAACAATTTCACTGTTCGATGAAACGAACAGAGGATCGAAATGGGTTAAATAAAAATATTAAAAAAACTTTTTAAATATGGCGCTAGGGTCAAAGATCAATTGGAATTTAATTGATTTTTTTTTCTGAAAATAGTTCTATCTTTATTCTAAATATATCAAATTTACAAAGAGGCTAAAATTCTTGTTCTTGAGATATTTAATTTTAAAGATTTTTAGTACGGCTGAAATTCGAATTTTTCTTCATTTTTCAAACAACTTCCATTAACAAAAAATTTTAAAATCAATTAGATTTTAACTTTTTTTATTTTTTAAATACAGCTCTAACCTTCCTTTAAAATATATCAAATTTACAAAAAGGCATTAATTCGTGTTCTTGAGATATTTAATTTTAAAGATTTTTAGTCATTCTAAAATTCTAATTGTTCATTATTTTTTCGAACAATTTTTATCATCAAAAAATTTTAACCACTGAAGTTCGAGAAAATAATGAACAATCTGGTATATTTCCCTCGTGCTGGAAGTTGGCAAATGTCCAGCCCGTCCCCAAAAAGGGACCAAGATCCGATATCTCAAATTATAGGCCAATAGCTTTACTATCGGTCCTATCCAAAGTCTATGAGCATTATATTAATACACATATTTCAAAATTTCTGGAAGAAAATCATTTAATATCCGACAGCCAATACGGTTTTCGAAACAAAAGATCAACTACCGATCTATTAAACTATGTAGCGCATTGTTGGAACAGCATACTTGATAAAGGTGGTGAAACATACGTTATCGCTTTAGACATCTCCAAGGCATTCGATCGAGTCTGGCATGCCAACTTAATCAACAAGCTCGTTGCGTACGGTTTTCATCCCAATGTTGTGAAGCTGATTCAAAATTTTCTATCCGACCGATACATTTCGGTAACCTTAGACGGATATTCTTCTGAGTCTAAACTAATTAACGCTGGTGTACCCCAAGGCTCAGTATTGTCCCCAACCCTATTTTTGATTTATATCAACGAATTGTTGAAAATCACCAGCAACCCAATAAATAGTTTTGCAGATGATAGTACTCTGCACAAGTCGTTCGAGCCCCTTCCTTCAAAAGGTAAAATGCACGAACGAATTAATCCTGCCCGGAGAGACGCTGCCATAAACGTGAACAAAGACCTGAATAAAGTCGCCGACTGGGGTGACCAAAACCTTGTCAATTTCAACTCCACCAAAACACAGCTGTTGATTGTTTCCAGATTAAAGACCGAGTTCCCCAAAGATATTTTATTTAGTATGTGTGATGAACCAATGGGTGAATATAAAAACATTCGTTTATTGGGTGTCACAGTTTCAAATGACCTACTCTGGAACGATCATGTAATGGCGATGGCAAAAAGCGCGTCTAAAAAACTCGGCCTCCTAAATAGATGCAAAAAATTTTTCACTCCATACCAATTGCTCCATGTTTATAAGTCCTATATTCGTCCCTGTATGGAGTACTGCTGTCAAGTTTGGGGTGCTGCCTCTGTTTCCATCTTGGCCCTCTTGGACTCTGTTCAAAAGCGAGCTATACGAATTGTAGGTGATCGAACTTTGACATCACAACTTGATTCCCTACAACATCGTCGCACTGTTGCTGATCTCGTTGTTTTTTACAAATATCGTCATCAGCAGTGCTCAGATGAAATCAGCGGCATCATGCCTCAAACTTATTCTTACCCCCGTTCCACTCGGCAATCGGCTGCCGCAACCAGTGAAACGGTAAAGATCCCGCGCTGTCATACTGGCAGATCGCAGAGAGACTTCTTTGTCCGAACTGCGTACAAATGGAATAGTTTGCCGGAACACTTAGTCTCAGGTGGCTTCAACCCACAGATGTTTAAAAAAAGCGTTAATCTACACCTCAGAACGCCAGTTGTTGTGG
The DNA here is from genome assembly GCA_963693315.1 of Diogma glabrata. Lineage (NCBI taxonomy): Eukaryota > Metazoa > Arthropoda > Insecta > Diptera > Cylindrotomidae > Diogma > Diogma glabrata. Next base: position 231,058,762 of record OY856188.1, on the reverse strand, counting down.
GACCCAGGTCTAGACCTAGGTCTTAAAAGGTATTTATGTGTTGTTGTGACACATATTCTAAACCCTATTACACAACACATTTTATTAAAAAAAAAAAAAAAAATTAGAATTTTAATCGGGCTAAAAATCTTTAAAATTAAATATCTGAAGAACACGAATTAACGCCTTTTTGTAAATTTGATATATTTTAAAGGAAGGTTAGAACTGAATTTAAAAATAAAAAGTTCAAATTTAATTGATTTTAAAATTTTTTGTTAATGGAAGTTGTTTGAAAAAATGAAGAACAATTCGAATTTCAGTCGTACTAAAAATCTTTAAAATTAAATATCTCAAGAACAATTTTAGCCTCTCTGTAAATTTGATACATTTTAGAGTAAGGATAGAACTATTTTCAGAAAAAAAAAATCAATTAAATTCCAAGATCTTTGACCCTAGCGTCATCTTTAAAAAAGTGTTTTTAATATTTTTATTTAAAAATTAATTATAAAAACAATAAATTAATTTTTTTTCAAACGAATAATTAATCATCTATCAAACAAAAAAAAGTTTGATGAAATCGGTATAGCCGTTCTTGAGCAATTTAATTTCAAAGTTACATCGGATTGGCAGAATTTTCATTTTTCATGCACGTTGGGGTGCCCCCTATGCTCAAACTATGCACTTTAAAAAAATTTTTAAATAAGTTGTATTTTTATTTTGTCCATACTACTTATATGCCAAGTTTCAGGAAAATCAAAAATGGTCAAGTTCAAATTTCGACTTTATCACCTGCGTAGATCACGTTTTTCATCTACAATAAATAGCAATTCTCCTAAGCCAACAGTAAGTCTAAAATCGGCCATCTATTGGTTGTCAGCAAATACTTTAATAAAAAATAAATATTCTTAGCCATTCGTTGGTCGGGAATAAACTAGTTTTTGGAAGCTGTCTAACGAGATCGACCGATAAATGGTTTTATTACTAGTGCAGGCAAACTAGTCGGGTACTATTGCGAATCCCTATCGCTCATGCGTTAGCTTCTCAAACATTTGAACAAACACTCTAGCACTATTGGCACGCAATAGGTTTTGTATCGATGCACAAAAAATTGTGACTCTCAAAAACTAAATGCATAAAAACTGGACAGACCTGCTAGAAAGTATTAACCATCAAATAAATATCAATTACAGTAGAGAAAAACAGGACGGCAGACTTAGTGTGTTTGTCAAAATGTATATTTGAAGCGAATTAGGTTAAAACACGTACGAAGATCTACTTAATGTTTTGCACTGGCGGATATGATGGATAAGGTTGCATTTAATAGATAATTTATTCTGAGTCCTCGATAACGGTAAACAAGGGTTTCTGATAAGTGATAACACAGAGCAAAGTAGCAATTTAATGGTTTTTCTATTCCGGTTTGCAAAAAAGCAGCAATAGTATTTTTCTCCAAAAAAAGCTGAAACGAACTATCTGAGTTATGCAGATTATTAGATTACATATAAATATTGAGATAATTAATGAATAAAATGAAATTTTACTGTAATATTTTATTAAAAAAAGGAAATGTTGTCTCTTGGTCTTAATTTAATTAATTTAAATTTCAAATCTAGCGTTGAATTTCTGCTTTAACTAGTTATAAAATTCATGGGTGCCTTTGATTAATCATAGTAGATTTCACATATATTATCTTAATGTCAGTTTTACATAGAAATCTTTCGTGTATGTCACAAAACCAGTGTACGATTCAAATAAATTGGGCAATATCAGATTTGTTGGTGCTGATACAGTAAACTTTTGAAATAAAGCAGCTGTGAATAAAAACATCATGTTTCTAGAAAACGTTTCTCCAGCACATAATCTTTTTCCTGCAAATTAGATTTTTTTGTTATGATTTAAAAGTGGAACTTTGTACTTTAACTTATGTGAATATTACCAGCACCAAATGGTAGGGATTTATCGCTTTTCAAATCTAATTTCCCGTTTAAATCTAAAAATCTTTCCGGACGAAACACTTCGGGGTCGTTCCATAAATCCTTATCGTTATGAGAAGCATATAATCCAGATATCATAAATGTATTGTTTGGAATATCGTATCCCATATAGGTAGTGTCTTGCATTGCTTTATGAGGAATACCTGAAGGTACAATTGTTTCGTGTCGTAATATTTCTCGGATTGCGGCTTCTGTGTAGTTTAAACTAAAATTATGTAACTCAATCAATTCGTTATGAATCATTTTCAATCATTTGCATAATATACTTTTGCCTGTCGTTTAAGTTTGGATATCTTCCAAATCCAACAACTTCATCAATTTCTTTTTGTATTTTAAGTTGTACTTCTGGATATAGTAAAATTCGCTGAAGCAAAAATGCTAGCTGTTGAGCAATTAAAGTGAAGGCTGGAACGACCATATCAACACAACTCCATGTTAAATCTTCATCTAAAAATTAAAATATTATGTTTTTGTTTTCATATATTATATAGTTTGTTTTAATACAGTTGAAAGGATTTTCAGTAATTTCGTTAGAAACCGGCTCAGACATTTTCTTGATATATCGATCCATCATGTGACGTTCATGATCAGAATCATGTGTTCGTAGCTGCTCTTTTATTATATTCTGAAAATTGAAACAAATACACACAGAATTATTTAACTATCACAACTTAAATATGTACGACAGCGTAATGGGTTTTAGAAAATAAGCATATCAACTTACTTTTACGAATTCATACACACCCGCCCCTCCAGCTCGGATGGGATTATACCCAGATTTATTTGGCATTATTTTTCCAAGAAATGGTAACAAACTGATCAGTCTTCCATAATCGTCACTATTTGACTGCATTACCATAATATTTTTGGCGGCTCTAAACAAAATTAAAATTATAAAACCAAGATATCTCTTCAAAAAATTTGATATAAATTATACTCAATTATTATATTTTGATTTTCTCGTTTGAATGAATCGGCACTAAGAAGATTAATAAATACGTTTCCTATGCTTCCCCATAACACATTTGGAAACAATACATTATCATTTTTAAAAAATTCTTTTTCATGTTCATATTTAGCTCCATTTTGTATCAAATCTATGGTTTGTGATATCTCATGTTCAATTGTTTCTTCAAAAAATGGACATCTTTTTCCAAATCCCCAATCGCGTAAATGACGTAGTGTAAAACGTCGATTAGCACGCCAAATTTCACTTTCTCTAAAAATAATACCGCTTAGTTTATGTGCAGGATCACGTAATCGAGCAGCATAGATATCTGGTCGTCCATCGAATTCACGTCGAGTTAACATTTCTTTAACAGATTCATAATCATTTGCGACAATTGTTGGAACAGGACCAAAATAAAATCCAATAACTTTTGATTTGTAATATTTACAGAGCCAGATTAAAGCTTTATGTATGTGATCTGAGTTTAATAAGATTAAAAATATGTATCCACCGACAATTGGTAAGCGAGGTGGTCCTGAAAAATAATAGATTATATTAAGATTAAACTTTGAATTTATTTTCTAAAATGATAAAATTGAAGTGCGTAATCTTTACACGCTGTTGAAGTAAAACTTCTTTGGCTACTGTGGAAGGTATTACTAAAAATATTAAATATAAAATATATATGTCATATTGAAATTTAGAGTGGCATTTCTTGATAATATAATTTACAACAATGTGTAAAAAAAAGCCATATTTACATAATGTTTTACAAAGTCTTACAACGTATTACAAATTAAATTTCACGATGGATTGGATACATGTTCACTTAATTCAACAACAAGATTTGGTACAACAAATGATGCAGTTTTTCAAAAAATTTTACACACAAAATTTTTTGCTTGCTCAGTCAACTAGCTTACTTGGAAAATTATCTTACAAAGTTTGGTGATTCACACCAAAAAGTAAAATTTTACAATCATACTACTAGCAACTACGATTATATACGGCTAGTTTACAAGCCAGCAATCGCACAAGCCAACAATCGCAGAAGCCAGCGAGTAAAGTAGCCCGGCTTTCAACTTTTTTATGTGATTGTTTACAATCTGCTACCTAGTTGGATAGTGAGCATGTTGACCCTGTGCGAGTTACAATCAGATTGCAAACTCGCTGGATAGTAGATTGTAAACTATCTTAGGGTCAACGAGGCTTAAAGTTTATGTTTTTTACTTTAGTTATCATAAACCTCTAATTTCATATTTCAATTATGATAATAATTTAATTGACTTTGTAATACATTATGTAAATATTGCTTTTTATTAAACATGTTGTAAATTATATTATCAAAAAATGCTACTCTAAATTGCAATATGACATATTTATTTTATCACCCCGATTACTTTAGTCGTGTCACATCAGGTTACATGACTATAGTCATGTCACGTCGCTTTAAAATTGGTATTATTGAAGTCGAAAAAACGGTAACGACTAAAACTAAAAATTCTGAAACGAAAAAACTCCAAAACCATAGACAATATACTAGATGCCTTTCTCTTTGACATCAAATGTGCAACTAAATTTATTAAATGGTTTTTTTACTCAAAAAAAATTTTAGAATGGGTAGAGAGTATTCAAAATATTTCCTATCTATTTTTTTCTCACATGACAATATTAAACTCTGTAAAATTTAATATCGAGGGGAAAAATACAAATTTTAAAGGAAAAATAATAATATAATTTTTTGTATCTTTTTTGGCAACCAAATTATCTAGGTATAAAACAAAAGAAATTTGTTTGCCCATGCGTGTGTGGGTTAAAATAAAAATTGATGGTTATTATTATTTTTAGATTTGTGTATCTTTTTCATTTAGGATGGATTATTTAAAAGGAAAAGAAACCAATTTTTATTTTTGTTTTGTTTCGGATACAACAACAAATTTTAAATTGAAAGGAAAAGAAATCTTTGATTTTATTATTTTAGAGTAAATATATTTCATTCATTAGAAAAAAAGTTTTTGTTTTTTTTTCAATTCATTCAATTTAAATTAGCATGGAATTTGCTTAAATTTCATAACTGAAAATTAAGAAGGTTACCAAATTCAGTAGTAGTTATTTTTCTTGCTCTCAGATTGCAAGAATAAGATTTTACATTATATCAGTAAAACAAAAACTTCCGTTTTTAATTAGTTCTGACTTCTGGGAGAACTTTTTTTACAGCTGTTGATTAGCCAGTTTTAAGTTTGTTTTGGTTTTTTTTAACGCTTTGGCAGCAATGGTTATGTAATCATTCGATGGGAGCATTCGTTTTCTGACTGTGTTTTATGCTGTGGATGTAATGGTTGATTGAAGAGTTTCCACTTTTTTTGTATGTTTAATGGGAACTCTTGACGGCTATCATGGTCTTCTCAGTTGTAAGTCAATATTTATTATTTACTAATATTTATTCAGCATTTCTGAATGTTTTAATACCACGAAATATCTAGCGTAGGGTTCTTTGTCTTTAAATTAAATGTAGATGACAGCTTGTATTTGTAATTAAAGAAAATAAGCAAATGATCGGTGTCCATACCAACAAATCTGTATGATCAAACGATAGTTATATTTGTATATTACCTTTTAAAGATCATGACTATTCTACAGGATGCAAATTGCAATAAATATTTTCTTACGTTGGAAGCTTGATGGTTGGACACATAGATTGGCCGAAGTTATGCGTTCAATGTTGGCATTTGAATACATTCGGAACATTGTCGTCATTTTGACACAATTCAAAGAGAGTTTCTATTTTAAATGGCTTTTGTTATGAAATTTGTAATATTGTTCACTATTCATTTTTGTTAATAGCTGTAATGTTGTTTACATTAACGAAAACTTTGAAGGGATACTACCTACTACCATACTACCTACTCCTCAAACAGATCGGATATTGATAATATTGAAATCTCATAAAAGTAAACTACTTCTAATAAGTTTTAGGAACAAATTTATTAAAAATAAAAATCAAATGCATATTTATCAATATCCGATCATTTTCCAATTAAAGCGGTTATAAAATTATACCATACTACAAGAACCCATCTGGATAAAAGAAATTTGTGAAGAAGTTAATTTTAAAAGATTTTATAGGAATGTCAGTTGTTTAATTAATTATTACAGTAAGTAATATGAACAGAAAATAAGAGCGATCGTGGCTTGCGTCTTCATCAACTCATATTCTTGATTTCAATTATTTAAAATTTTTAATCTCTTTTTTGATTGGAGATCTCTAAATTTGCTTTTAATTGTAGAACCCTTAAATTCACCTTTTGTAATGCACCGTTTTCACCATTTCGAATTTTTTCTGGTTAGTACCAAAACGAAAAAATTAATTAAAGATTTTATGTGCTCATAGCAATCGTCTTCGTGTGTAGGTACAAAGCCAGGAAAATCTTTTTCTACAACAGTAATACATTTTTCAGTTATTTTCATGCAAATATTTGGTAAATGACAATTCGCTTTGTATAACTGCTCAAAAACTGTAAGTAAAACGTAGGCTATTGCAGCATATTCTTCAGTTGGTGCTCGAAGGGATCCATAATGAGTCGATTTCTTAAATGTTTTTTCCATTATGAATGTTTCGTTTATTGCAGGTGCCGTTATTTCTTGCGCTTTTAATAATTTACTTTGACATTTATTGCAACAAATTTTTTTAAAAGCACAATAACCAGCATAATAAGTTATGGCATTTCTTTTAATAACGTCTTCATCGGTTTGGTAAATTATTTCGTACTCTTCCGGCATATGCTCGTGTTCTGGATCTCCATGCAATAAACTCTCCTTATAAATATCTTTGAAATTTTTCCATTCAAGATCGATCATATGTTCATCGTCAGGCTTACAATTTGAATACTCGCTTTGGAATAAGAGTTTTATGGATATTATGTTTGTAAAATGAACACCTATTTCATTGCAAGTCGGCATAAAATTAAAACCACCTCTACCCCGTAACTTTGAAAAAAAGTTTTCAAGAGCGTCTTGGTTAGTTTTGCCAGTTAATAAACAATCCACCTCATACGCATTGGTTAGATATTCTATCAACAACAATTGTGCTTTAATTGTTATCTTTAAGTTTTTGAGAAATTTAATATAGTTAGCATTTTCGGAGAGAATTTTCGAATCTTCCAAATAACACAAACTATCTTTTAAATAATCATATATGGCATTGTTTTTTCTAAGAGGTGCTTCAAAAGGTGACCTGGGAAAAGAAGCTCGTGAATTTAAACAGTCAAATATATTATTGAACCGTTGAATGAAATTAGCTGTTGAACTTGCTTGACGAAAATGAGTTCCTAAAATTTCCGGACAAGTTTGTTGCACGGTTTTGATAGCACAGCAAACTGTATTACTTAACAGTTGAGCTGCCATAGAAACATTCATTTTTTCAAAATTATTTGGCTCCAGGTGCTTTTTATTAAGCTTAGGCAATAATTTGCATTTGTTTTTGGTGTCATGCTCAAATACTTTACGTACAACATTTATGTCAGCTATGCCGTGCTGATTATGAGAAAGTTTGTATTTTAAAAAGGCATTTCGCACGGATTTTATAAGATGAGGAGGATCAAACTGTGTAAAAATGTTCTTGCCATTAAAATCAAAATATGGCTTTTCAAGAGTTATTCCAAGATTTTTAGATGCTTGTATATTTATTGACCCCTGGTCACAAGTAAGCATAACCACATTTAAACCTATTTTCTCTTCACACAGTTTTATATTTTCTTTGATCAAATCGCAAAGTTTTACTGACGTAAAAGATTTGTTGATAACAACATAATTTATAACATATTTCCAGTCCGAAAACAATGACCGTACCATAAAAAATAGAGCCGAGCTGGCAAGCTCATCTTTTCTTTCGGTTCCATCATCGCAAAACCCTTCCAGTCTATCCATCAAAATATTATGTGTTAAGTCTTGCTTTATTGAAATTTCATCAAAACTTAAAACACATATTTTGTCTTTCGGTGGAAAATTCGCAAAGAACGAACTGTGTTGGGCCATTAACACCTCATTAATACCCGGTGGAATAAATTTAATGGGAGACCACTTGTATATACAAGAAGTTGACGGCACAAAAGGTGAATTTAAGGGTTCCAAAATTAAAAGCAAATTTAGAGATCTCCAATCAAAAAAGAGATTAAAAATTTTAAATAATTGAAATCAAGAATATGAGTTGATGAAGACGCAAGCCACGATCGCTCTTATTTTCTATTCATATTACTTACTGTAATAATTAATTAAACAACTGACATTCCTATAAAATCTTTCAAAATTAACTTCTTCACAAATTTCTTTTATCCAGATGGGTTCTTGTAGTATGGTATAATTTTCAAACCGTTTTAATTGGAAAATGATCGGATATTGATAAATATGCATTTGATTTTTAATTTTAATAAATTTGTTCCTAAAACTTAGTAGTTCACTTATATAAGATTTCAATATTATCAATATCCGATCTGTTTGAGGAGTAGGCCTACTGGGGATATACCTCGTTAAAAAAAACGCGTTATGGTCATACCTCAGGGGTAACGTGGAAATGACTGATATAAAAAGATACAAAAAAAGGTAAGAGTTCAAAATTTTGCAGTTTTCAATTAAATTTATTTCTAATCAATTTTCATTTTTCTTTATTTAAACACACAGGTAAAATGTATACTGTCCTGTGTTTTCTTTTCCTCTATTTGTGTTGAAATAAATAAAACCAAAGAAAACACCAAGCGATAGATCATTAATTGCTTATTCTGTTAATTTATTGCAAATATTTCAAGGTTTTGTGACCTCCTCTTCAGTGCACTATTAATCGAAATGAGAATAGAATTTATAAATGTTACAAAATATTAAAATCAATATAAGCTTACATAAATAGCAAATTTTTTTAGTTTCTTAGCATTTCACTTTTTATACATATAAAACACCATTAAGTTTGCGTCTTTTCGATAAAAGTAAAATTATAAAATTGAATACAAACAAACCATTTAAATAAATTAAGACCATTACAAGAACAGATTAAAAGAATTTTTCTATAACTAAATTAAATTAAATTGAATTAAAATAAATAAAAAAATTTTGTATACTAACAATAATCTAAAGGTGTACATTAGTACCCAGGTTAGCAGAGAGCATTGTTTTTACATTGAGCCAAGCTTGTTTTAAGGTCGAACAATGTTGGGACAAGCTTTAAAATAAACTTGGTTGAATGTTGTTTTAACCTTAAATGATAACCACGTACCATTATTATTTTTACACATTGGAACAATATTTAAATACAATGCTGGTCCAATTCTACCCAGATAAGCAAAAAGGATTGTTTTTACATTGAGCCAAGCTTGTTTTAAGGTCGAACAATGTTGAAACAAGCTTTAAAATAAAAATGATTCGATGTTGTTTCAACCATGATTAATAACCATGTACCATTATTATTTTTACACATTGGAACAATATTTAAATACAATGCTGGGCCAATTCTAAAACAAATAAATCGAATTCATAGCTTTTTAATTTTTTATTCTAAGCATGTATAGTATAATTCATTTTATTCTCTTCCATTTTATTATATCAGCTTTATTTGTATGTTTTTTTCGATAATAATAGTATGTATTATTGTATTGTTTTCTAACCTATAGCCTAATGAACTTAACCTATTGTCTAATGAAAAATTTCCTTTAAAAAAATTATCATTATTCAATTGGTATGATTCCAATTGGTCAAATTATTTTGATTTCATTAAAATTATTTTCAAATTATAATCACAATTGCTTTGATAAGTTTTGTTCAAAAATCAAATTTTGAGCAAAATTCTCTTATTTCGTTTAGTTGAACTTGGTTGATTGTATGAGATGGGCGTTTTTTATCATCAGGGTTTTTTTTAATAAGAAATTTGATTTATCAATTAAAACAATAAAGATTTATTGTTTTAATTGAAGAAAATGTTTTTATTTTTTATAATACACAATTCTTTGTCAGAGAATAAAGTATTGTAATCGATTCGTGCTTAATGAATTTTATTCTCTCGCAAATTAAAATGCTCGCTCGTGCCTCGCTCAAATTTTAAACTTTTTTTTTTTTTTTAATAAAATGTGTTGTGTAGTAGGAATTACAATAAGTGTCACAATAACACATAAAAACCTTTTAAGACCAAGGTCCCACAACAACATACGTTCAAAGGTGTTGATGGACCTAAATCTTCCTTTTTTGTTTTTTTATATTTTTTGTTAAAGTTTGTTAAATTTTGTTAAAGTATGGATAACTAAACAAAAAATCCTATCACTGACAAAATATGACATAGGCCAATATTTTATGATAGAATAGAGAAAATAAAAGTAAATTAAAAAGTAAATAGCAAATTTTTACAAAAATTTGCTGGAACAAAACAAAAACGTAGTTGCCAATAATCCAGCCGGTTGCATATTCCTTGATCCTGTGACGCACCGTCTTTCTTAAAGATTAAAGCCCACACATAGTTATATGAAGGCTCGTTTCCTCAAAGAAGCAATAACGTCTCATCATCAAGGACTATTGCACAGCTAAGATTGAGGGTGCTACCGTTGACTGAATACAGTTCATCCGCCACCACCCCTAAGATGTCACCTTGGCTAGTGATATCTCACTGCTATTGCCAGTGGTATGTGATATCTCACGTTAACTCGTATGTCAATAGCAGGGACTGGAGTACGCGGGGTTGTCACACCCATAGATCAAAAATAAAAAAAAATTTCAAAACAATAAAAACTGATCCCTCCATGCGGCACTTTAGCTTGATAATAAACTATTTCATTATACACTCATTGATTAAACTACTATTTGTTCAAAAAACAATAAAAGTAAATCAAAGTAATTTATCTAACAAATTAATTAACTTCTTATGACAAAGATATTAATAAAAATTAAAAGAATTGAATTATAAAAGGGATATTTGGACCGGCTTAGACCGTTTATGAATTGAATTGCATGATTTATGGTTGCCCCGGGTAGAAGCTGCCAATATTAAACAACGAACTAATCTTGGTCAAGTATTGGCGAGCCAAGCATTGGCTAGTTAACTTTGGTTTCAGTCTTGGCCAGTTGTAAATGCCTAGACTGAACCAAGATTCAGTTTATTATGTTACGCAGTATTCACTAGTCTAATGTAGTGTAAACATGTGCAAGCCATATTAAGTTTTTCTCTAATTTTATATATGTTACTCTTTCCACAACTTCTTTCCACACATTTAAAGGAGGTCTGGAAAAAAAATTGGTTTGGTTGACCTGGCCCAAGTCTTATTTGCCAGACTTGGCCCAAGCCTGGTTTGCCAGGCTTGGCTTAAGGACATCAGTCCACACTTAGCCCAAGCTTGGGTCGTTTGTAAATATTAAGTCTGGCCCAAACCCCAAAAGCTGCGGTGCAGGCTTGACCCAGGTCTGCCCACTTAGCCTTTTCTTACCGGTTATTGTAATGAAATTCCCTCATATATTGTAAATTTGTTGGTTACAGTCCATCACTGCACTGATGAAGGCCTTCTATAGATTGATCTTAAAAATAAAAAAATGCTGAAATAAACCAATTATTAAAACAATACCATAAACAGGACGAAACCCACACTAAAGACCACACCACGCAAATGAATTACAAAGGAATGGTATAACAAAACACCTATCTGAAAATCTCAGCCATTTATTTTCATCTAACGACCACAATATGAAAGTAGCTTTCAAACCGTACGCAACTGTAGGAAAAACAATAAGAAAACCCTATGACAAAGTCGACACCATGGAACAACATGGTGTGGTTTATGCAATTAACTGCAACAACTGTCCAGGTGTCTACATTGGACAAACGGGACAAAAACTAGGTAGTCGGTTGAAACAACATATTAATGATGTCACGACAAACAAAATAAAAACCAACAGCACTGCTCCCTTCCACCACAGCAAACAAACAGGACACACGTTCAATTATGATGACACTAAAATAATAAATAAAGAAAACCATTGGGAAAAACGATTGACACTGGAGTCCATTTCTATTCACCAACATAAACAAAAACCAGTAAATCTGAAGTCGGACTTTGAAGTATTAAATCCTGCCTTCACTCATGTTCTCAACCACCTAAAACACTAGAAACAATAAACTAAATTGCAACCAAATTAATTAAAATATCAAAACAGTCAACAAAAAACGAAACCGATGAAAAATAAACTGATTTTCCAGGTTGTTTAGTTACAATAATATATTTTGACACAAAAACAAATAATAATGATGGGGAAATTTATATTATAATAAAAAACAAGAACAGCTGATAACGGATTCGTTATGTCCAGATAAGTAAAAACGGCGGTTGATAATAAGGTCTTGTTTTACAATTTCAATTTCAGTTCATTGACCGATCAAAAATGTTAATTTATTACTAATGCACACCTTTAGATTATTCTTAGTATACAAAAAATTTTTATTTGTTTTAATTCAATTTAATTTAATTTAGTTATAGAAAAATTCTTTTAATCTGTTCTTGTAATGGTCTTAATTTATTTAAATGATTTGTTTGTATACAATTTTATAATTTTGCTTTTATCGAAAAGACGCAAACTTAATGGTGTTTTATATGTATAAAAACTGAAATGCTAAGAAACTAAAAAAATTTGCTATTTATGTAAGCTTATATTGATTTTAATATTTTGTAACATTTATAAATTCTATTCTCATTTCGATTAATAGTGCACTGAAGAGGAGATCACAAAACCTCGAAATATTTGCAATTAATTAACAGAATAAGCAATTAATGATCTATCGCTTGGGTGGTTATTTTGTAGTGTTATCTCACTAGGTGAGATAAAAAGTGAGATAAATATTTGTTTTTGATCGATTATATTAGATAAAACAAATCATTTAAACATAATTTTTTTATCTCACTATTTATCTCACCTAGTGAGATAACACTACAAAATAACCACCTTTGTGTTTTCTTTGGTTTTATTTATTTCAACACAAATAGAGGAAAAGAAAACACAGAACAGTATACATATATACATTACAGATCAGTTTTATGACATATTTCCACAAATTTATATCATAAACAAAAACCACGCACACTGGTAAAACTTATTGGTAGACTTAATAGTTAGACTTATCACTTAATTGATAGACTTAATCAGATGACTATTTATCATGGAAAAAAAATTTTGGGTAGTGAAAATCCTACATCTACGTCAACGTCGTGCTACCTGAGTAACGCTAACAGAACTAGGATCTGTGAAGTGGCCTAGGTCATGAAAACCGAACCTAGGACGACAAAATTTTGAGGGTGTTAAAATTTTAAAGTCTGCATGTAAATAATGCGAACGATTTAAATAAAAAAATTCATTAAATTCAATTTTGCTCTGCAAACTATTTTATGTAATTTTGAAATTATTCGAAATAATCAATTATTATTATTAAATTATTTTGCAACAAATTTTAAAAATATTTTTGAAGCATGTTTATACATATTATATCTACACTGAAAAAAAAATTGAAGTTCATGACAACCTCATCTCGAAGTTGGCAATTGATTATTCATGCAAAGAAAAATTATTTGCAAACAATTTCACTGTGATTGGGACAACTACACGATAACATTTTCCTAACAACAGAATGAGGTTTATTTAAAACATAAAGTGTTATATCCAATATAACAGTAGTTGAATAAAGCTAATAATTATTTCCCTGAAAAAAAATTTCTTTGGTTTTATATCATGAATTTATCATTTTAAAGTTTAAGTATTGAGATTAATTGAACTATATTTTATTTTCGCATAAATATTTCGTGTGATTGTCTCAACTTCATCGATTTATAATTGTAGAGTTGTTGAAGCAATTTCGTAGTTTGATTCGCCATACGTGACCGCACGGTGAGGTGAGACAATTCAATTTCGATTGGAAATAGGACAGGTTTTTTTCAGTGTACTAAAAAACCAAACTAATCAAACTTTACATTTTTAATTTGAATATACACCTATTTTCAAGCGAAAGTACTGTTGGTTTTTTGTAAATAAAATGGTACTGGGTGATCCGATTATAAATCCGTTTTCAATTTTAAATAGCTCAATATTGGTGGAGTATTTTGGTATATAATTTGTTATTTTATCCCAAATAAATCATTAAAAAAATTAATTTAAAGTTTGATAAAAGTTTTTCAATAGAAAAAAATCAAAAAAAAATAAGAAAATAATTGAATTTTTAATTTTATTTCATAAATAATTGACTAATTGTTTAACAATATTTGATTATTTGATTAATTCATTAAATTTAATTAATATTAATATAATATAAAGTTAATATCTTATGTGACCGCCTTGTACTGCAATAATTTCGCGCATTCTATTAGACATTAAATTTAACAAATTGATGAAATATTGGCGCCAATCAACGCCTCTCATCATGTTGTGCGCTCTCACAATGGCATCCCAGACCTCGGTTGCACAATAGAAGATGATTCAGGTATTAAATAGCTGTTGCTGTGATTAGTCTAGTGATTACTTTTAGGTTCCTAGTTACTAGGAGTTTTCTTAATATTATTGTTATTTAAGGGGGCTAGTCACTGTACTGAAACACAAAAAAATTTTTTATTTTATTTTAAAGATTATTTCTTCTAAAATATGCATATAAAATTTTAGGCCACAATTTACAAAAATTGAACTTAACTTGTTGTCATTTTATTGAATGAATCCAGTTTTTTTACAATTCTATCACTCTCTTTCTATCGAAGCTAATAATGCACTCTCTAATATCGAAGCTAATGGCTTTGTTACTTTTTAATATTTTTCGCTCATTATAAGTAACATAATCAATCCTTTTTCAGTTTTCCAGGTTCTCGGTGAAGAGCGAACATAAAATGTTATACTCTCGCATTAAAAGTTATTCTCAAATCCTCAGTATAATAAGTCAGTATAATCCTCAGTCAATAATTTAGTTGCAATAGCTTATTCTGAGATCATGCCACACTGATCTCAGAATAAGCTATTGAAACTAAATTATTTATTAGAAAAAGAAAAAGATTTGGATGCAATTAATACAAATGGTTTGTTTATAGACGTTGATCAAGTCTCAAGTTGAATCAAATTTTCAAAACCATATTGTTAATTTTATTTTGTAAAACGATTTGGGTGCTCTTTGGTCGTGTTCTAAACTGAGTAGTCAACGACTGCCCATACAATTTGCGTTGAGTAAATTGTTGCTATTTTTGTTTAACAAACATTATAATTTAACTAAACTTGTAAAATAAATGGTATAAAATATTTATATTACAAAGTTTTCGTTAATGTAAACAACATTACAGCTATTAACAAAAATGAATAGTGAACAATATTACAAATTTCATAACAAAAGCCATTTAAAATAGAAACTCTCTTTGAATTGTGTCAAAATGACGACAATGTTCCGAATGTATTCAAATGCCAACATTGAACGCATAACTTCGGCCAATCTATGTGTCCAACCATCAAGCTTCCAACGTAAGAAAATATTTATTGCAATTTGCATCCTGTAGAATAGTCATGATCTTTAAAAGGTAATATACAAGTATAACTGTCGTTTGATCATACAGATTTGTTGGTATGGACACCGATCATTTGCTTATTTTCTTTAATTACAAATACAAGCTGTCATCTACATTTAATTTAAAGACAAAGAACCCTACGCTAGATATTTCGTGGTATTAAAACATTCAGAAATGCTGAATAAATATTAGTAAATAATAAATATTGACTTACAACTGAGAAGACCATGATAGCCGTCAAGAGTTCCCATTAAACATACAAAAAAAGTGGAAACTCTTCAATCAAACACAGTCAGAAAACGAATGCTCCCATCGAATGATTACATAACCATTGCTGCCAAAGCGTTAAAAAAAAACAAAACAAACTTAAAACTGGCTAATCAACAGCTGTAAAAAAAGTTCTCTCAGAAGTCAGACAGAACTAATTAAAAACGGAAGTTTTTGTTTTACTGATATAATGTAAAATCTTATTCTTGCAATCTGAGAGCAAGAAAAATAACTACTACTGAATTTGGTAACCTTCTTAATTTTCAGTTATGAAATTTAAACAAATTCCATGCTAATTTAAATTGAATGAATTGAAAAAAAAAACAAAAACTTTTTTTCTAATGAATGAAATGTATTTATTCTAAAATAATAAAATCAAAGATTTCTTTTCCTTTCAATTAAAAATTTGTTGTTGTATCCGAAACAAAACAAAAATAAAAATTGGTTTCTTTTCCTTTTAAATAATCCATCCTAAATGAAAAAGATACACAAATCTAAAAATAATAATAACCATCAATTTTTATTTTAACCCACACACGCATGGGCAAACAAATTTCTTTTGTTTTATACCTAGATAATTTGGTTGCCAAAAAAGATACAAAATATAATATTTTTTCCTTTAATATTTTTATTTTTCCCCTCCATATTAAATTTTACAGAGTTTAATATTGTCATGTGAGAAAAAGAAAGATAGCAAATATTTTAAATACTCTCTACCCATTCTAAAATTTGTTTTTACAACAATAAAAATTGGAAGCACAACGACATTAAATAATCTTATATGCATGTTTGATGTCAGAGAGAAAACCATCTAGTATATTGTCTATGCCAAAACTAAAAAACTCCAAAACTCCAAAACTAAAAAAAAACTTATATTTTACGTTCTTCAATTTCACAAAAACAATTAACGACGTTTGAAAAAATTATTGTCACATGAAAAATTGAGGCGACTAAAATGTCATTTAAAGTGACATCTGTCGTATAAAATGAATTGAGGCGTAAAAAACGACTTCAAAAATACGAAAATTGATGCGAGGTGACTTTAGTCATTTAAAGTGACATGACTTGCCTTCGGTAATCGGTTATCGGGGTGTATATTTAGGCTGCTTTCCAAACGACGACTTATTTGATACTTATTACTTATTTGCCGCCATATTGAAAATGCTATAATTATGAAAAAGAAAATATGCAAAATCTGAAAAAATCTATAATTATGTCAGTTTAAATCTGATTTATAAAAACGTTTGATCAAATTAGTAACAGATACTAACTAAATAAAATAAAAAGTATATTTGACATATCAGATTAAATTTTTATGGGAAAAGAGATACAAAATAAGTCACCTTCAACGCCAACAAACTACATGAATCAAGACAAAACCAAATATATGCATTTTCACTCTCCACAAAAATTTTATTTAATGACGTTGATGTCGCAATGGACGGTAAAGTAATCGAACAGGTACAACAAATAAAATATCTCGGACATGTTTTGGATTCCAGTCTTACGTGGAAAGCACTGTGGATCCAAGATAAGGAAATTTGGCTTTTCAGAACTACAGCTAAACTTGTTTAAAACGTATCTTATGAATAGAAGACAAATAGTAAAAATCGATAATTGTGCTAACTCGACAGGAACACCTGTAAAAGGAGTACCGCAGGGATCTGTTCTGAGACCAACTTTATTTAACATATACATCAACGATATAACTTGTATCAATTTAAAGGGAAAAATTCAACTTTTTGCTGACGATAGTGTAATCACATATTCTTCTGATGTCTCACTGAATCTCAAATGATCTGTGATATTAACTCAGATTTAATTCTACTGCAAGAATGGTTTGATTTAAATCATTTAGCTTTAAACCATAGTAAAACAAAGTATATTGTTTTTGAGAACCGTTTGCTGGACGTGGTAATATTACAAAACTACCCAGTAGCTTATAGCTCCTTTAAAATTGAAAGAGTTTGTAAGTATAACTATCTAGGACTAGTCCTTTATAGTAGACTTAATTGGTCACCGCATATTGAAAAAGTAGAAAAATCTATATTCCATACATTTTCGCCATCAATCGTACAAAACATCTTCTGCCCAACAAGTCATTGCTTCTTTTGTACTATGCCTACATTCAATCTAGATTAATATATTTAAGTCCAGTCTGGAGTGGCTGTGCAAAATACAAAATTGAAGAATTGGAAATATTACAGAAGCGAGTACTGAAGAGTATATTATGTGTATCTGTAACGTACCCGTCCGCAGATTTATTCAAGGAATTTTTGTCATTTATAGTCTTCTTTTAAAAAGAGATCTACTACTTTTGATTTACAAAATTGTAAATAACCAAATAAAGCACAATTTAAACATAATTCCTTTATCGTCTGTTCACAGATATGAGACAAGACGCCTATCTTTCAAACAAAGTTTTTCTCTAGCTCTGCCTCTCGAAATAATGTGTTTTATCGTGGATTAGTCCAATATAATGATTTGCCTTCTAATATCCGCCATACACTAAATCAAAAAACCTTTAAGTCAAAATTAATGGATTTCCTAAAACAATCTAGCTGATGCTTCCTTGGTTTAATTTGATAGATTGGTAATTTATTTATTTGAAAATTAAAATTGTTTAAAATTGTTTAATATTATTAATTTATTATATTATTGAAATTATTAAATTATAAACTTATACCGCATTCACAGCGACATAGCAAATTAGTAGATAGTATATTATAATTTGCATCTTGGCATATTTAATATGAGTTTAAAACGTAGATTGTAATTTGAATCGTAAGTATTTGAATCGTTTGTAATGGTAGTAAGCCTAGATATCAAATTAGTTGCAAGATTTTAAAATAAAAAGTGTTTACAGCACAGATTTAAATTACACCTACTAATTTGCTATGTCGCTGTGAATGCAGTATAATTAAAAACTATTAATTGTGTGTTGAGTATCGCAGAATTACAATACATGTTATTATTTGAATTTTGTAGCTGAACCAAAGTTAAAGTAAAGTTTATTATTGTAGAACGTTAGTATTTATGTAAGCTTAATTATAGTATACGTCTATACTTAATAATTTTAATTTCATTGTACATAATTCCTTGCAGTTGCAGTATAACCTTAATGGTTCGAGCAGCTTATAAAAAAAGAGAAAATAAGCTAAGCAAATATACAATGTATAATCAATATTGTCTAATAAAAAAAAAAAATGAATCACAATTGACATTTGACACACACAATACACATAATCGAATTGTATCGCATACTTGCCGAACATAATATTCGTTTGCCTTTTTACTTCATTGTTGTTTGAATTTCTTCTTTATTTTCTTAATTTTTTTTTTTTAAATGTTACTTCCGTTCAAAAAAAATTTAATTTACTTGTCATAGCGCGCCTAGGGAAGTTTAACTTCAAAAAATATTTGCAATCTCTTGAGTTTAAGATTTAGGATAGTACTTTAAAGCTCAGTTTTGTCACCCACTCCGCACGCATAACACAAAAATAATTACAAAATCTTTCCAGAAATAAAAACTATTCATTTGCTATAAATTTCAGCTCTTCTACAAATTATGATTTTTTTCTGTTTATTATTTGGCTTCATAGACATCATAGAATTTATCAACTGTGTTGATTGAGTAACGATTTCTTGGAAAAACGATTGCATTGGAATTATTTGTTTCACTTAAAACCATTTTTAATATGAAACGAAAACATACTTAGCTCAAGCTGCTTCGCTTGGCAAATATCGTTTCACAAAATAGATCAACTGCATGCAAATGTACGTTTAATCCAAAAACTTTATCATTAATGTAGTTCAGTCAAAGCCCAAATTCCTTCTGTTAAGTTTTACATTATATTTTGACCACGACGTGCTACATACAACATAGTAATAATAATATTACTATAGCGTTTATGTTCTTTTTCCATCGTTTACAATGCAGTGTTTAATCAATATTCACTGTTTTAAATAATATGTATTTTCGCATTTGTTTTGAAAATTTTTAGGGTTATGTCTGTTGGAAAAGTTTTCTACCTTCTAAACTTGATTCCTTGCAGCGTAAAGAAATGTCGCAGATTTTATTTTACAACTTTTTATAAATCCATATTGAGATGAAGATTATGAATTCCATTGAGATTAAATCGATTTTACGTGAGTCCATCAACCAAACTTTGATTAGCGGCTCATCGTTTACGATTCAAACAACAAAGTGTGGAACTGTTGCCTTACATTTTTGTCGTCTTAAATTAAGATCATTTTGGAATTTTTTGTTGAATCATATAATGAGAATCATTTTTGCACAATACAGTTTTTCTTTTTTCTACATTAAGCTACGTAAATGCCATTTTAATATAGAGTAAAATCTATGTGAAAGTGAAACTTTTTCTAACTAGTGACTGAAAATTTTTTTCTCACTAGTGAGTGAAAACAAATAAGTTTCGGTGATCGCCTACAGGTGGTGGTTAAAACCAAATATTTAAAAACAATAATCTTTATTGTATGCCAGTGTTCGTCTACAGATGGAAGACAATAGCAAATTTTCGAATAGTTCGAAAATATAAATTTAATTTTACACATTATAAAAATTTTTGTAAATTATAAAAAGTTTTTTCTGTTTTATTTGTTAGAAATATTTAAAATACAATTAATATAATGATTAGTAGTAGTGGTTGGTTTCATCGATGATGTAGATGGCAGATTCATGTGGAAAACTGATGTATTGTTTAAAGGATTGAATATTTGAGATTGGATTTGATTGACTGTTTCTGTTGTTGCTTCGGTTTCTGTGTTTATTTCTAGCAATATCGCAGTATTTTCAAGGGATTGAAATATTTTATTACCTCTTTTTTATTTTAATATTTATGGAAATGTACAAAGCAAGTAGTCGGAATCAACAAATTCAGGAACGTTCCAAAAAAAATTGCTTTATATCTGAATTTGCCAAATCTCAAACTGTATATAGCACACATGGCCAAACCGCGGCTCTTTGAAAGAATAAATGCGGCTCGCGAAAAGAAATGAAAAAAATTAAATATTTAATAATTCATAAAAATTGTAACAAAATTAGAAGTAATACATATAATTTATAATGCTGTTTCATATAATCTTATATATTAATACGCTAGAACAAAACTTTGTGGAGCCTAAGGCTTTTTTATTCGCAGATGGATTCATTTCAAATTTTCACAGCTAACTGATATTAGTGTAACCTATATTCGTATTCGGATTCACAGAAATCGGATCATAAATAAAAAAGTTATTATATACGGAAAACTTTTTATATACATATGCATTATAAGTTTACATACAAACAAAAACGAAATTAAAAATTTATTTTATTTTTTTATATTTTCTTTTTTATATATTAGCGAACAACGAACAACAAAAACGAAACTTTTTTTTCTCATTCATTTCAGTCGTCTTTTGTCTTTGAACAAAGGACGGTTTTCGAGTCGTCGGAATAAAAGAGATTATATGCGTAATATGCGTAATAATGTTGATTTTATGAATGATATTTATGATGATATTTTATGAATGATATTTTCTTTTTTATATATTAGCTATCGAACAACGAACAACAGAAACGAAACTTAAAAATTTATTTTCTTTTTTAAATCATTCATTTCAGTCGTCTTTTGTCTTTGAACAAGGACGGTTTTCGATATTATTTCGATTATTTTGTTTATTGATATAAAGATATTTGATAATTGATATAAAGATATTTGATATTGATATAAAGATATTTTGTTTGATATTTAATTTATTTGATATTGATATTATTTGATATTTTTGATATATTGATATATTTATTTATTTCGATGGCAAGACCACGTCGTAAACGTTTGGATGTGAGTGGTACATCGGGTCGTCGGAATAAAAGAGATTATATGCGTAATATGCGTAATATTTGACTAGGAGGGCCCGGCGTGCTTCGCTACGCTTATAAATAAAGTTTTTGTGTAGACCACGCTTATAAATAAAGTTTTTGCGTAGACATTTTGTTGACGTAGAAGCAATGATTTCAAAAAGTGGTAATGAGAAATGCTAGCATATAATTTTTAATTTTTCTTTTTAAATATATGAATGATAAATAATCAGAACTCTAGCTGATCAGTTCGGATATATGACAAATTAGCGATCAAATAAGTTAGAGATCAAATAAGCTTACTTGAAAACTTATTTGATCGCTAATTTGTCATATATCCGAACTGATCAGCTAGAATTCTGATTATTTATCATTCATATATTTAAAAAGAAAAATTAAAAATTATATGCTAGCATTTCTCATTACCACTTTTTGAAATCATTGCTTCTACGTCAACAAAATGTCTACGCAAAAACTTTATTTATAAGCGTGGTCTACGCAAAAACTTTATTTATAAGCGTAGCGAAGCACGCCGGTCCCTCCTAGTATGATTTAATACAATCATGTTATTATATTTAGGTCCGTCCTGTCGAAGTTACTACTGTTGGAGTTTTTTGCAGCTTTGTTTTAGTTTGATACTACTTTACTTCGCGAATCAAGTTTAGAATCCGCTGTTATAAATAAATTTAACTAATTTTATTATTTAAGGTATACGTTTAACATATTCTAGTGGACTAAAAATAAAATCACCTGTATTTGTCTCAAATTAAAGCACAAAAATCTTTCTCAAAATCAAAATTCTTTCCTTTTGGATTCGTTTGTTTTTCTATGACTATCTTTTTCTGCAATTTTTTTATAAACAATATTTTTGATATTTTATCTTTAGGCAATTTGCTGACGTTAAATTTAATGTATCCTTTAATATTCCAATTAAAAAATGAATAAGTTCATAATTAAATAGAATTAAAATACACGTGCAAATCCGACATATGCTACCTCAACCGCTTCTACATCTACGACAGTAAGATTGCCCTAAGGCCTAAACCAAAAAAATGAATAATTGACCATAATACCGAAATTAAAAACATAAGGAAATTGCAAGGCAAGAAACAAACGGTGATTTCATTTATTTAATGGAACATATCAGAAATTTCCTCAAAGAAAAAGAAAAACACTATCTGGAATTAAAGGATGATGAATTGATTAATGACTGTATGTTTTTGACTGATATAATAGAGCATCTGCAATCCCTCAACCTAGCATTACAAGGAAAAGATAAAGTTATTACTGATATTATTCAAACGATTCTGAGTTTTATGAAAAAAATTCAACTTTTTCAACGAGATTTAACAACAAAAGTGTTCAACCACTTGCCTCGTCTAAAGAACATTCTCTCTGAAATTAATGATAACAAACTGAGTGAATACGACAGTAAATTAGCAGAATTATTGAAAGACTTTCATTTGCGATTTAATGATCTGAATAATTTAAATATTTCTCTTAATTTACTTGTAAATCCATTCGAGATTGACATTATTAACGAGGGCGATTCCTTGTTATCTTTTGAATGACAGTGCCTCAGGAGAAATGGTATTACTAGAGCTTCAGGAAGATCACATTCATAAAATGCATCACAAAGCCAAATGCACCACAATCTCCAAATGAGTTTTGGAAACTAGTGTCTCAATCAAAGTACCACAATTTGAAAAAAGCTGCTGCCAGATTACTGTCTATATTCGGTACAACATATTGTTGTGAATCACTTTTTTCAACAATGAAGTTTATACAATCAAACCACCGAATCAAACCAACTTACAAATGAGCATTTAACGGAATTATTTCAAACTGCGCTAACAAACTATGAACCTATTTTTTATGTTGGCTCTCGTAATGAGAGATTATTGTACTGCGGCTCCACGTGTAGTGAAGCTTGGCCATTTCTGGTATATAGGTCCTACATTGAAATGGTGGATGGAAATCCTGTACTGTGGCTGAACAGTATATAGATGATTCCATAAATAATAAAATAAAAACAGTTAATAAAATATTTCAATTCCTTGAAAATACTGCGATATTGACAGAAACAAACACAGAAACCGAAACAACAACATAAACAGTAAATCAAATCCAATCTCACATATATTTATTCCAAATATTCAAAAAATTTACTCCCTTGAAAATACTGCGATATTGACCGAAATAAACACAGAAACCGAAACAACAACAGAAACAATAAATCAAATCCAATCTCAAATATTCAATCCTTTAAAGTTTAAACAATACATCAGTTTTCCACATGAATCTGCCATCTACATCATCGATGAAACCAACCACTACTACTAATCATTATATTTTTTTTTTTTAATAAAATGTGTAATAGGGTTTAGAATATGTGTCACAACAACACATAAATACCTTTTAAGACCTAGGTCTAGACCTGGGTCCCACAACAACTGGCGTTCTAAGATGTAGATTAACGCTTTTTTTAAACATCTGTGGGTTGAAGCCACCTGAGACTAAGTGTTCCGGCAAACTATTCCATTTGTACGCAGTTCGGACAAAGAAGTCTCTCTGCGATCTGCCAGTATGACAGCGCGGGATCTTTACCGTTTCACTGGTTGCGGCAGCCGATTGCCGAGTGGAACGGGGGTAAGAATAAGTTTGAGGCATGATGCCGCTGATTTCATCTGAGCACTGCTGATGACGATATTTGTAAAAAACAACGAGGTCAGCAACAGTGCGACGATGTTGTAGGGAATCAAGTTTTGATGTCAAAGTTCGATCACCCACAATTCGTATAGCTCGCTTTTGAACAGAGTCCAAGAGGACCAAGATGGAAACAGAGGCAGCACCCCAAACTTGACAGCAGTACTCCATACAGGGACGAATATAGGACTTATAAACATGGAGCAATTGGTATGGAGTAAAAAATTTTTTGCATCTATTTAGGAGGCCGAGTTTTTTAGACGCGCTTTTTGCTATCGCCATTACATGATCGTTCCAGAGTAGGTCATTTGAAACTGTGACACCCAATAAATGAATGCTTTTACATTCACCTATTGGTTCATCACACATACTAAATAAAATATCTTTGGGGAACTCGGTCTTTAATCTGGAAACAATCAATAGCTGTGTTTTGGTGGAGTTGAAATTGACAAGGTTTTGGTCACCCCAGTCGGCGACTTTATTCAGGTCTTTGCTCAAGTTTATGGCAGCGTCTCTCCGGGCAGGATTAATTCGTTCGTGCATTTTATTTTTTGAAGGAAGGGGCTCGAACGACTTGTGCAGAGTACTATCATCTGCAAAACTATTTATTGGATTACTGGTGATTTTCAACAATTCGTTGATATAAATCAAAAATAGGGTTGGGGACAATACTGAGCCTTGGGGTACACCAGCGTTAATTAGTTTAGACTCAGAAGAAAATCCTTCTAAGGTTACCGAAATGTATCGGTTGGACAGAAAATTTTGAATCAGCTTCACAACATTGGGATGAAAACTGTACGCAACGAGCTTGTTGATTAAGTTGGCATGCCAGACTCGATCGAATGCCTTGGAGATGTCTAAAGCGATAACGTATGTTTCACCACCTTTATCAAGTATGCTGTTCCAACAATGCGCTACATAGTTTAATAGATCGGTAGTTCAACTTTTGTTTCGACAACCGTATTGGCTGTCGGATATCAAATGATTTTCTTCCAGAAATTTTGAGATATGTGTATTAATGTAATGCTCATAGACTTTGGATAGGACCGATAGTAAATCTATTGGCCTATAATTTGAGATATCGGATTTTGGTCCCTTTTTGGGGACGGGCTGGACATTTGCCAACTTCCAGCACGAGGGAAATATACCAGATTTGTAGGATTGGTAGAATATTTTAGTTAAAGTTGGTGCAAGTTCTTTGGAAAAGGTTTTTAAAATAATGGGTAGAATATTGTCCATTCCTGATGCTTTGTTGATGTTTAACCCCTTTAAAAGTTTAGCGACTATTTTGGGTTTGAAGTGAAGTTGAAAGTAAGAAGTTTGAAGTGAAGTTTGAAGTTTCCAAAACAGTGGAGTTCAGAGCAAAGCGTTCAGCGAACAAGTTAGCTTTTCTTGCGGGATCATTGACGATTAAATCACCATCAATAATAGGGGGAATAGAAAATTTTGTACCAGAATTTAAAGAATTGATGGCACTGTAGAAACTCTTGTCAGAAACAGACATTGACGTAAGTTTTGAGGCTTTCGCTCTGTCAATTTCGGACTTTTCGTTTGAGATAATCTGATTACATATTTTTTTGGCCTTTAGATATTGGGATCGATTAGTGGGAGTTTTGTTATGAATCCAAATATTAAATGATCTACGTTTGTTTCTAAGTGCCGTTTTGGCAGCTTTCGAAAACAAGTATTTTTGTTTGGGTTTTACTATGGAGAAAGGGACAAATTTATTGATAGCAAATTGGATGGTTTCTGTAAAGTTTTGAGCAGAAACATTTACATTGTCAGTTTAAAAACAATGACGGTCGAAAGGGAAACCATGGAAAAAATTTTGAAGACCACTCTTATCCATTTTTGAGTAGTGAAATATTTTACGGGGTTTGGGAGTTGTAGTTTTAAGTAAATCAGTTTTGATAACTGATGAGATTAAATAATGATCAGAATTTCCAATACTACCTTTCGCGACATCGACACTCGTAATATCTGGCATTGTGGTAAGATAGAGATCTAAAAGAAAACTATTATCACCGCCACTACGGGGAGTGAAAGTCGGGCTTTTAACAATTTGGAATAGGCCCTGAGACGCGGCAAAAATTTCTGCCAGTTTTCCACTATTGTCAACATCGTCGGTCGATTTGGAGAATTCCAACCATGATTTGTTGTGGACGTTGAAGTCACCGGTAACGATAACTTCACAATTAGGGGACTTTGCTCTAATCTCGTCCACAATTTTTGTCAGTATATTAAAAAAGTTTGGGTTACGTTTGTTGGGGGACCGGTATAAAGCTATTGTAAAAAAAGTCATTTCTGGAAGACAAATCTTTAAAACCATTGTATTGAAGCCGTCACCGTGTAGTTCAAAATTTGGAAAGCGCGTGTACGCAACACTCTCATGAATGAATGCGCATACGCCCTGATGGAGTTTGAAAGCTGATTCGAGCCTATATTTGGAATTAAGCGATTCTATAAAGAGAAAATTTTCAGAAACTTGTGTTTCTGTAAGGAATAGAATGTTCGGTTTGTCGTGCACAAGATGATGTTGCACGTGGTCATGGTTAGCGTTCAATCCGCAGATGTTTTGAACATGTATTTTAAAATTTTTTATTGATTCATATATGTTTTGTCCCTGCAAATTCCGTGGACGTGCCGCTTTATGGGCGGGTGGATTGCGCAAATTTGCTTTACCACTTGCAGACTTATTTTTTTTCGGTTGTACTGCCATATATATATCAAAATGTTTATTTTATTTTTTTATGTTTTATTTTAAAATGCATAACTAAGTAAAAAATCCTATCATACTACAAAATATGACATATGCCAATATTTCATGATAAGATGAAGAAATAATAACAAAATAATAAGTGAAAAACAAATTGTGAGAAATTTGCAGAAAACAAAACAAAACTAAATGCCAATAATCCAGCTGATGCAGCGCACCCCAGACGCACCGCCCACCACCTAAATCGAGGCACAAAGCCCACACATAACTACGTGTTGGTCTGATTCCCCGGAAGAGCTAATGAGCGGTACCGCTACGGAACGCTGCCCAGCTAAGACTGGAAGTGCTGCCGTTGACTAATTAAAGTTCGTCCGCCAGCACCCTAAGATATCATCTTGGCTAATGACATCTCCTGCCATTGCCAGTGGTATGTGATATCTCACGCTAACTCATATGTCAATGGCAGGGACTGGAGTACGCAGGGTAGTCAGACCCGTAGATCAACATTGATCATAATCGATCAAAATCGATCCCTCCTGCGAGAGTTAATTGTATTTTAAATATTTCTAACAAATAAAACAGAAAAAACTTTTTATAATTTACAAAAATTTTTATAATGTGTAAAATTAAATTTATATTTTCGAACTATTCGAAAATTTGCTATTGTCTTCCATCTGTAGGTGAACACTGGCATACAGTAAAAAAATATTTTACACTGCTAAAAATTATATATAAATGCAATATTGCTATTTTGGTTTCCACTGTCAAAATTAGCTATGCCGTCTTGTAAGTTTTTAGTAGGAGAATTTGTAAATATGTATTATCATTTATAACTATATATGTTATGATGGTTTTCCATATTATTCACGGTTTGTGTGCTTTTGTCACTTATGAACTAAAATGCAATATTTAAAAACGCATATATTTTTTACTGTTTATTTTTAATTTTTTATTTTATTAATAATAATATACACTTCCTTATAGTAACAATTTGAATTTGATTTTTTATTTGATTGAATATCGATTTCGACTTACGTCATCCTCAGTTCTTAAATTATTCTTAACCTAAATTTGATCTAATGCTTATAGGTATTTTTTCAATATAAAAATTACCAGAAGACAGTACAAGTAAAAAGTATATTTTTAAATATTGCATTTTAATTATCATTTATATTTACAAGCGTAGAAAAAATAGCGTTTTCTACGCGTGGTAAAAACCTTTTTGTGTTCCGTCCCAGTCACGCTAAAAGAGACGTTTTCACCACTTGTTGAAAAATCTACTATTCTTTAGTTTTTTTTGAGAATTACTTCGGTCTGAAAGACCAAAGTATTACATTCGAGCCAAAAGTGAATTTCTTACCTCCACTTTTTTGGCATTTCTCGACGTTTTAAGATCTACTGATTCAAAAATAGCAAAAAAAATGTATGTCTGTCGGCCGACCGGCCGGTCGTTCATCATTACCTACGAAATCTAGAAAACCGCTGGAGGGATTTTAAAAATTTTTGTTTCTAAAAATAGGAATACTCAATGGACAGGTCCGAAAGGACGTTGTGTTTGATAGCTGTACCGGAAGTGTGTAAAAAAAATCATAAAGTGTGTCAAAACAAGGAAATTTGCATATTTTTGCTAAAACAAACGTTCATTTTAAGTGATAATGAGTAGTAACATTGAATTTGGAGAACTTGATGGTTGGGATTGGTATGTGAGACCAAAAACTAGATTATTGCATTCTAGGTTTGTCAAAAAAATGTTGTCCAGTGTGTCAAAACTCAAAAGTATGATTTTCATTTATTTTTTACCCAGTTTTTGGGAAAAAAGTAAAATTAATTATTTGTATGAAATGAAATGAGAACATTAAATTGGACATAGAAATTTTTGATTTTATTACAATTTTTGAAATATTTTTGGAATTTTGAAAAAAGTTTGTATTTTATTATAAGTTTTGGAATTTTAAAAAAAATTGTCTTTTTGATTTTGTTACAATTTTTGCAATATTTTTAGAATTTTGGAAAAAGTTTGAATTTGATGAAATTTATGGAATACTCCGTCTCGATGAATTCGAATAACCAACACTATTATGTTTTTTGTTTCTGATATGATCTATATTTATTTGTAATTAACTTTACAATAATCGTTTAAACAAAAACTAAACTTAATTTTAATTATTAAGGAAAATTTGTAAGCACACTTAATTATTTATGTTTATTTAATTAGGATGCTGCTTCGCGTGAATCTAAAACACAAGTAATTTACTTTTTACATTAATGTTACCATCAACCAATATTATGGAAAAGACGACCATTGAACTTTATTTACATCGAAAATATATTTAGTATTTCGTTTTTCGAATTAATTAATTAATTAATTAATTAGTCGTAAGACGCTGTGATTTTTGTCGATAAATGTTCAGATGGTAGATGGGTAACGGTACTAGAAATGGTATTTTTATTAAGATGATCACGTGGTACTTCGATTAATATTCGCGGGATTGAAGCTTTAGTATCAGATTTCATTTTTTGTGATCTTAACCGTCTACAAAATTAAATTTATAAGAGTACCTTTTTGTTTTGTAAAATCAAATCAGAATTTTATATCCAAAAAAAATATTTGTATACCCAGGATTCGAGAGAGAAAGAGAAGAGAGGGATGATTCACTACACCGTAAAGAAAAATCTATCTCATTTTATTTGTCGGTTATCGTTGTCAATTTATTTTTGATTATCATGTTATACAAAAAAAATGCTCCTTTTTTATTAAAATAAAATTATCATTCAAAATGGAAAACTAGTGGCAATTATTATATTTGAAATATTTTGAAACTAACTAGCGTTCTATTTTCTATTTAAGATATTAAGTATAAGTTTTTGTTATATTCCTTCTATTAATTTTACTCTACTTTCTTTAGGCGCAAATCAATTAAAATATAGACTTTTATAACAAAAAAGATTTTATAATAATAATTATCTAAAGCAACTCACTCTTACAATGTTGAAACATAGAATCTTGATTGTTGAATAGTAATATCCTATATTGAAATAATTTAACTCGTCACTCAGGCAAATAGTCAGCAATTTCCAAATCAAATATGAAGAATATATTCCTTTTTTCTTGAGGTTCTCAAATCTCCCTTTTTTAATATCATGGTCATCATATCATAGCCAAATTTGTTTTTGGCTATGATATGATGACCTATGATTATGACGACAGCAATGTCGACATAAGGCCGTAAATGCAACACTAATATTATTGCTTAAGCGTATTTAAATTTTATCTAAGTAGTAACACCAAGTTAACAAAATTTATATTGACTTTTATACAAGTTAACTTAGCCAAATTTTATCTGTCGTGGTAGAATTTTGAGAAATTCACTTATTCTCTTAATAATGTCTATCAGAATTTTATCTACCTGATAACACATTCAATATTTGTTACATAATCCAATTAGAAACAGTAATTCATTACAAATTACACAAACTCATTTATCAATTTTTCGTTCTTTATTTAATTTCACTTTCCTGTCTTTGTTTTTCTTTATTATTTATTAAAAATTTTAGTTTGATTTACTATATTGCATTAAAAGTTTTAAGTTTCAACTCGGCATTATTGAAAAAAATATCACTATAGAAATATGATTTTAGTGTGCCTTGGTGATCAGAATTTGACATTAACAACATGGACAAACTATACACTATTTTCATCAGATTGACATATAAGTTTTATTGAGAATAAGATCATCTTCGGTTACACATGAAATAAATTAATATACACAATTTATCACATAAAAATAATTTTTCTTTTTATGTTTTATTAAACTACTTACATTTTTCACTTTACAGAAAGGTATGACTATGTTAATTAAACTAAGTCTACATTTTAAACTCTTTGTATGGGTTTTCTGTCTCAAAGACTTCAAAGTAACAAGCTCTCTTGCAAGACAAAACAATTTAATTTATACCCTGGCAAACCGGAAGTCTTCTGATTAAATCGAAAGTTCCAGAAACAACCGGACTCTCGATAATATCACTCGCGATTTAGTCAGAAAGCCTACGGTTTACAATGAATATGGCAATAATATTAATTATACACAGATGCATCAAATCTCAAATAATAAAATTTACAATTTAACTTAAGCCCCCGCTTAATTTGTCTGTTCGAAATGAACAGCTTTGTGTGTTCGAGAAGCTGGTGAACGATCAGCTAAACACAAGATACCATACGCTGGCTTCAATCTGTCGATCGAGACAGATTGTTGTTTGCCTTTGATGTCGATAACGAAATGTTTTCGTATACGTCGTATGATTCTGTATGGACCTTCATATGGGGTTTGTAGTCCTGTGCGTACTCTATCTACCCTAACGAAAACGTAGTCGCAGTTTTCTAGCGACTTCGGAACAAAAATGTCGTTTTGTTTGGTTTGTCGTGTAGCTGTTGGAATTAGATTGTGCATTGTATTTCGAAGTTGATCAATAACTGTATCGTGACTTGGCAGTTGTGAAAGAGGATTTTCAACAAACAATTCACCGGGCAGTTTTAGTGTTTGTCCGTAGACAAGTTCTGCGGGTGAGCACTTCAGATCTTCTTTCACTGTAGCTCGAATACCTAAATGAATGATTGGTATTTCGGAGCTCCACTGAGTAGTGTTGCCTCTGGCCAAGTAGTAACACCAAGTTAACAAAATTTATATTGACTTTTATACAAGTTAACTTAGCCAAATTTTATCTGTCGTGGTAGAATTTTGAGAAATTCACTTATTCTCTTAATAATGTCTATCAGAATTTTATCTACCTGATAACACATTCAATATTTGTTACATAATCCAATTAGAAACAGTAATTCATTACAAATTACACAAACTCATTTATCAATTTTTCGTTCTTTATTTAATTTCACTTTCCTGTCTTTGTTTTTCTTTATTATTTATTAAAAATTTTAGTTTGATTTACTATATTGCATTAAAAGTTTTAAGTTTCAACTCGGCATTATTGAAAAAAATATCACTATAGAAATATGATTTTAGTGTGCCTTGGTGATCAGAATTTGACATTAACAACATGGACAAACTATACACTATTTTCATCAGATTGACATATAAGTTCTATTGAGAATAAGATCATCTTCGGTTACACATGAAATAAATTAATATACACAATTTATCACATAAAAATAATTTTTCTTTTTATGTTTTATTAAACTACTTACATTTTTCACTTTACAGAAAGGTATGACTATGTTAATTAAACTAAGTCTACATTTTAAACTCTTTGTATGGGTTTTCTGTCTCAAAGACTTCAAAGTAACAAGCTCTCTTGCAAGACAAAACAATTTAATTTATACCCTGGCAAACCGGAAGTCTTCTGATTAAATCGAAAGTTCCAGAAACAACCGGACTCTCGATAATATCACTCGCGATTTAGTCAGAAAGCCTACGGTTTACAATGAATATGGCAATAATATTAATTATACACAGATGCATCAAATCTCAAATAATAAAATTTACAATTTAACTTAAGCCCCCGCTTAATTTGTCTGTTCGAAATGAACAGCTTTGTGTGTTCGAGAAGCTGGTGAACGATCAGCTAAACACAAGATACCATACGCTGGCTTCAATCTGTCGATCGAGACAGATTGTTGTTTGCCTTTGATGTCGATAACGAAATGTTTTCGTATACGTCGTATGATTCTGTATGGACCTTCATATGGGGTTTGTAGTCCTGTGCGTACTCTATCTACCCTAACGAAAACGTAGTCGCAGTTTTCTAGCGACTTCGGAACAAAAATGTCGTTTTGTTTGGTTTGTCGTGTAGCTGTTGGAATTAGATTGTGCATTGTATTTCGAAGTTGATCAATAACTGTATCGTGACTTGGCAGTTGTGAAAGAGGATTTTCAACAAACAATTCACCGGGCAGTTTGAGTGTTTGTCCGTAGACAAGTTCTGCGGGTGAGCACTTCAGATCTTCTTTCACTGTAGCTCGAATACCTAAATGAATGATTGGTATTTCGGAGCTCCACTGAGTAGTGTTGCCTCTGGCCAAAAGTGCAGCTTTAAGTTGTCGACGAAAACGTTCTACCATCCCGTTCGCTTGTGGATGCTAGGTCGTTGTACGTATCCGATGTGAGCCTAAAAGTTTTGTTAACTCGGAGAATAGTTTTGACTCGAATTGTGTTCCCTGATCAGTTGTGATGTGCAGTGGAACACCGAATCGTGATACGAAGTTATTTGCAAATGTCGTGGCTATGGTAGCAGCAGACATGCTCGACATAGTATAAGCTTTTGGCCATCGAGTGAATCGATCAACGCAAGTTAAAATATAAGAACATCCATTAGAAGGAGGAAGTGGACCTACGATATCTATATGGATATGTTCGAAACGAGATTGTGGAATTTCGAATTGTCCAGTTGGACTTTTTGTGTGCCGTTGGACCTTAGAACGTTGGCAAGATAAACAAGATTTTGTTCAGTGATTAATATCTTTGTATATGCTTGGCCAAAAATATCTAAATGTAATCAATTTACGTGTACCGTTGACACCAGGATGTGACAAGTTGTGTAAAGTGTTAAAGACAGTTTTGCGTAATGGATCTGCAATGTATGGGCGATTGTTACCCGTTTATGTTTCGCAGACGATTTCGAATCCTGGAAGTTTAAAAAGCTCTAGTTTCATTGATGAACTAGCGTAGCATACGGAACCAGAAAGTAAATTCTGAAGTTCTAAGTCTGCTTTTTGAGTAGCGATGATAGTATCGTAGTTGAAGTGAGTCTCAACTGATGCAGTTTCGTTGTCGGATGCACGAGATAATGCATTCGCGACTGTGTTGTCTTTACCTTGCACATGCTGGATATCGGTAGTAAATTGACTTATGAAATCTAAATGGCGAGATTGCCTTGGATTTCGTTCCGTTTTAGATTGTATAGCATGAGTGAGAGGCTTGTGGTCAGTGTAAATTGTGAATTCCCGACCTTCGACAAAATACCTGAAGTTTTTTATTGCTAGGTAAATTGCGAGTAGCTCTCGATCGAATGCAGAGTATTTAGTTTCAGCGTCAGAAAGTTTCTTTGAGAAGAATCCCAGTGGTTCCCAACAATCATTGTTACGTTGTTGCAACACTGCTCCGACAGCAATGTTTGATGCATCCGTAGTGATACTGTATGCAGAATCGTTACATGGATGCACTAGCAACGTGATATTACCCAATTCAGTTTTTAACTTGGTGAATGCTAGTTGACATTCGTTTGTCCAAGTAAAATTTTTCGTAGTTTTGGGCTTCTTTAGTAAAGCGGCCAAGTGTGTTTGAATTGGGGCAAGTGTTTCAGCTAGTTTCGGTATGAATCTATGATAATAATTTATCATACCGACGAATCGCTGAATACGTTTGATTGATGTTGGTGCTGGGAATTGCGTAATGGCATTAATTCGTTCTTGAGAAGGCACAATACCGTTAGGTGTGATCGTGTGGCTGAGGAATTCGAGAGTGTTTACGCCAAAAACGCATTTTGAACTCTTAATATGAACACCAAACTCGCTTAGTTTCTGGAATAGTTGTTCCAGATGAAGTTTGTGTTGTTCCTCATTTATTGATGCCACTAAGATATCGTCGATGCAGACGAATACGAAGTCTAAATCTCGAACGATTTCATTTATGAAACGCTGAAACGTTTGTGCAGCATTACGTAAGCCGAATGGCATTCGAGTGAATTCGAAGAGGCCAAATGGAGTGGTAATTGCAGTTTTGTGGATATCTTCATTCGCGACGGGAATGAGATGATAAGCTCTAACAAGGTCTATTTTTAAAAAGATGTTGCAACCATACAAATTCATCGAAAAATTTTGTATGTGCGGTATCGGATAACGATCAGGAATCGTGACTGCGTTTAACCTGCGATAATATCCACATGGTCTCCAGTCGAGATCTTTCTTTCGAACCATGTGCAGCGGACAAGATACAGAAGAGAAAGAAATGCGACAAATTCCAAGTTCAACCATATGTTGAAATTCTGTGAACGCAGCTTTTTGACGAATAGGATCTAGTCTGCGTGGTCTTGATACAGGCAAGTGTTCAGTGGTAACAATGTGATGTACCACCTTATGTTTGACCGGTAAATTGTAGTTTGGCTCTGCTGTTAGGGAAGGAAACTTCTTTAGTAGCAGGCCGTAATCGTTGTCGATCGTGAAATGAATGGTAGTAGGCGTATCTACGTTAACCATTGTGGCATTGATTGACAGCTGTGTAGCTGAATCAATCAGCCGTTTTCGTTTCAGGTCGACAAGTAGGCCAAATTTACTTAAGAAATCAGCACCAATGATCGGACGATTCACTTGTGCCAATATGAAAGCGTATGTGAATTTTCGTTTAAGTCCGATGTCTACCTGTAGGAGTTTTGCTCCATAGGTATTTATTGTTGTTCCGTTGGCCACTGATAGGACTAGATCCGTTGATCTTGAGTTAAATGTTGTTGAACGATTGTATCGGACTGGGAGCACCGGAAGGTCTGCTCTCGTGTCTATGGAAAGGTTTGCCGGTTTGTTTTATCGTGCACAAATAAACGGCTGGAGTTATTGTTCTCTAGTACAGCCGTCTCAACCTCGAGCTTTACTTGTTTTTTGAGAAAGGCAATTGTTCGACGTCCGTGGCAGCTTTTGATGTACCCTCCCCGAACGTACATGGGGCTCTGTATTTACGGGCTTCAGCTCCAAAGGTCTTGTGGTAATAACACACTCCACTTCTGGTTCCCGAGCTATCTCGCGATTTTGACCGTGGTCGGAATTGAGATGTTGATCTGCCGCGGAATCTGGTGCTGGAAGAATAGAATCGATCCCTAGAGCTGGATTGACGCGAACGAGTTAGAAGTTCGAGCTGTTGTTCTATTCTTCCCAGGCGATCTTTTACGGTTGCCGGTTTCGAGTATGATGCTGGGCTAGTATTTTTGTTTGTCCGTTTGTCCGTTTTAATGTTTTGAAATTCAAAAGTTTGCTCGGCCACTCGGAACCAAGTGTCCGGCTGTCGTGTCCAAAGAGGTTGCAGCTTTATGCTGGATGAAGCACCGAGCTCTAAAGTTGCGTTTGGTTTGCTCCCTTGAGCCGGGCTCATACTGTCGTCGGCAGACATTCTGATTGATGGTAACGTAAAGTAAAAACCCAAAGAAAAGCAATGAGAGAACAACAAGAAAAAGTAAACAAAAAAATAGACGCGAGTAAAATAAAAGAAAATGCGAGTTTGAAAAACAAGGCGACGGCAAAAAACGTTTTATGTAATAAGCGCGAAATTTTTCGGCAATTAAATAACCGCTGTGTGCTTGTTAGAGTAATGTAGAATGTATAATAACAATATAACACTATAATTGTAAATCTATTTAAAAAAATAATATATAGATTTTGTGGTCGTACGAATTTCAGAAAATAAAAAATTTAATTATAATATAATTTTAATTAGAAAAATTTCAATCGAGCAAAATAAATATAAAAAGAAGTAAAATAATAATTTGATTTTTAAAAACCACTATGTGATTAAAAAAAAATTAATTTAAAAAAAAATTCATTAAATAAATCACTTATTATCAATTAAAAAAATTAAATATTTAATATATATATAGATGATAAATCTTTTTTAAATCTGTGTATGTTATGTGATCCCACGAAGACTGACAATTTTTGATGATGATGAATAATGTTTGCAAATTGTTTGTTGTACATACATTAGCCTCTACAAATTTTTGGAATATTATCAGAATTTTGGAAAAAAGTTTCTATTTTTGATTTTGCAATAATTTTTGGAATATTTTCAGAATTTTGGAAAAAAGTTTTTTTTCTGATTTTTGATAATTTTTGAAATATTTTAAGAATTTTTGAAAAAGTTTCAAATTTTGATTTTGTTATAATTCTTGTAATATTTTTAGAATTTTGAAAAAAAGTTTAAATTTTTTTATTATAATTTTTAAAATATTTTTGGAATTTTGAAAGAAATATGAATTTTAGATTTTGAAATATTTTCTCGAAAATCTAAATGGTTTAGAGCAGTTTGGTGCTTTATCATCTTTTCACTAAATTCTGTTTATTTAAGATCTGTTATAATTTGCCGGCAACGAATTGATGTTTCGTGTTAGTTTTGTAATAAATTTCTAAAAAGAGATAAAATACTTGTACTTTTACAAAGTTAAAAAGTTTTATGTTTGATATACATCGCTGCCCAAAACTAAAAACAATGTCCTCATAAAAGTTTTTTGCCAAAAACTATATTAAAATGCTTAACCCAGGCCGAAATCTTGATATCTCAGAGCTTGAGATTTCAGCCCCTTCATATTATATCATTATATTATATCACTTAATAAACATTTAGTATAAAATTGAATTTTGGAAAAGGGTCATAGATAAAGATATTGTAATTACACACTTTTAGTAATGTATGTTATGTAATTAATTATTAATTATTTAAATACTAAATCTTCCATACAGCAAGCATGTGTGGCGAACATCTTAATTAACTTTTAAAAATAAAAATTTAGTTGGCGATGTTTTTTACGTAACTTTATTAGAAAGAAAACAAAAAAATTATTCCATTCTAATTTTTTCACAAATTTAATTTAACTTCTCGTTTTTCTTAAAATAAAAAAAATTCTAATTTTTCGTTTATGAAAAAGGCTGTAACTTTTTTGTAATTAATTGCTAAGTTACATTGTTATATTGCACTCATTAAAAAATTGTTTGATTAACTGAAAATTGCTTAAAAATTAAAGTATTTGCTAATTATACTTTTAATATATTTAATCTGTTTCTGTGTTTTGAATGTAATTTTATTGTTCAAAAAATATATGAAATTAAGAGTCATCAACCTTTGATATGACAAACGAAAGCTGAAAATAGATCACTGGATTTTGTGAAATTTAAATTGCCTGTAAATTGAATACTGTATTTGATGAAATGTTCACTTTTAAAAATTTAAGAAGCTGAAGAATTGGCGTGAACTACAAGCCAAACATGTACAAAAGTTAAACGAAAAACCAGATTTCATTTTATTTAAACAAAATAACAATTTGTTGTATGTGAACGAAATTATCAAAATTATAGTTCACTTAGGGTTGATTGACATTTGTTAGAATAAAAAACTATGAATAGAAATTAGAGAAATTAGAGATTAAGTTAGAATTAAATTGAATTTATAATTAACTTGATTATTATTATAATGTATTGGGACATTCTAAAACTGATTGCTATATACTTGTAATCATTTAGGACATAGGATACAACAAATATGCGACGACAATAAAGACAAAGAAGTATGTCTTTGAAGAAAACTAAAAATAAGTGGAAAGTTCTACGCGTGCAATTTCAAACGTCGCTAATAATTTATATGCCACAGCTACAGATCAAATAATCAAGGTTGTAGTTATATTTCACGTAGTGTAGTTTCTGTTTTACGAAAAAAGAGAAAACTAATAGCATTCATCATTAAAGCTGAAAAGATGTTTTGATCCTTGAATGGAATGGTGGTTAATAGTAAGTTTGTAATAATAATTTCGTCTCCCTATTTATCGATCAACTACAATTCAACCGACTAGACGTTGTTAATTGCCCTAGATCAAAAAAGCTTTTATAGGTGATGTACATGAATAGGCAGAGGTGGCAAAATTAATTTATTGGGTGTCACCATTTCTAATTACTTTCCTAGAACGATCATATAATGCCAATGGCAATGGTAACTCTTCGCGCCTATATCATTTAGTTTACGTTATAGACTAAGAGCCTGCGACGGCCAGACCTTCGTTATTTTATAAAAACTGAACGTTTCTCTGCGCATATCCCCTACTCAGGTAGGAACGATTAGCGACATATGAAGTTTGGATCATAGTAGCTTTGGCAGGCAGCAGGTTACAAAGCAAAGTTTGATGCAAGTATAAAAGCTAATTTTTTTTATATATTCTTCGGGATAGTATTAGAAGTCACGTCACCCATTGCCAGACAGTTACTATCGTGGAAACCCCCTGCCATACACCCTTAAACTTTAAAGTTTAAAAGCATGCTATTCGAACTTTGGATGATCGAAGTGTTGGCATCATTTGATTTTCCACAACACTGTTGCTTTGTTACCAATCTTAATCCTCAGATAAAATACGATATATGTACTGTGATGTACAATTATGGTGTACTGTGATGTAAAATGATGTACACAATTTCAATTTGAATTCCTTAAATAAAATTCTACTTTATTTTTCGAAATGTGGGCTCAAAATTTCTTTACAAAGAAATCTCGAGAAATTCTAAATAATCGACGTATTTATTTTGCATGTATTTTATTCAATGTTTTTGTTCGATTCGTTTTCTTTTAATTTGTAACGCATGTTTAGTTGAAATATTGTGTAGAGTGAATTGAGGTCAAATATAATTTTGTTTTGTATTTCGTTGCGATTATGTAGAATCGTAACAATATATGTGGCACAATCTTAGAGTATAGAGAGAACATAACTTTAAAATTGTATGAAGAGAGACATAAATAATGGTGATAGCACATCTGTTATTTTCAATTTCTCCTTTCTTCATTTTGATTTGTTTTTATTTACTATCACAAACTTTTTTATTAAATTATAAATTAAAAATAATTCTAAATGTAAAATGCCAAAAAATATTAAATCTTTTCTTCATAGCTGTGCTATTTTTATAAACTGAATGACAATAATTACGAAAATAATTTAATTTTATTGTATTATTTCCAGTGGTTATTTAAGTCAAATATTTTATAAAGGACAACCAATATTTTCTAACGACACGAAGAAAAATTTAAGTTATGCAAATATTCCTCGAAATTGGCTCTCAAATTTTTTTCATTACGTACAAGTTTATTTTTCATTTCTGAAATATCAAAAAACTAAATACTTTTTTGTAAATAAAATTCCTTGTTGTTATTTCGTAGAGTTTTTATTATTAATAAACTAACTATTTAGTTTTATTTAATTTATACGCTCGATCTGATTTCAATTTTTACAACAACTTCAGGAGCTTACAAAAGGCCTCAAATCTAGCGCATTTCTTAAAAAACTAAATGTTTGGTTATAATAAAAACCAAAATGTCAATTTTTTATACAGTCGCAGGAAGGGAGAAACTATTATTTTTTGTGGTAGAATTCTCTTTCTAGATTTAAAAAAAAGTCGCAATAATTGTACAACTTTGAATCAAATGAAAAAGCTACGCACGTCTATGGGAAGAAATAACTTTTTCTCTGAGAGAAAAACAAATAAACAAAAAAACGATTTGACAGAAGTGGATGCACGCTAAATATTAGTTGTGGTGATCCGTTGGGCACAATTGAAGATTGCTTTATAAAATAAAATAAAATCTTGACACTTTTTGTTGTTGTAGTACTAATAGCCCGAAAATGGCTTAACTTACAGACCTGAGGTGAATTTGAACGGAATGATATTTGTAAAATTAGAAATGATATTTGTAACATATCAAAAATTATAAAACAGTAATAAGTTCAAAGTTTTAAGACGACGGTTGAATTTCAAGGTTATGAACATTAATGCATAGTATTAGCGTAGTTGTAGTATACCCAACAATCAACGCATGTTGCATAATAAAACAGAGTATAGAGGAAAATAACAAAAGAAAGATAATAACAAGAAGATAATAACAGAACGATAATAACGAGAAAAGATATCACACTATTGGGCATTTTTGAGAAAAATTAAACTCAAGTAAGTAAGGCAGTAATTGAAATTTTTCACATTATGTTTTACAATTTTTAAAAAAATGAATGATCAACAACACATTGACGCATTTAGTAAGTATTGTGATGTAGTTTAATTGAAATTCATGAATGTTACAGCATTGATAAATGTACAATATAGGTTTTTTAAATTTTGGTTTAGCTGCGTAGTAGTATCCGATTATAATCCACCTTTTGGTACATTCTATTTCAAGAACCTAATTAGAAAAATGTAATAAAATTAACCAAGATTTCCAATCAAATATAGATAACCGGCAACTAAAATTCAACATTTTAAATTAGTATTAGAAGTCACAACACAAAGCATTTAACCAACCAACAATTGCTACATACATTTTTAATTCAGTAGAGGGATTAAAATTCACATACAAACCTAACATTTTAATCGATTTAATTAAAATTTTAAAAAATAGTAAAAAGGAAAAAAAAAATAAGGTGTGGATAGATGGGTAATTAGCCAGTTTGACCGAGATTACTGATACTGGTCAATGGCATTATATATCAAAAACCTATAAACTCAAAATTAAATATAAGATTACAATGTAATACTATCTCTATGCTTTATCATATAACACCTCGCTCAAATGTGCAAAAAAATGTTGTGAATTGCCTCTGTTAATTTTTTTTTCTTAGAAATTCTAAATGTTTCCGTTCAGATTGTATACTGATTGTTTCCGTTAATTTAATTTAAAAAAAAGAAAAGCAGTCAGTCTAAACAAAATCAACTATTTCATTCAAAAGATCAATTCGCTCGACGGATCAAAAAAACTTTTGTTTCTCACTCTCCACTTTTATCTCTCCAAGTCTCTCCAACCACAGGATAAAATATTTCAGAGAATTCGCTCTTGTGATATTTATCAAATTATTTGGACAGGTACGGTTCCAAATAACGGGATGGTACACAGAACTATAAAAACAAGGAAAAAGTTACACTTGAGACAAGGAACTGGAGAACCCTTAAAAGTTTTCATCAGTGTTTGTTATTGTATCACAAACACATATTATCAGTTGTAATTTCCCAAGGGCGGTGATAATTCGAAATAATTTTTGCTAAAAATTTCGAAAGCAAGTATGTCAATAC
Source organism: Diogma glabrata (assembly GCA_963693315.1). NCBI lineage: Eukaryota > Metazoa > Arthropoda > Insecta > Diptera > Cylindrotomidae > Diogma > Diogma glabrata. The sequence continues at coordinate 231,016,946 of OY856188.1, read as the reverse complement.
GACTTGCTTGAGGAATTTTCCAAAAAATTATGAGAATTTATCAACGAACGAGGGGAATTCGTTTAGAAAATTTTTTGCCATTTTTCATTTCTTTATATATTTTTTTAGTCCAGTCATTTTAGCGATCAACCTCAGAATGAGAGATAATAAGCTGAAATTTCGTATATACCTTTATTTTGACGTTCGAAAAGTTGCCTCAAAAGTCTCATAAAATCTTGTGTCTGCGACGTAAGTTATTCAAGGTCAAAGGTAACAAAAAACATTTTTTCGCGATTATCTCGGTTTCTATTGCTCCAATGACGTTAACATATAATACACAAATTGTAGAACATAAAATTTGCAACAAATTTTATATGAAACATTTTCTCATGTGCTCAGCCGTTTTTGCGATAGAGGGACCGCCCTCTATCGCAAAAACAGTGGTTTTCTTTTTTTCTTGACTCTTATGCTGTATCAGCTGTTTGGCCTATAAACACATGTTTCTTAAATCAAACACTTCATTCCTTTTTTTACGAGGTACCATGGTTGATTATAAAGGTTGATCTTCTTCTAAGTGTCGTTTCGATGCCGCTATGGAATTTTTATTGATGAAAAGTTTTCGATACTCAACATGCACATTCACAGAAGTTAAAATATTAAAGAAGTCTATGTGACCATCATTTCAATCGATACTTGCATTTTTTTCAGTTTTCAAGCCACGCATCACATTATCAAAATCACCTTCTGCAAATGGTTTCTCACACCACAATAAAACACAAAATAAGCCTTAATTTTCAAAATTTTACGTCCGTCATTGCCGAGATTGGAAACGAGAACAAACAACAATTATTCAAAGTTCAAGGTAATATTCACAGATATTCACGGTTGACCTTGCATTACAGTACGTATGGCTTAGCGCTGTGCGCTTCCCGTCTTCTGTCGCAAAAACGATTGAGCGCATGAAAAAATGTTTCAAATAAATTGGTCGCAAATTTTATGCTTTACAATTTGTGTATTGTATGTTAACGTCATTGGAGCTATAGAAACCGAGATAATCGCGAAAAAATGTTTTTTGTTACATTTGACCTTGAATAACTTACGACGCAGACACAAGATTTTATGAGACTTTTGAGGCAACTTTTAGAACGTCAAAATGAAGATATATACGAAAATTCAGCTTATTATCTCCCATTCCGAGGTTGACCCCTTATTTTTGCTAAAATGACTGGACTATTTATGAATTATACGTTGGCCTACTTTGATTTCAGTTAATTATTTCAAAATTAGACTGATAATTTTTAATATCAGTAGGCCAGACGTATAAATATTTGTTATTAGTATAATTCAAATGTTATTGGTGAAATTGAATGATGTCATTACATTTTAGAGAATTTCATTGGTTTAAATTAAAATAAAACTAAGGCCAAAAATTTTCTTAATCGTCCAAAGTATTCGTTAAGAATTCGTTCGTTAAGAAGCTAATTTATTGTTAATTCTTCAAGGTGTGACTTTGGATGGTATATTGTTACTGTAACAATCCTTACGTCCACGCCGTGCTGTCTGGGTAATGCTGACAGAGTTAGGTTGGTGTATCGAAGACAGGCAGAGTAAAACTCCTTAATCAATTACGCTACATCACGGCAAATTGACAGCTTAAAACCAATGCGACTCAAGCGTTTGTTCTCTATGTAAGAGGCGGCTTGGAGCGGGCGTCTATTTCGAATAAACCGGCTCGCTATATAAACGTTTAAAAAGGTATTTCTGATAAATTGAACAACAGAGCAGAGCCATTCACGACTTGACTGAGCCTGAGGATAACACTCTCACACCGGAAAAAATTTTATTAAATTTAGAAATCGGAGACAATTACAGACCCAGACTTCAAAATAAAACTTTACCTGGACGTGAAAAAGGACCAGACTGTCGAATTGGAACGTGGCACGTGCACAGCATAAGCGCTCCTGATGCTTTAATAAGTCTACAAACAGAGGAGTTAGACAGCAAATAATCGGAAAACAAGGTTTGGATAGTCACTCTTTATACTGTAGTGGTCTTCCTTTTCGAAGAGAATTTGATAATGATTTTCTTGTAGGTGCACGCATTTCGTATTTGGTATTTGAGCATAAGATCCTACGCTACATTTTTGTGATCCGTTCGCAACATTTTTGGTCCACAACACAGACGATGGTGAGTACAGAACCCGATATAACTTTGGGATCAGAGACCGTCTTGAGGGTCCTGATTTAAAAGATTGTGTCCGTTCCAATAGGATCCTATACAAGGGACGCTTGCCCGTTAACCAATGCTAGGCCATGTTCTACTAGCCGCTTCATAGTCTGGAATGATTAAAAAAATGTACGTTAGTACCCCCGGGAGTGAGCGACCGTGAGGTAGACCAATAAAAATCACATTAAAACACGACATTAAAAATCACCTGCCATGGTAATTATGCCGCTGTTGCGAAAGACCCTTGGCGAATATTCGAAACTCATTAGACTCGCAACGCTCCTACGTTCTTTGATTTGGAACCTTTTGTTGACATGGTATCTTCGGATTTTCGAAGAGTTTGAATTATGAATATTTCATATTTAGTGTGCTAAAACATGTCTACTAATTAATAAAAAAAAAACCAGAAACGTTACATAGAGCAACTATCAAAATGAATATTATTAAGAACTATAACAAAAGTTTTAACGAATATATATTCATTGAGATATCAGTTTTTCAATTAATAAAGCTTTGAATGAGTTAACAGAAACTTACGACGCATTAATATCAGTTTGTAACGTCTGTTTAGAAATTCTGTTTAGATGAATTCAAAATAACTTTAAGCGAATCAGCAAAAATCTAACTTTCAAAGTATGTAAAATAAAATGAAAATAAGAGAATTTTGTTTATAGCTTAAAAGTTGATAACATTTTTAAATTTTAACAGTGCATGCATGCACAATGAAATTACTTTTACTCATGAGATTTGAGCAACTTTTTTTTTTTTTGTTTTATTTTAGTATGGTTGAAGCTTTCGCCAATATTACCAAATTGCACAGTTTACTTAAATTATTTCTTAATCTATAGGATGAGTGCTTCGGGATATAATTCTGTGGCCAATTAGGAATCTAATACGCCTTACTTGAGAAGTAAACAAGGGGCTATTAGTCCTTAATTGTTACCCTGAAGATACTTCGAAACATCATCCTATCATTAAGCTTTGACGTGATAAATTTTAGATTAAATTTTTATTTTGCTTTGTCAACAAAATGGGATTAATACCCATTATGTTTCGGAGGAATTATGATGACCTGTTCTGAAGACAAAGAAACAGGTCTTACAATGTCGTCATGCACTAGACCAGATGCATAAGTGCATTGTATCTGTCATGCCGACAGAGTAAGAGAATTTCTAGTCTTTCAGAACACCTCATAAGACCTCCTAATTCATGGATTATATACATGATTTTTATATGAAATAATATTAGTTATAGAATAATACAAAGAACGAAATTAACAATAGAAATATATACAAAAATTGTCAATTAACTTTTATTTATTTCATATTTAATAGGAAAATTAATGACCTTTTATCAAATCAAAGCTTTTAATTTGTTTATACAATTTTAGGATTTAAATGAATAAAAGTATAATAACATTTTAATTAATTTTAAATTGCTTTTAAATTAACATACTTAAATTTAGTTATTAATTTTTATTTATGAATAAATTGTTTTATTTATATTAATTTTTAATGAAATATATTTTATGTTAATTATGATAATTATTTAACAAATTATTATAAAGACCATTATGTTGTGTGGTCAAACAAATTTTATAGTTTTAAATTTTATTTTGTATTGAGAATAATAATAAATTTTATTTTAAGCCATTGTCTATATAGCTGAACAAATTTTTATCAGACCATTATGTTGTGTGGTCAAACAAATTTTAAATGTTTATTAATATATAAAGATATATATGTATTTTTAATGATAAATTTTATTTTTTAATTGATATTGAGCTCTATGTAATATCAAACCTTACATTAATTAATGAAAAAAGCTATTTAATTTGTGTAGCTTAACAAATCATTGAAACGACCATTTTGTTGTATAGTCAAACAAATTTTAATTTTTGTTAATGATTGATATAAATTGTATAATCAATAAGAATGATACTTTATATTCATTTTAAATAAGATATTTGATTATTTTTATTTAATTATCAACAATTTAATTATTATAAATATCTTAAGCTTTGATACATTCCTTTAATTATCCTTTAAATAAAAGAATTTAAAGGTGTTTTCAAGTACAATTATATATATTATGACCACAAAGAAGTTTAAAATAAAAAAGAACTTGTGATACTAATATTATTTCTTTTAGGTTAGGTTAAACCACATTTTTGATATTTTATAGTATATTTACCTCTTACAGCTACCCGCCACCAAAGTTTAATGTTAGAGTAATGTGAATGTGTCAGTGTATAGTATAAATTGTGATGTTGTAATGTTGTAATGTGTATAGTATTATATGTAAGCCCCTAAGCTCATCTCATCTAAGCTCGTCTTATCACCGTGAACGCTCAGATAGGAGGAGCAACTTTTTATTATTATTTTTCAATAGTAGCACCCCACTTAAAAATCCAACACCGATAACATGCGTTATTGATACTGTTATCGACGTGCGGAAAAAAGACAAGTATTTAAATTGTGTGTGTTCGTTGTCTCTTATTTTTGTGAACAATAGTCGGACATTTTTGTAATATTTCATAAGTGAGTGTTTGTGAGTTATATATTATAAATTAATTAAGGTATTTATTGTTGTTTTTATTATTATTGTCATAAAAAAGCCTTAAATTTAATAAAATGTGATATTCTAAACAAATAAAAATATAGAACAGATAATTTTTTTTACACATAAGAAATATATATATTTATTTAATGAATCTTAACATTTCAATTCATACAAATATAATAGTTATATATAATGATATATATGTTATTTTAAAATTGTTTTTATTTATTTATTTATAGAATGATGTTAAATAGATAGAGGGGTTAACCAATGTCCAGAATTACACAACATAATTATGAAAATAATTACGGATTAATTAGGAAAAATCTTATATATTAAATTTTTTCTTTATAAAAATTATATTTAAATAAAATTTATATGAAATTAAAACCACCCAGTTTTTTAATTATTATTTATATTAAAACCTTATATATGTATTATCACAACATGGTTTCAATAACGTTTTCAGTAACAGTTATTGATAATATTCTCAATGACATGAATTGATAATGATATTGATAACATCTAACTGGTATGTTATTGATAGTTTTCATCGATAATGTGGTGCCACAGATTAGAACAAAAATTATCGATGATATTCCATATATGATGTTGATAACGCGTTATCGATATGTAGATTCCGCATTATCGAGTATTTATCGATAACTGATCGATAACACTTCTAGCTGGGACAATGCTTTAAAATGTAGCTAGGTTCATTCTCTATTAATCATGACGAAAAAGTTGAGAAATCTTTAACTTTTTTATCGAGAAAAATATATTTCAAATATAATTTTTTTTTCTCAAAATAAATTTCCATACAAACTTGAATCTCACGAGTAAAAGTAATTTCAATGTGCATTCACTGTAAGTCTTAAAAAGAATAAAAGCAATTTTTCATAATTTTTACACTGTAGTATCCACATTTCGAGATTTTAAGTCCACTGTTACAGTATATGATCATTTTGTTATAGCCATTATAATCTAAATCTTTCGAGATTAAAGAATGATATTTTAGAAATTCCTTCTATCAAAATTACCTGGTGGAAAATTGGGAGGCTTGAAAAACATATAGTTATATACTTTCACTAACAATATTGCAATACTCAGCAATAGCAAAATCAAAGTAATCATTTTCTTGAACTGTTTAACAATGTACTCTTAACCGTTCTCAGTTAATAACTGATTCTAAAAAACGTATTCATAAAATTTACAGCAGTTGTTATTACTAGATAATAAAATTACTGATGCCCTTGTTATATGATTTTCTTTTCTTACATATTTCTTTTTAAATTGCCCTGTTGTATCTATCTACCCTCACTTATCTGTGATTCACATCTCGTTCATTTCAAATTGTCTAATCGTGTTTTAAATGTTTTTAATGAGTTTAGCTTTATTATAAGCTCAAAACCGTTAACTAACGGCATGAAACAACTTGAAAACTATTTGTTTTTCAGTATATGTCAATTTTTAATCTAAAAATATTACCGTCATAGGAAAATATAATAATAGTATATATTGCAACAAAAGATGAAAAAGCCGTCAAGGATGAAGTGTAGTAAATTTGCTAAATGTTATTTTGTCATTTACAAATGGGTGAACTAAAAAACTTCATTCACAACATTCGATGTTGTTTTTTATCATAGTTGTGATTTAAAATCGGACACAAAAATCATGTACCTCTTTATATATTTAAAAAAAATCATATATAAAAATTTAGTCTGGATGATTGGGGATGATTGGAGGTTACTTGAGAGAGGAGGCGATTAGCTTCCGAACAATAATTTATTTGAAACTTCAATAACTTCTGGTCCAGACATTCAATTTAGTTTAAACTTAATATTTTTTTTTATTTTATATAATAGATCAACTGAGCTACGCTCATCTAGTAATGTACAGATCATATTTATAGTACATTGAAACTTAATATTTTCTGAAAAACAATATTTTTCACATCATAGAAAATTATGGGACCCTCTCAAAATCAACCCAAATAAAATACAATTTAAATCATTGAAATCGAACGATCGAAATCGGGTAACAATTAACGTACATAAAAAACCCACAATGAAACATAGAACCTCATCTTTTTTTTAAGTTGGTTAAAATACTAAAACAATTCAAAATATAAATTTAAAAAATTGCGAAACTCAATAATTAAGTATCTAAAATCGACGCATCCAACTCGTATATGTAATATTTAATACGAGACTGAATAAAAAAATATAATAACTTATAACATTAACAAATAAATGAATGACAATCGACACACACAATACACATAATTGAATTTTTTTTTCTAATAAAATGTGTTGTGTAGTAGGAATTACAATATGTGTCACAATAACACATAAAAACCTTTTATGAACAAGGTCCCACAACAACATACGTTCAAAGGTGTTGATGGCCGTAAATCTTTCTTTTCTTGTTTTTTATATTTTTTGTTAAAGAATGGATAACTAAACAATAAATCCTATCACTGACAAAATATGACATAGGCCAATATTTTATGATAGAATAGAGAAAGTAAAAGTAAATTAAAAAGTAAATAGCAAATTTTTACAAAAATCTGGTAAAAGAAAAAAAATTTAGTTTCCAATAATCCAGCCGGTTGCATATTCCTTGATCCTCTGACGCACTGTCTTCCTTTATGATTAAAGACCACACATAGTTATATGAAGGCTTGTTTCTTCGAGGAGACAATAGCGTCTTATCATCAAGGATTATTTCACAGATAAGATTGAGGGTGATACTGTTGACTGAATACAGTTCATCCGCCACCACCCCTAAGATGTCACCTTGGCTAGTGAGATCTCACTGCTATTGCCAGTGGTATGTGACATCTCATGTTAACTCGTATGTCAATAGCAGGGACTGGAGTACGCCGGGTTGTCACACCCGAAGATCAAAAATAAAATTTTTTTTTTAAATTTACAAAACAATAAAAACTGAGGGATCAGTCTTGGGTTAGAAAGCTGAAATTTTTTGAGGCGATAGTTTAAAAGTATACTTAAAAGTTAAGATGAATTTAAATAACATAAACTGAAACATGATGAAAGCATTGCCTTTTGCGTTTGTTTTCATTTCAACAGCCCTAGGGTCTCAACCTTTAGACATGAACTATTTTTTTGTTAAATTTTGCAGAGATTTATGTTGTATTTTTGAGTGCAAAAATTTTCAAATGTGAGCTTGGCCATTTTCAGCTAGATCAAGGACAAATTTATATGAAATACTACCTAAAAAGCTTAGTAAATTTTTAAAACAGCTGATTTTGCAGGAACCTGGACCGCCAAGGTTGTCATCTGGATAAAAATGATAGAAATATGTTCAAATATTCAATATTTATAAATTTTATTAAAATATTATTATTCAAATGGAAGTTATAGCGCCCTAGATTATTCCACTTTTAAGACTCTAGCGGCTTAACCGGTACCCGGATATGGCCAGTTCACGAACTTGAGAGATTAATTGCCGGAACATACACAAAAAATTTTTTTGGTGTAGGTCGAAAATTGCGACCGTGAGAGTGCCACCAAATTCCGTTATATCTTATATATATATATATATATATATATATATATATATATATATATATATATATATATATATATATATATATATATATATATATATATATATATATATATATATATATATATATATATATATATATATATATATATATATATATATATATATATATATATATATATATAGACTGGTCGTTAAAAACCAAATTTTCCGAGACGCCCCCCAGAAAAATTTTTTGTGGTCAAAAAACCATAACGGCTTTATTTTTTTTTTTTTTAAGTGAAAAGAACACGTGCCGCAAAATCATCGAAGTTTATTTTTTGATAAAATTGTTAATATCTCATAAAATATGCAGATGTCAAAAAAAATCACATAATCATTTTTGCAGGAAATTTAATTCTCTACAAAAAAGGTCCAATTCATTTTTTTCCTAAAACCCATATTTCTGATGATATTTTGAAATAAAACTTGAAATTCTTCGAAACTCGTTAAACCAAATGATGAAAATTTCGACGAAAAAGTACTAATTTTGATTTTTTTTGTCACGATTATTTTTTTATACATTTCATTCTATAGCATAAGAAGAAAATTAGGACTTTTTCGTCATCTTTATTTTTTATGTTTTTTAAAAATTACGAAAACTTACAAGTTCATTTTCAAAATATCATGAGAACTATACTCTTTCGGGAAAAAATGACATGGACCTTTTTTGTAGAAAATTGAATTTCCTACAAAAATGGTTATGTGATTTTTTTTGACATCTGCATATTTTATGAGATATTTGAAAAAGTCTACGAATTTTTCAAAAAATCAACTTCAACGATTTTGCGGCACGTGTTCTTTTGATTTAAAAAAAAAAAAATGATGCCGTTGTGGTTTTTTGACCACAACGAATTTTTCTAGGGGGCGTCTCGGAAAATTTAGTTTTTAACGACCAGTCTAATATATATATATAATAAATATAAATATATATAATAAATATAAATAAATAAATATATATATATATATATATATATATATATATATATATATATATATATATATATATATATATATATATATATTAGACTGGTCGTTAAAAACTAAATTTTCCGAGACGCCCCCCAGAAAAATTCTTTGTGGTCAAAAAACCATAATGGCTTTATTTTTTTTTTTTTAAAGTGAAAAGAACACGTGCCGCAAAATCATCGAAGTTTATTTTTTGATAAAATTGTTAATATCTCATAAAATATGCAGATGTCAAAAAATATCACTTAATCATTTTTGCAGGAAATTTAATTCTCTACAAAAAAGGTCCAAGTCATTTTTTTCCTAAAACCTATATTTCTGATGATATTTTGAAATAAAACTTGAAATTCTTCGAAACTCGTAAAACCAAATGATGAAAATTTCGACGAAAAAGTACTAATTTTGATTTTTTTTGTCACGATTATTTTTTTATACATTTCATTCTATAGCATAAGAAGAAAATTAGGAGTTTTTCGTCATCTTTATTTTTTATGTTTTTTAAAAATTACGAAAACTTACAAGTTCATTTTCAAAATATCATGAGAACTATACGTTTTCGGGAAAAAATGACATGCACCTTTTTTGTAGAAAATTAAATTTCCTACAAAAATGGTTATGTGATTTTTTTTGACATCTGCATATTTTATGAGATATTTGAAAAAATCTACGAATTTTTCAAAAAATCAACTTCAACGATTTTGCGGCACGTGTTCTTTTGATTTAAAAAAAAAAAAAATAATGCCGTTGTGGTTTTTTGACCCCAAAGAATTTTTCTAGGGGGCGTCTCGGAAAATTTAGTTTTTAACGACCAGTCTAATATATATATATATATATATATATATATTTATATATATATATATATATATATATATATATATATATATATATATATATATATATATATATATATATATATATGTATATATATATATATATATATATATATATATATATATATATATATATATATATATATACATATATATATATATATATATATATATATATATATATATATATATATATATATATATATATATATATATATATATATATATATATATATATATATATATATATATATATATATATATATATATATATATATATATATATATATATATATATATATATATATATATATATATATATATATATATATATATATATATATATATATATATTTTTAATTTTGATTTTCCGTCTCCGCTTATCATATATAGTCGTTTGGCACCAAAATATTTTCGAAATTCCAAGATGAAGCACATTACAATAGGTAGATTTTTATATGAAATCTACCTAAATCATACCTGAAATCTACCTAGCTCATACCTTACAATATCTTGAGTTGCGATTGGGTGGCATTGTCCGCACAAAGGTTTAGTTGTTATGAGATCCTTCTTTATTCCACTTTTCCGTTGCAAAATTACCTCCGTTTCATACAAAAATGGTAATACTTTTGTAGTGTATTATTATATAATTTATAATAATATATTCTATTAGATATTAGTTCAGTGAATAAAAACACGTTAGCTTCTCAATAAACTTATTTTATTAGCGGCCATCTTATTTTACACAAATAACAATGCTGCCATATATATTTATTTGTATTAGGGTTGACCATGTTATATTTTTCAATTATTACATACATCACAACTTTCTATTTCATCCGCATGTTAACCAATCTCTAACTTTTACTTCATAAATAAGAGACATTACATTTCTTCATAACAATCAGTTTTATATTTTTATTTTATAACATTTTTTTTCATTTTACATTATTTAAAATTAAAAGTTCCAAGCTTTAGGACACTAGTTATTAAACTACTAATGGTTATCAAGAGTAATAGCTAATTATTGGACTATTAGACTCTTATTACGAGAACAACGATTAATTTGTGAATCATTAATTTTACTTTGTTATGTTATATTATAGGATTAAGATCCAAAATTTTAACTTCATTTATATTGTATTATCTATTTTATATTTCTTATAAGTCGTTTTATTGTCAAACCTAAAATCACAATAATGGTAATACAATTAATTATTTTTGTTGTACGCACTTTATTATGTATTTTAATTATCATTTATATCGTTAAAAGGAAACACAGAAACCACACTAACAAAGCAAAACCTTATAAAATTACTAATAAACGGTACCGTTCAAAACTACAAAAAAATTCAGAAATTTTAATGGCACATTTGTCCATTGCAGAATTCTTAACTCGACTTATTATACCAACACCAAAATACAAAACTCTACTAACTACTGAAGAATCCAAGTTAAACACCCGTCCACTTCAGAATTCCTGACTCGACTCCCCGATTAAAAGAATAAAATTTTCTTTCAATTAGTAAGAAAAAAATAATCTTGGAAAATTTTTACCAATTAATGACAAAAAATGAAGTGCGTAATCTTTACACGCTGTTGAAGTAAAACTTCTTTGGCCACTGCAGCAGGTATTACTAAAAATATTAAATATAAAATAAAATATGCAGATATGTTATATTGAAATTTAGAGTTTCTTTCTAATATTCTAGATAATATAATTTGCAACAATGTGTAATAAAAAGCCATATTTACATGTTTTTCAAAGTCTTACAACGTATTACAAATTAAATTTCACGATGAATACATGTCCACTTAATTTAACAATTGGTACAACAATTGATGCATTTTTCAAAAAATTTAGCAAATTTGTCATAAACCTCTAATTTCATATTTCAATTATGTTAATAATTGAATTGACTTTGTAATACATTATGTAAATATTACTTTTTATTACACATGCTGCAAATTATATTATCAAGAAATGCAACTCTAAATAGCAATATGACATATTTATTTTATATTTCATCTTTTTATTAATATTTGCCACAGTAGCCAAAGAAATTTATTTCAACCGCGTGCAAAGATTACACCACTCATTTTTCTATTTAACAAAACAAATTTAATCAACACAAATATTTTTTCCCGCCCGGGATGCAAACTCTAAACACCAGGACCACCATGACCACCGTGACACCACCATGACCATCATGACCACCATGAACACCATGACCACTGGGACCACCATTACCACCATGACCGCCATGAACAATATGACCATCATGACCACCGTGAACACCATGACCATCATGACCACCGTGAACACCATGACCACCATAACCACCATGACCACCATGACCACGGTAACCACCATGACCACCGTGACCAACATAACTAACATGACCACCATAACCACCATGACCACCGTGACCACCATTACCACCATGACCACCATAAGCACTATAACCACCATGACCACCATGACCAACATGACTACCGTGAACACTATGACCACCATGACCACCGTAACCACCATGACCATCGTGACCACCATAACCACCATAGCCACCATGACCACAATGACCACCAACCATGACAACAATGAACACAATGACCACCATGACCACCGTGACCACCATGACCGCCATAACCACCGTGAACACCGTGATCACCATTACCACTATGACCACCATGACCACTATTACCACCATGACTACCATGACCACCATGACCACCATGACCACAATGACTACCATAACCAGCCCTAAAGTAGTTTTACTTCAAAAAACTAAAACAATTCAAAATATAAATTTAACATATTACGAAACTCAATAAAATATTACGAATATTATATTATTAGATATTTAAATTTAAGATCGACACGTCCAACTCATATAACATTTAATACGATACTGAATAAGTGTATAAAAAATACAATACACATAATCGAATTGTCGCATACTTGCCGAACATAATATTCGTTTGCCTTTTTTACTTCTAATTTCTTTTTTATTTTATTATGTTTAAATTTCTACTTACGTTTTTTGGAATTGTGTGCATGTATATGTTTAAAATTCAAAATCAGACTGTAGTATGATAGAAATGAATATATATGGTTATATATCTGTTCAAATGACTACTTCCGACATTTATATATCTACATTTATATGTGTGTCATAATTGAATTGTATCGTATATTTGCCGAATAATATATTCGTTTTTTGTAATTCCGTTGCAAAATTCTTAAAACGCGCCTAAAGAAATTTTACTTCAAAAATATAATAAAATTTGTAATTTGATTGGTTTTCAAATTACAATCAAATAAAATTCGATTTACTTACACACCAAGGTTAATGAAACTTAATATCGACACATTAATTAGTTTAACATAATTCATGTGTCGTCAATTAGTTATTTACCTTAGTTTTGTGTAATAAATTTGGGTACCACTCCACAATCCGGGGCCCCTCATTCTGACATTTTTTTTTGGGAGTTTATGCTTAAACAAGATAAAAATGTTAAAGCAGTACCCCCAAAATGTCCCCGGGCTTCGAAATACAGCCCTTCTAAAAATGAAATTCCTATACAAAATTACAATTTTTATATAATGACATCCCTACAAATTTTTGTCATTATTTACTTAAAACATATCTTAATTTTATATATTTTATATAAAATTGAAAGAAAACACTTACCTGATATACACAAAATACATTTCATGTACTGTCACTTAATTTTAATAATTTATTTTGAATTTTAAAAACACTACATTTTTTACTATTTTTTATTTAAATTATAAACAACAAATGTCAAATTTTTTATGAATTCCATGGAAGAATTTATGGATGTGAAAACCTTAACTTATTTCAATTCGCCTAAATGTCATTATTTTATTTTTTTATAAAACTATCCACTAAGCTTTTTGTTACTAGTAACTTGTCCTTAGTTTGTTATAAGAGCATAGAATTATTTCTTCTAACGCCATTAGATAATTATTATATAGATCGATAGAAGTGGTAACTCACAATAAGACTTGTTATGTGTTTGTCTTTATTATATCTGAAAAGACAGATTACATTGTATATAAATATATATATATATATATATATATATATATATATATATATATATATATATATATATATATATATATATATATATATATATATATATATATATATATATATATATATATATATATATATATAATATATATATATATATATATATATATATATATATATATATATATATATATATATACACCTATCCCCGCTTTACACGGCACTCACTTAACACGTTTTCGACTTTACACGGTTTTTGAAATCAAAATTTCCAAAAAAAAAAAATTAAAAAAGACAAATTTTGGTATTACACGCACTTATATCTACTTTATTTTAATTAAACCTTCTGCTATACCAGTATACCACTCATGATCATAAACATACAGGTTTGAATTAAAACAAGAAAGCAAGAAACTTGTAACAAAAAACGTCTGCGAGTGTTTAAAGCAAAATTTGGAAATTACATGTTGATGTATATCAGCAAAGGGATGTAAGAGATTCTCTATGCAAATCAGTTGATTTTAAGCAATAGATCGTTATTAGCTAGATACAAAATGCGTAGGTGTATCAATGATCATAGTTAATTTGTAAGTAAATAATTCTATCTGTTGACATACGAGTTAACGTGAGATATTATACAACACTGGCAATAGCAGTGAGATCTTATTCTATCCTATAATGAAATATTGGGTCTGTCATATTTTATTAAATGATTGGATTTATTGTTTAGTTAAGAACTCAAAAAAATTTAAAGAACACAAACAATAAAAATTAGCGTCCATCAACATCGTTGAACGCATGTTGTTGCGGTGACCGTGATGTTAAAAGTTTTTATTTGTTGTTTTGACACATATTGTAATTCCTACTACACAACACATTTTATTTTAAAAAAATAAAAACAATGGAAAATAAATTAATGATATGGCTTTGCAGTTTTATTGCAAGTCATGGTTGGTTCGAAATATTTAAACACGGGCATTTTTTGCAAAAATTTAAAATTGAAAAGCGCACAACAGTATGTACCCACTAAAATTGACTGAAATTAATTGCGGTACATCTTACTGTCCTGCAGCCAAATTCTGTAACTGTGAAGCGTTAAAAATTCCATCGTTTCTGTTCATTCAAAAACTTATCACTTCACCGCTTCACAATTACAGAATTTGGCTGCTGATCAGGTTTTCAATACTAAAGAGCGATTAGGCTTAGGTGGCAAAGCGTTCAAGTAAAAAGGGATAAACAACTCTTTCCATTTATTGGAATGCCAATACAAAAGCTTGGGTTAAAGCTACATTGTTCTTTGATTTGTCTCATAACTCTTGCGTACCACAAGTAAAATAGTATTTAATCAAAATAATTCTTAAGATTCTTCTTTTACTGGACAATGCTCCATGTCACCCTCAAAATTTGCAGCTTACAAATGGATAAATTGTATTTCTACCCAAAATTAAAACTTCTTTATTGCAATCATTATACCAGAAGATAATAAATAATGCTACTACTTTCAACAACATGATCCGAATATTGAACTAGCTCTCCGATTTCTGCGAACTGTCAACGAATTTTTAAGTCAATATGAAGATGTTTGCAAAAGAAAAAACAAGAAAAATACAACAGTTTTGTTTCTATTTCTGGAATTCCTGTATCTAAAGATGAGCAAAAAGACAATTTGAAGGATACAGTTACAAAATTTGGGGAACTAATTAATGCAGAATTTAAAAGGGAAGATATTCAAGATGTTTATCAAATTGTTAATAAAGTAAATAAAACAAGCAACATTGTGGTAAAGTTTACAAATATCAAGCTCAAAATTGATCTTCTAAAAAAAAATAATCCAAAATCAAAGGAAAACTTTAAAAATAAATCTCTGCCGATCATCGCTCAGCAAGTTGGTTACCTAACGGAGCCAACAAATTTAAATAGGATATTTGTAAATAATTATTACACGAAATTTTATTATGAGCTATTTACATCTGCTAAATCTATAAAAACGGAGAAAAAATATAAATTTCTTTGGTTTGATTCAAACGCAAATCATTTTTATACACAAAAGGATGAAACCAGCAATAAAATAAAACTAAAAAATTTCAATGACTTGATGAAATTGTAAGTCAACTTTTTAAATTCATTTATTTAAATTTATAATATCCTCGATGTACTGAATTTATTAGATAGTATTAAAATTAATTACTTTAAAAAAAAATATTCAATTGAAACCAAAAATAATATTAATATTCTTTACATGAATATTAATTCCTTAAGAAATAAATTTGATGATTTAAAAGAACTAATTGAAACATTGCAATGTGTGATACATATTATTATCATAGTTGAAACTTATCTGTATAACCATGAAGTACATTTATTCCAAATAGTAAATTATACGTCATATTTTTCAAATCGCAACAAAGATGAATTTCGAGGTGGAGGTGCAGCAATATATATAAGAAATGAACTAATCTCAAATGAAATATTAAATATTTATACCGAAAGAACAAATATAATTTTAATTAATTTGCTTGAATATGATTTCAATGTTATGGCTATATATAAACCACCAAAATCATCTTCAGATGATAAACTTTTTTTAATCAAATTAAATGAACTATTGTGCACCTACAAAAATATTGTCATTGTTGGAGATTTTAATTTTGACTTACTTAAAACAAATTTGCAATTAATCTTAAATTATCAAAATATAGTTAACTCTAATGGATTTCTTGTATTAAATAAAATTAGTAAAAAATATGGAACGAGAGTCAGAAGTGAAACAAATACAATTATAGATCACGTTATCACAGATGTTTTTACATATGAATATTTTTTGTCTATTATGGTAATCAAATAAGTGACCATAACTACATAGTACTTGGCATCAATGGCATTTCTTCTCCACAGCTACAAACATGTAGTAAAAAAGTTATTTTAAATTATGATGGAATAGATAAAAATGAATTTTCAGAACAAATATTAAAATGTGATTCAACTTTAAAGTTAACTAACTTGTGCTCCTTAGAAATTGAAAAACACAAAAAAGTAATTAAATATTTTAAAAAATCAAAAACTCCATGGATAACAAATGAAATATTACAAAAAATTAAATGTAGAGATAGGTTATATAAATTACATAAAAGCAATGAAAATAATATATATATTTATGGCTTGTTCCAAGTTTATAAAAAACAAATAGAAAATTTGAAAAAAATTGAGAAAAAAAAATATTTTGAAAAAGAAATAGGGAAAAGTGATTCTAAATTTTTATGGAAAACAATTAATGAATATATTTTCAATCATGTTAGGACAGCCAACAAAATAATACTTAAAAATAACAACCAATTAATTAAAGATGAACAAATAGTATGCGATGAACTAAATAGCTACTTTGTAAATAACGTCCAAAACATCATTCCGCATAATTCTTGCTTGTGCAAACTACAAGATTCTGGTCCTTATTTTATTAATGGTTTTAATTTCGCTCCTGTTGATTTAATTTCTATTATAAATGTTATGAACAATTTAAATTTAAACGCGGCAGTTGGATACGATAAAATATCGTTAAAGTTTTGTTTAAACTTTGGAATCGAAATTGCTATAAAATTTGTTGATTTTATTAACGCATCGTTTCAAAACGGTTGCTTTCCAGATGATTTAAAAGTGGCAAAAGTTATTCCAATATTTAAAAGTGGAAACAGAGAACTTACATATAATTATAGGCCAATTTCAATTTTAAATACTTTCTCAAAAATTTATGAATCAATTATTTTCAACCAACTTACAACTTATTGTGAAGCAAATAATGTTATTAATACAAACCAATTTGGATTTTGTAAAAGCTCATCCACTTTATCTGCGGTATCAGAAGTTATAACAGATATACAAATAGGTTTGGATGATAAACAAATAGTGTCGTGCATGTTTGTCGACTTGAAAAACGCTTTTGACTCGGTTTGTCACAAGCTTTTTACTTACAAATTGAAAAATTTTGGCTGTTCCGAAAACTCAGTGAAGCTAATAAAATCATATTTAGATAATAGAAAACAGTTCGTTGTAATTAATGATAAATCAAGTACACAAAAAACGATTGAATTTGGCGTACCTCAAGGCTCCATTTTGAGCCCTCTACTTTTTAATATATATTGTGAAGACATTTTTGCAATAGGATTAAAGGGGAAACTTGTAATGTATGCTGATGACATGGTTATAATATACAAACACACAAATATTGATTTATTAAATCAAAACATGCAATTTGATCTCGATCTACTAAATTCATTTTTATCTTCAAACCGTATGCGAACTCTTTTAGTAGCGAAGAACTAGAATCAGCTCTGTCCCAAACAAAAAACGGAAAAGCAGCTGGCTACGATGGCATTTTTCCAGAATTTCTTAAGAATGCTGGAAAAAATGTAAAACAGTGGCTAACTAAATTTTTCTCGAATGTCCTAGAAACCTAGAAACCGGCAACCTACCAAAACATTTTAAGACTACGAAAGTGATAGCGATACTTAAGCCAGGTAAACCATCCAATGAACCAGGAAGCTATCGCCCGATCGCCCTTTTGAGCACCTGCTATAAATTGCTAGAACGGCTCATATACAATCGTATCGCACCGATATTGAATGACCAGATCCCAGTCGAACAAGCTGGTTTTCGTCCCAATCGCAGTTGCACTGACCAACTGCTCGCTCTAACATCCTATATCGAAGCTGGGTATCAAAAACAACTAAAAACAGGCGCAGTATTCATCGATCTTACTGCAGCATATGACACGGTCTGGCGAATTGGGATTATATGTAAGCTGTTCAATGCAATACCTTGTAGCACCATCTCGCGTTTAATTAACAACATGCTGAGTAATCGTGTATTCACAGTTCATCTAAATAATTCCTGCAGTAGGCCTAAAATGCTTAACAATGGTTTACCACAGGCTTCCGTCCTGGCGCCATTACTTTTTAATCTGTACATTCATGACATTCCTGACACAACATCAAAGAAATTTGGGTACGCGGATGATTGGACCCTGGCCACTCAAAACAAAGACATGGGTGTTTTGGAGGATTTGCTCTCAACTGACCTAGCTATAATGAATGACTATTTTCGAACGTGGAGTTTATTTCCCAATCTAAGTAAAACCGAGAGCTCCTGTTTCCACTTAAACAACAAACTGGATAAACACGAACTATCAGTGTTATTTAACGGCACTGTCATTAAATACAATCAACAGCCAAAGTACCTGGGCATTACTCTCGATAGAACTCTTTCTTTTAAACTACACCTAGAAAATACGTCACAAAAACTTAAAACGAGAAACAATATATTGCACAAACTGGCAGGCTCTACATGGGGTGCTACTCCAGCTACCCTCCGAACAACTGCTCTAAGTCTGGTTTACTCAGTGGCTGAGTATGGCGCACCAGTCTGGTTGAATAGCACACATACTCAAAAAGTTGACTGTCAGCTGCATGCTACGATGCGTACTATAAGTGGTACTATCAGATCCACCCCTTTGCCTTGGCTCCCTGTGTTAAGCAATATCGCTCCACCTGCACTCAGACGCTCGCATGCTCTCATGCGTGAACATAAAAAGGTAACCAACAACACCACGTTACCCTTGCACGAATATTACGGTGACCACACTCGTTGTCGATTGAAGTCAAGAAAGCCTCCACATAAAACTGCCAGCAACCTGCTGGCAACTGATTTTAATATCTTGGATGCCTGGGACACCTCCTGGCAACATTACAACACAACTGGCCTTTCTATTACTAACCCGATTTCTACCCAACCTGGTTTCGATTTGCCACGTCATACCTGGACTACATTAAACCGAATAAGAACGAACCATGGACGTTGTGCTGATTCTTTCTACAAGTGGGGCATTTCAGAGTCCCCTGAGTGTTACTGCGGCGCTCCACAACAAACTATAAAACACATTGCAACTGTATGTCCAATTCGACGTTACAATGGCAACATCTCAGACATCCATTTGGCAACTCCCGATGTAGTAGCATGGATAGACTCGCTCGATGTAAACATCTAATGTTCAAATGTTCTGCCCAATGTTCAAATATTTTACTTTTTAATTTACTTAAAAGACACGCAATCAAATCGATTGTAAGTTCATTTAATGTGTATCCATGTATTGTTTTAGGTAGATTTCATAGAGGAGTCTACCTATTTTTAAGTTTAATTTTTTAATGTGTCACAAAAAAAACCATACGCTAAATAAAAAATCTTCAAACCATTTGAAATTAAATGAGAAAAAAACAAAATTTATAATATTTGAAAAAAAAAATTTTTTCTTGGATGACTCTAGATTTCATTTGATATATAATAATTATGCTATTGAAAGAGTGTATGAATATACTTATTTAGGTGTTGTAATAGATTGCAAACTCACTTGGAGCAGCCATATAGCAAATTTAAAAAATAATATCAATGTTATTTGTTTTGTTTTAAGTAAAATGACAAGTTTTTTCCCTCAAAAAATTATGTATATGATACTGAATGCTCATGTCATCAACAAATTGCGGTATCTTGCAATAATCTGGGGTACAGCATCTAAAAAATTAATAAACGAATTGCAAATTCTATTAAACAGAGCAATAAAAATTATCAAAAAAACACCCATGTTAACACCAACCATTTATTTGTATTCTTCGAACTTATTACCAGTTTCAAAACTAATAAAATATGAAACTATTTTATTTATATATAAACTAAAGAACAACCTCATTAAGCATAACTTCTCTCTCAATAATGTTAGCAATAGACATAGCTATCACACAAGAAATACCAATGATTTTAGTATTGACTTTCGCAGAACTGTAGCTGGTCAGAAATCGGTTATTTATATTGGCTTGGAATATTTTAACAATTTACCTAATGAAATAAAGCAGGAACGCAAGATTCATATTTTTAAAGAAAGTTTGAAATGCATTTTATTTAATGAATTTAAAGCTGAATATTTAAATTTAGCATAAAACATTATCTTATTATAATATAATCTTCTTAGTTTTTTCAATTTGAATTCTGAAAAAAAATTTTTTTTTTTTAAAGGATGATTTTAAATAACATAATCTTAACTGTTAATTGGTTCTTAGACAAGTTTTCATAAACTTTTTAGAACCTGCTAGATTAAAATACTTTGTAAAATTATATATAAAAATGTAAATATTTAATAAAATCATCATAATAATGTAAAAAAAAAAAAAAAAAAAAAAAAGTTTAGCTAAAAAGAAAGCACAATTATTAATTACAAATTTAACTTCCAAGTCGCACCGAACTGAATCAAGCTAAGTTAGGTTTGATTTAGGTCAACATGCTAGTATGTGCAGTGTGCATGTATAATTACTTTTATTTTTCTGTGAATTTCTTATTGGTTATGTTACATGTTTCGTTTTGAAAATGAATTTAACTAAGATGTCGATATCTTATGTGATTAAACTGGTACTTTTATGTTTTACCGAATCTGTTTGTTCCAAGAAATGACCAAAAACCCACGTTTTTCGTTTAACACGGTTTTCCATACAAAATTTATATTTTCGATTAACACGTTTTTATCAGGAACGTATCTACCGTGTAAAACGGGGGATAGGTGTATATATATATAAATATATATTTATATATATATATATATATATATATATATATATATATATATATATATATATATATATATATATATATATATATATATATATATATATATATATATATATATATATATATATATATATATATATATATATATATATATATATATATATATATATATATATATATATATATATATATATATATATATATATATATATATATATATATATATATATATATATATATATATATATATATATATATATATATATATATATATATATATATATATTGTAATAAACTTCGTCCAGAATGGGTTAATTTTATTTACTCGTTCATTAATTAAAAGTTAACTCCTTTTTCAATCTTTTACTTGTATTGCAAATTGTATTGCATAAATTAATGTAAATTAAATTTGTTATACAAATGTTTACATTAATGAATTAAAAGGAGTTACCTAATACATTTTGCATAAATTAAATTTGAGTTCGCTAATACAAATGCAAGTATGAATGAAAACAGGTGTGGCCTATTTCAGATGTACGGACTACGTAGTATTGATTTCTAGTGGATTATAGAAGTTTCGATTTATTTATTTTTCGATATAAATAAGCAAACAAAAATATCAGATGGTCAGTTTTAATTTTGCAATTAAAAGTGTTTTACAAATATTCGAAAGTATAAGGAATAATCGGTGGTACTTGAGCCTGGGTACTAATAGTAAAAGAATTTGAACTTAGTGGAATAGTAAATACAGATTTTATGATTCCGACTCTCATTGATTCAAATTGTGGAAAGCGGTGAAATTTATGGTACATAAATTGGAGACCATAGAATTTATTGTAATTAAAATCGGAAGTTGCTGTATTTGGTTGATAAATAAAGTTTGAGATTCTGTTAACCAAAGATCTGTCTTTTTACTGTCGTGTTTGTTCAATAATCTAAAAGAACCAACGAAGAGTCGTTACAGTGGTGTCAGAAGTGGGATTATTGAAACAATGGTCAAGACAGTAAATATAAGTGATCTCAGCCAGACCCAGCTGAAGGATGAGTTGAAGAAAAGGAATGCTCCAATCCATGGAACGAAGGCAGAACTTGCATTCCGGCTGCGTAAAGTTTTAGAAGAAGCAGGCCAAAACACAGGGGTCATAGAGATAGGCCGGAGGAAGCTCCTGTTCAGAATGCCCCAGCAATTGATCCGATGATGGTGTTGATAAAAGAAATGATGGCCCGACAAGAGAAACTGGCAGCAGAACAAAAATTAGAGCAACAACAACAACTTGCTGATCTGATGGCCCGACAAGAGAAACTGGCAGCAGAACAAAGAGTATATCAACAACAACAACTTGCTGATCTGATGGCCCGACAAGAAAAACTGGCAGCGGAACAAAAGTTAGATCAACAACAACTACGTGAAGTAATCGAGTCACGTATATCCAGTGCGGAGGTTAAAATCAACAACATGGAAAGGGAGCTGCGGAAAGTTACCGAAGAACATGAAGAGAAACTACGCAATCTTTCGAGTGAATTACGCCAAGAAATAGCACAAGGAAAGTCAGGTAACATGATCAATCCATCAACTACTTCAGCCCCAGCTAGAGTAAAAACACCCGCATTTGATGGATCTACATCGTATCAGATATGTAAGATGCAATTTGAGATAGCAACAACTGGGGTTGAGCACCAGCAAAAAGCAAACGCGCTTATATTGGCATTGAAGGGACCTGCTGCTGAAATTTTGCAAACACTATCAGCGACAGAGCGTGATTACAGCAAGATAATGGAGGCCTTAGAAGTAAGATATAGGGAAAGTCATATGCAAGCTCTCCATCGCATGCAGCTCAAAACACGGAAACAAGGAGTCAGCGAAACTTTGCAAGAATTAGAGGCTGACATTGTGAGACTGGTAAATCTGTCATACCCGAACTATAACGCTGAACACCGAGACGAATTGGCAGCTGATACATTTATCAATGCTCTTCGAGATGTACAAATGAGGAATCAGCTTTATCTAAGCGGAAAGAAGCTACCTGCAGAAGTCTTAGCATTGGCCCTGCAAATGGAAGCTGGAAAAAGAGCGTACGGTTCAGATAGAATACGTCAGATGGAAGTTGCTGAAGAACCTCTAAAAGCAGCGCTTGATGAAGTGATCATGCGTGTCAAAAGTTTGGAAGATAAACCTGAACGAAAACAACGCCGAAGATCTAGCAAAGTAAGATGCTGGAATTGTGGGCAGTTAGGCCACATCAGACGGGAATGCAAAACACTCGTAGCAGCAAAAGAAGAGTAGTTCCAGGCCGATTGATGAACCTTTCAAACAAGCAAGTGGGTGTCAAAAAGAAAGGAGATTGCGGCGTTGAACACCGGAAGAGAAGGATACGTTGTAACGCTGAAGATCTTTCAAGAAGACCCTGTGTTGAGGAGCGCAAGTCATATAGCAGGACTGAGAGAAAGGAGGCAAATGTCAAAAAGGAAGGAGATTGCCGCGTTGAACACCGGAAGAGAAGGATACATTGTAACGCTGAAGATCTTTCAAGAAAACCCTGTATGGAGAAGCGCAAGTCATGTAGCAGGACTGAGAGGAAGGAGGCAATGAAAGTTAATCAGATTAAGTTCCAAACTCCTGACGATTGGTGTACCGAGGCAATTAAAAGAGATCAACTAAAGGATCCAGCTATGGCTCCAATGTTGAAATGGAAAACCGAGGGAAGGCGACCGGAGTGGAAAGAGGTAGCACCTTTAAGTACGGAGGTGAAGTGCTACTGGGCGCAATGGGACTCACTATTTATGGACAACGGGATACTGAAAAGAAAATGGGAGTCCGCTGATGGAAAGAAAGTGTTAGAACAACTGGTGTTGCCATCAAGTCGAGTGGAAGAGGTACTGGGAAAGCTGCATGGAAGTATTTCTGGAGGACACCTGGGAGTCAATAAAACCCTGGCTAAAGTAAGGGAGAGGTTTTATTGGGTAAGGTATCGAACCGACGTAGAGCAATGGTGTCGGCGATGTGATACTTGTGCGGCGAGCAAAGGACCAAAGACTAGAACTCGAGGAGAGATGCAGCAATACAATGTGGGAGCCCCAATGGAGAGAATTGCTATAGACATCGCGGGGCCATTTCCGGAAACTACAAAAGGTAACAAATACATCATGGTGGTCATTGATTACTTTACAAAATGGCCGGAAGCCTATGCAATACCGAACCAGGAAGCAGTTACGGTCGCGGAAACATTAGTCAATGAATGGGTTTGCAGATATGGAACACCGCTCGAGTTGCATACCGACCAGGGAAGGAATTTTGAATCTCAACTGATGGAAGAGCTGTGCAGAACACTCGGCATTAGAAAAACACGAACTACACCTATGAACCCACAATCGGATGGCATGGTAGAACGATTCAACCGAACCATGGAAGAACATCTGTCGAAGGTAGTGGAAGCCAACCAAAGAAATTGGGATAAGGATCTTCCGTTATTCTTGATGGCCTATCGTAGCGCAGTGCACGATACGACATGTGAAACGCCAGCGAATATCATGTTCGGAAGAGAACTACATCTTCCTAGTGACATCGAGTTTGGCATCCCTGGAGGTCTGGTATCCACGAACACAGATTATGTGGGACAACTAAGGGAGAAGATGAATAAAATCCATCAGCAGGTTCGAGACCACATTAAGATTGCCAGTGACAAAATGAAAACCAGGTACGACATAAATGCAAATAGTGGCGGTTTTCAAGAAGGAGAATTGGTATGGCTATACAACCCCAGAAGAACAAATGAAGATCACCCAAGCTGCAGCCAGATTGGGAAGGCCCATATAAAATAATCAAACGAATTAATGATGTTATCTACCGCATACAAAAGGGACCCCGTACCAAGATGAAAGTGATACATCTGCAAAGGTTGGCACCATACCAAGGTAACAGCACCAATGCGATCTCTGATATTGTTCGGGACGAACAAAACTAAATGGAGGGCAATGTAATAAACTTCGTCCAGAATGGGTTAATTTTATTTACTCGTTCATTAATTAAAAGTTAACTCCTTTTTCAATCTTTTACTTGTATTGCAAATTGTATTGCATAAATTAATGTAAATTAAATTTGTTATACAAATGTTTACATTAATGAATTAAAAGGAGTTACCTAATACATTTTGCATAAATTAAATTTGAGTTCGCTAATACAAATGCAAGTATGAATGAAAACAGGTGTGGCCTATTTCAGATGTACGGACTACGTAGTATTGATTTCTAGTGGATTATAGAAGTTTCGATTTATTTATTTTTCGATATAAATAAGCAAACAAAAATATCAGATGGTCA
This sequence comes from Diogma glabrata, assembly GCA_963693315.1. Classification (NCBI taxonomy): domain Eukaryota; kingdom Metazoa; phylum Arthropoda; class Insecta; order Diptera; family Cylindrotomidae; genus Diogma; species Diogma glabrata. The sequence continues at coordinate 230,990,827 of OY856188.1, read as the reverse complement.
GTTTTAATTTTGCAATTAAAAGTGTTTTACAAATATTCGAAAGTATAAGGAATAATCGGTGGTACTTGAGCCTGGGTACTAATAGTAAAAGAATTTGAACTTAGTGGAATAGTAAATACAGATTTTACGATTCCGAGAATTATTGATTCAAATTGTGGAAAAGCAGTGAAGTTCATCGTGCATTTCTGGAGACCCTGGAATTTATTGCAATTAAAATCGGAAGTTGCTGTAACTGGTTGATAAATAAAGTTTGAGATTTTGTTAACTAAAGATCTGTCTTTTTTACTGTCGTATTTGCTCAATAATCTAAAAGAACCAACGAAGAGTCGTTACAATATATATATATATATATATATATATATATATATATATATATATATATATATATATATATATATATATATATATATATATATATATATATATATATATATATATATATATATATATATATATATATATATATATATATATATATATATATATATATATAAATATATATATATATATATATATATATATATATTAGACTGGTCGTTAAAAACTAAATTTTCCGAGACGCCCCCTAGAAAAATTCTTTGGGGTCAAAAAACCACAACGGCACTATTTTTTTTTTTTTTAAATCAAAAGAACACGTGCCGCAAAATCGTTGAAGTTGATTTTTTGAAAAGTTCGTAGATTTTTTCAAATATCTCATAAAATATGCAGATGTCAAAAAAAATTACATAACCATTTTTGTAGGAAATTTAATTTTCTACAAAAAAGGTCTATGTCATTTTTTCCCGAAAACGTATAGTTCTCATGATATTTTGAAAATGAACTTGTAAGTTTTCGTAATTTTTAAAAAACATAAAAAATAAAGATGACGAAAATCTCCTAATTTTCTTCTTATGCTATAGAATGAAATGTATAAAAAAATAATCGTGACAAAAAAAATCAAAATTAGTACTTTTTCGTCGAAATTTTCATCATTTGGTTTTACGAGTTTCGAAGAATTTCAAGTTTTATTTCAAAATATCATCAGAAATATAGGTTTTAGGAAAAAAATGACTTGGACCTTTTTTGTAGAGAATTAAATTTCCTACAAAAATGGTTATATGATTTTTTTTGACATCTGCATATTTGATGAGATATTAACAATTTTATCAAAAAATAAACTTCGATGATTTTGCGGCACGTGTTCTTTTCACTTTAAAAAAAAAAAAATAAAGCCGTTATGGTTTTTTGACCACAAAGAATTTTTCTGGGGGGCGTCTCGGAAAATTTAGTTTTTAACGACCAGTCTAATATATATATATATATATATATATATATATATATATATATATATATATATATATATATATATATATATATATATATATATATATATTTATATATATATATATATATATATATATATATATATATATATATATATATATATATATATATATATATATATATATATATAATTTTAATTTAAAAACTTTTATTGGTTTGTAGCCTATGTGATTTAATAATTTTATTTTACATTAAAAACATTTTTTGACGCGTTTCGACGCTTTCCGCATCATTTTCAAAAAAAACAATTTTACTTAAATATCCTATTAAAGAAAAAACAAAACAAATCTTTTTCATAAATTCAAAACCCTATTGAAAACAAAAACTTACATGAAAAAAGTTTAAAACACTATTGACAAATAACATTTAAATTCACTAATTAAATTTAAAATAAATAACATTAAAACATATTAAAATAGGAAGAAACAGAGTATGTTCTTTAGTCAAGATTATTTAAAATTTAATAAATTAAAAACAATAAATATTTCAAAAAACTTCAACGTTATCAATAAAATAAAAACTAGAACCAACAACAACAAAAAACCAAACCAGAAAATTTTTTTCATTTTTTGCAAATACATACTAATTACATATGGGTCCATACAATCCTGTGTAGATTATATTATTGATTTTTATTATATATAAAGCGACCGTTATTTAAGAAAAGAATTATAGTAGTTATGTATGTAATTTGAGTCTCTTTGAGTGTTGATTGAATTCACACTTCGTTTGATGTGTAACATTTCTAAAATTTGTAGTTTACCATGGTTTTTTTCTTTTTCTAGTATCTTAACATCGGTTAGCGATAATGAATGATTGGCCGTTTTTAAATGTGATGAAAGTGCACTGCAATCGATATCCTTGTTACTTTTGCAATCTTTATTGTGTTGATAGACTCTTTTTTCTAATAGTTGAGTAGTACGACCGGTGTAAGTGGCTGGGCAGTTACACGATATCTGATATACAACATTTCTTTGTTCTGACTTAGGAATCTTATCTTGAAGGTTGGAAAAAACCAAGTTATTAAGGTTTGATGAAGGTTTACCTACTATTTTAAAATCATAATGTTTTAGTAAATTACTAATTTGTTCGAAAAGGTCTTTTACATAAGGAATCGAGCCAATCTTCTTTTCTTTGCCAAAACTCTCGACATTGGAGTCAGTTTTCTCAACTAATTCATTTTGTTGTTTGGGTGAATTTTTAAACAAAGCATCTTTTATACCACGTTTGATCACACTTGGTGGATAACCATTTTGAAGTAGTGTTTCGGTTAGTAATTTAAAATTTTTTTTGTGAAACTTTGTTTCAGAAAGGCACAAAATTTTTTCCGCTAACAAAAACACAGTGTTTTTTTTGTAATTCAATGGTAGCCATGACGCGAAATTCAAATATCTCCCAGACCAAGTATTTTTGTGGTACCAATCTGTACTTAGACTTCCATCTTCATTGTGTATAATAACAAGGTCCAAAAAAGGTAATTTGTTTTCAACTTCTGTTTCCAATGTGAATTTTATGTGTTGGTCATATTCATTGAATTCCTTGAGCAAACTTTCAATTTTGTTTGTTGGAACTGCTGTTATGATATCATCAACATATCTAAAAAAGAATGGTGGTTTTGTTTCTGTTTTGTGTAATATTACAGTTTCTATCGATTCCATAACCAGATTTGCCGCCACAGGACTAATGGGAGAACCCATTGGGCATCCAAAAATTTGTCGATAACATTTTTCGTTGAACGTAAATTCACACGTATTTAGCACAAGATATGAAGCCTCCATAAACTGTACCTTTTTTAACTTCAGTTTGTTCTCTTTTTTGATAGCCATCCATTTATTACCAACCGTATCCATAACCGCTTCACGTTTGATATTAGTAAAAAGTGATACAACGTCAAGTGAAAATAAGGGAATAGCCCACTGGTAAAATGATGTTTTTTATTTTGTTTTTAAAATCCACTGAATTTTTTATATAAGTTGATGTTTTTCCGACCACTTTATTCAATGCATCTGATAAATATTTTGACAGTGCGTAAGTCATTGTGCCTATGCAATTAACTATTGGTCTCAGAGGTCGATTCGGCTTGTGGACTTTTATCAAACCATACATACGTGCATTGATACTATTATGGCTCCGTAGTTGTTTACCCTCCATTACAGTAATTCTGCCTTCTTTTTCCCAACCCATTATCATCTCGTTCATTTCTTTTTCAAATTTGGAGTTGGCAATTTTTGGTATTGATTCATATGTATTGTTATCATTTAAAAGGTTTTCCATTTTTTCCGCGTACTCACTTTTGTTGAGGAGCACCGTTACATTCCCCTTATCTGCTCTGGTAACTAAAATATCGGGATGATCTTTTAAGAATTTTTTAGTATGTTTGAGATCTTTTAATATTTGAATTTCTTCTCTGTTTAGGTCGCTTTTGTGTTTAAAATTAGTAAGAATGTTTACTAAACGGTTTCGAATTTCAGCTTGAGTTTCATTTTCACTATTATTCATTTTATGCAAGAGTGTTTCTATTCCCGCAATAATCTGAATAAAGGGAATATTTTCGGAACTTATTGGTGGAGAAAATTTATCCCCATAACTTAAAATATCCCTCACATTGTCAGGAATCTCTGTTTCCGTAAAATTTAATAACCATTTTTCTTTGTTTTCAACATTATTTTGTGCCACCATATCTCGATGAAGAATAGAATCCCTTTCCTCAATATTATTCTGTATTTGATTGATCTCCGTGTTAGAAATGACGTTTTGATTTGTTAAGTAAAAAATTTTTTTAAGGTGGCGTTCTTTCGTATCGTTGAAAGTTGTATTGAAGACTGTTTCACTTCTTTGAAATACTTTATTAATGATGTTATCATTGCCAGGCAAATCTGGTTATGGAATCGATAGAAACTGTAATATTACACAAAACAGAAACAAAACCACCATTCTTTTTTAGATATGTTGATGATATCATAACAGCAGTTCCAACAAACAAAATTGAAAGTTTTCTCAAGGAATTCAATGAATATGACCAACACATAAATTTCACATTGGAAACAGAAGTTGAAAACAAATTACCTTTTTTGGACCTTGTTATTATACACAATGAAGATGGAAGTCTAAGTACAGATTGGTACCACAAAAATACTTGGTCTGGGAGATATTTGAATTTCGCGTCATGGCTACCATTGAATTACAAAAAAACACTGTGTTTTTGTTAGCGGAAAAAATTTTGTGCCTTTCTGAAACAAAGTTTCACAAAAAAAATTTTAAATTACTAACCGAAACACTACTTCAAAATGGTTATCCACCAAGTGTGATCAAACGTGGTATAAAAGATGCTTTGTTTAAAAATTCACCCAAACAACAAAATGAATTAGTTGAGAAAACTGACTCCAATGTCGAGAGTTTTGGCAAAGAAAAGAAGATTGGCTCGATTCCTTATGTAAAAGACCTTTTCGAACAAATTAGTAATTTACTAAAACATTATGATTTTAAAATAGTAGGTAAACCTTCATCAAACCTTAATATCTTGGTTTTTTCCAACCTTCAAGATAAGATTCCTAAGTCAGAACAAAGAAATGTTGTATATCAGATATCGTGTAACTGCCCAGCCACTTACACCGGTCGTACTACTCAACTATTAGAAAAAAGAGTCTATCAACACAATAAAGATTCCAAAAGTAACAAGGATATCGATTGCAGTGCACTTTCATCACATTTAAAAACGGCCAATCATTCATTATCGCTAACCGATGTTAAGATACTAGAAAAAGAAAAAAACCATGGTAAACTACAAATTTTAGAAATGTTACACATCAAACGAAGTGTGAATTCAATCAACACTCAAAGAGACTCAAATTACATACATAACTACTATAATTCTTTTCTTAAATAACGGTCGCTTTATATATAATAAAAATCAATAATATAATCTACACAGGATTGTATGGACCCATATGTAATTAGTATGTATTTGCAAAAAATGAAAAAAATTTTCTGGTTTGGTTTTTTGTTGTTGTTGGTTCTAGTTTTTATTTTATTGATAACGTTGAAGTTTTTTGAAATATTTATTGTTTTTAATTTATTAAATTTTAAATAATCTTGACTAAAGAACATACTCTGTTTCTTCCTATATTAATATGTTTTAATGTTATTTATTTTAAATTTAATTAGTGAATTTAAATGTTATTTGTCAATAGTGTTTTAAACTTAAATTTTTTAGTACATATTTAATTAGTGAATTTAAATGTTTTTCATGTAAGTTTTTGTTTTCAATAGGGTTTTGAATTTATGAAAAAGATTTGTTTTGTTTTTTCTTTAATAGGATATTTAAGTAAAATTGTTTTTTTTGAAAATGATGCGGAAAGCGTCGAAACGCGTCAAAAAATGTTTTTAATGTAAAATAAAATTAATAAATCACATAGGCTACAAACCAATAAAAGTTTTTAAATTAAAATTATATATATATATATATATATATATATATATATATATATATATATATATATATATATATATATATATATATTTATATATATATATATATATATATATATATATATATATATATATATATATATATATATATATATATATATATATATATATATATATATATATATATATATATATATATTTATATATATATATATATATATATATATATATATATATATATATATATATATATATTTATATACAATGTAATCTGTCTTTTCAGATATAATAAAGACAAACACATAACAAGTCTTATTGTGAGTTACCACTTCTATCGATCTATATAATAATTATCTAATGGCGTTAGAAGAAATAATTCTATGCTCTTATAACAAACTAAGGACAAGTTACTAGTAACAAAAAGCTTAGTGGATAGTTTTATAAAAAAATAAAATAATGACATTTAGGCGAATTGAAATAAGTTAAGGTTTTCACATCCATAAATTCTTCCATGGAATTCATAAAAAATTTGACATTTGTTGTTTATAATTTAAATAAAAAATAGTAAAAAATGTAGTGTTTTTAAAATTCAAAATAAATTATTAAAATTAAGTGACAGTGCATGAAATGTATTTTGTGTATATCAGGTAAGTGTTTTCTTTCAATTTTATATAAAATATATAAAATTAAGATATGTTTTAAGTAAATAATGACAAAAATTTGTAGGGATGTCATTATATAAAAATTGTAATTTTGTATAGGAATTTCATTTTTAGAAGGGCTGTATCTCGAAGCCCGGGGACATTTTTGGGGTACTGCTTTAACATTTTTATCTTGTTTAAGCATAAACTCCCAAAAAAAAAAATGTCAGAATGAGGGGCCCCGGATTGTGGAGTGGTACCATGACACAAACCTCTCATCAATCTGCAACAATGGGAACTGCCATCAAAATGACAAGGATAAGGCCGATGTCCTCAATGATTTCTTTGTTGATATTGGTAATAGACTCGACGAAAATCGCTCGGGAAAAAACAGATCCAGAGAACTACAGACCAATCTCTGTACTGCCTGTATTTTCAAAAATCTTGGAGGAAGTGATCAAAACGCACCTTGAGCGACATTTAGATAGCATCCAATTTAGATCAAATCACCAGTTTGGTTTTCAGAAGGGTTCATCGACATTATCAGCATGTTTAAATCTTATCGTCCAAATCTATCACAACATAGAAAAAAAACTTAAAACTTCGGTTCTCCTGATTGACATAAAAAAGCCTTTGACTGCGTAAACCATCAAATACTGTTGACAAAACTTAGAAACTCGGGCTTAAGGGAAATGCATATAAAATGTTTACCAGCTATTTCACTAATAGAAAACAATTTGTTCAAGTTAACGGAGATAGGAGCCAACAAAAGTTGATAACTGCGGGTGTTCCTCAAGGGTCCATTTTAGGTCCGCTACTTTTTCTCGTCTTTATTAATGATATATTAGCACAAACTTACAAGGAACGCTACAACTGTTTGCAGACGATGCAGCGTTAGTCTACGGTGAACTTTCATATTGCGACCTGCAGCAAGCTATATTTTTTTTAAAGGCCCATATCTTGGTCCTCGGGACTGATTTTCAAAAAAAAAAAATTTGTCATTTGCTATAAGTGCTCTAAAAAAAAAATTGGCTGGCGTCTAAGTAAAAGTAATCTTGCCTTAGATTTTGTAAAAAAATTTTGTAAATAAACCGAAATAAATGAATAATAATAATAATAATAAACCTGAAGCACAGAATAAAAATATACAGAAGCGCCATTGCGTCGACCAAAAAAATTTTAACATAACGGGATCCTACCTTATAATTTGCACGTTGAACTATAATTATGTTTGAATTTTTAGCCAATGAACGACAGGCTTAATGTCAGTTTTACACTGCTACAAAGTTTTACAATTTCCCAAAAAAATTGGGTTTGACAGTTTGTTATTGTTATTGTAGTGATTTATTTATATCAGGTAAGTTACACAAAAAATTGATTTTTAATTTACTTATTAATATTTAATAGATTTAAACCGGTTGAATTTATTTATTTATTTATTATTATTACTGTAATTAAGCCGAGGCTTATATATACATTATAGGGTTTTAAACATCCAACTTACGTTAACAAAGACGTTACAAGTATAAATCTAGAGTATGCCAAAAGATATGCTACATATTTACTAAAAGTATTACATTAGATACTAATTACAATAATTATAGTAGTTATATAAAATATTATATTAAAACAAATAAGAATCGAATTGAATATCACAGAAACGACTTTAAAAATTGAAATAAAAAGATTCATTCAATTGAAATAAAAAGATAATATGATTCATTCAAACGATTTTCAAAGAGATAGTGTCTTTTATATTGTTTTTTAAATAAATTTGTGGAACCACTTAATTTAATATGACTTGGTAATTCAGTATACTGTTCACTCCAAGAACAAAAAAGGACGAGTTGAGAATATTGTATCTGTTGATTGGTAAAACTAAATTGTTCGTTCTCTCCGATTGCGATGGCTGCAATTTATTAAATAGATAAGCTGGAGCTTGATTTCGTAAAATGCTGTGAACATATAAGCAACAACGAAACTCCAGGTATTTATTAATGCTACATCCTAACAGCGAGTTCCTAAACCTAGAAATGTGATCGAATTTACGTAACCTATAAATATATCGAACGCATGTATTAAACAGCATGAAAAGTTTATGCCTGCAGTTCTCTTGCATCCCAAATAAAACCACATCACAGTAGGTAAAGTGCGGCAATATGAATGCCATGAACAATCTATGTTTAAGTAGAGGGTCAGCAAAATTTGTCAAACTCCACGGAGCTCGCAGGATGCCATGTACACGACTGCACACGCTAATCACATGCTCGTCCCATGAGAGCGTTTGATCCATAAGTAGACCTAAATTTCTTACTGTTTCAGAATAGTTAACGGTTTCATTGTTTAGGGTTACACTTGGGAAACTGGTATAATCAATCTTGTTTTTGTATATAATAATAGCTTGTGTTTTCTTTACGTTCAGCCGTAAGTCATTTTCTAGAGAACAATTTAAAATATTCTGTAGATCCTCGTTTAATCTATCAATGCAAATTAGTTTATTGGGGGTAGTGTCACATGTAGATCTGTACATCATCTGCATACAGATGGAACTTACAGAATTTTATGCATGCTCCAATATCATTAATGAATAATGAGAACAACAGTGGCCCAAGAACAGAGCCCTGTGGTACTCCACACGTGAGGGGCTTACAGTCAGATGGTACCCCAGCGGCCTCGACTATTTGGTATTTGAGAGATATGAATAAATTAGTTTACAAGCAGTTAGAGAAAAATTGAAAAGTAGGGATCGGAAACTATTATTATGATTTATAGAATCAAATGCTTTCGAGAAATTCAGTAGTACCAACACCGTGAATTTGTCCTTATCTGCATTACGGCGTATGTCATCAGTAATTTGAAGAAGCGCAGAAGTAGTACTATGCATGGTTCGATACGCTGATGGGAATTCACTCAGGAGATTATTATGATTAAGATAAGTCATTATTTGGTTTTTGATTATAATTTCAAAAGCTTTGGAAAGACTAGGTAAGACACTAGCTGGTCGATAATCGGACATCTGCTTCTTTTACTTTGGGGATTGGCGTCACCTTAGCCACTTTCCAACTTTCCGGAAAATAAGACTTAGTTAAGATGTTAAATATATAAAGAAGGTAAATTGATATTTCAGAAAAAATGAGTTTTATGAATTTCAGTGATATATTATCTAGCCCTACAGCAGGAGAACGGACAGAAAACAAGGCCTTTAAAAGATCATCAAGAGTAATATTGACAAAATATAGATTTGGTTGGTCAAAATCGGTATCCTGAAAGTCGATGTCTTCATTACTAGGTGTGGCTCGAGATTGTGTATTGTCCGATGCACTGATTGTAGATGAACAGTAATAATCATTTAAGTACTCATGAGCGATAAAATTTCGAGTGTAACATTTTCGTATTCGTTTAGGCAATGACATGGATTATCTTAAAACAGCCAGTTTGTATTTTAGCATGACCCATATTAATCGATACGAATTTGTGAAATCAAGCAATTGAATTCCAGCATTAATATGGTTAAGTAGATGTCTGCAATAAAAATTAAACGGTTGGTATTAGTTACGGATGTTGTATTTGTGTACTGTTCTCCCAGATTCGGTGATAACGGTGGAATTTTTGTTTTCTCTTATTACCTCTCGAACGACCGAGCAGTTAGTTTCGTTCCTAATCTTCTGTTATGTTTGACATAGATTATGTCTCCCGGTGAATATTGTTTTATGGGTTTTCGTTTCTTGTTGTGATAATTAATATCTTTTTGTTGTTTTAATTTTAATTTTTCAATATTTGTCAACCGTATTTGTTCAAATTGTTCAGGGCTAATATTTGGAATTCGTCCGAAAAAAAGCTCTACTGGTTTTTTGTTAGTTGTAGAATGAACCGTGTGGTTGTACTCATTGACCGCTTGTTCGAGGAGTTGTTTAAATGTACGAGGTGGACCTTCTGCTCTTAAACATCTCATGATTTCTGATAAAGTTGAGTGAAACCGTATATATAACCGTATATAACGAAACGGTTCTTTCTATTTAAATTTTTGAACTATTTATTTGAACTATTTATTTTATTAGAAAGAAATAATTGTACATACAATTCCCATAAATAAGGTTCCAAATAGTCCTGAAATTTAAATTAATTAAATAAATGTTAAAATTTACACTATGACTATTTACTCACAGATTTAAAATATCAAATACTACTGTCAAAACAAAACTTGTCAACTTGTTGTTTTTGTTTAAGAAATTACACTGTTATGGTTTTGAATTTTTTAAATTTAAAACTATAAACCGCCAAAATGTAGAATACATAACCAAACTTTTTCCTCCCTTATGCAAGTTTGAAGTGAAGTTAGAAGTAAAAAAATTGAGTCGAAATTTTTCCATAGAAAAAGTGTGTTATGACGCTTCTGTATATTTTTATTCTGTGCCTGAAGGCTGATTTAATTTCCATATTTTAATGCGATTTTAATTATTTCAGTATCCCTAATTCATTAAAAACTTAAGAGCACAACACAATTAACAATTTAATCAATTATTGTTTCAAAAATTCACTTTTAAAACACTTTTAATTGCAATCAAAATAGCCTGCAAATTTGCAAGGAAAATCAATCAATTTTGATTATTTTACATGCACAAATTAAAAAAGCGGGTTTGAGCTGTCAAAATATTTTCGGGAAAAAACTCATTAGTTTATTTATTTACAAAAATATGTTATCACACAAAAATCTTATGTCGTGTTCTTTGGCAAAAAACATTGATCTGAGATCAAAAAAATTAGCTGTCAGATCAAATTAACTGTCAGTTTGTGTTCTTTGGCAAAAAAAATTGATTTTTTTAAAAATCTAGATCAAGTTTTAAAAATCTGGATTTTTTGATAGATTTTACAAATACATTGAAATATTATTTTTAATTGTCAAATTTTAATTATTATTATTATTTTGTTTAAAAATAATTTGTTATTATTTAAATTACTAATTAATAATATAGTTATTACAAATAAAATGATAAAACGTAAAATCTATCATTTTCAAATGTAAGCATAACCAAACCAATAACCAATTGACAGAACCAATTGACAGAACAAAAAGTCCAAACAATTTACTACTACATTTACAAAAGCAGATTGATTTATTTTATGCTGTTCGTTGGCAAGTAAATAAATCAATCCTTTTTTTGATCAAGCCAAAGAACACGACATTAGATTTCCGTTAATTAGTTGTGGTTGTCTAAAAATTTTGGTTTATTTAAGCGAGCATATAATTTCAGATCGAAATCTTTTTTGGCTTTCGCTTAATAAACCTTTTAGTTAATTGCAGAAAAATTCTTTGAGTTGACAATTAATGTGAAATCAATAGCCGACAACAATTCATTTGTAAAATATTACTAAAACTTAATTTAAATAACTTAAATAATCTTTAAAATAATAAATTCATTCATTATTTTCATATATAAGCTGCACAAATAGCAACTTGAAAATATCAAGTAAATTATTGTCAAAAATTAGAATATTTTTGGTTTTATTCACTCGATTTCATGAATATTTTGGAAAATTTTCATTGGATTATAGTATATTCTATAAACTGGTTTTTATTCTAATAAACAACTGATTTATCAGAAAATGCTTAAAAATTTAAGTACATATATATACTATGTTTACACCAGGATCTAATAGGTACATACTATACTTATTAGGTCGACTATGGTCGATGTAAACAGTTATCAAAAAAGTACGTACCAAATATTTGGTAGGATGATTTGCTACGTATCAAATTAGGTACGTAGCAAATAGGTATTTTTTTTACGGTGTGAACACCAAAATTATGTATGACATTTAAAATAAAAATAAATCAACTTATTTTATAAACATATATTTATGTTTAATGTGATATTTTTGCTGAAATTAAAAGTAAAATAAATTTTAGCATTAATATAATAAATGTTTTCAGTTTTTTATAAAAAATATATATGGAAATTATTTTTTCCTAACCAAAAAATTAACAATGAAAAGGACGCGCTAAAAATTAATATGTCATACCTAATTAATAAGAGCTTACATCACCGTATCAAATTTAAAAAGTATGATGGTGGAAATGGCTAGCAAATTTGGTACGTAACAAATTAGATACTGGTGTAAACTTAGTATTAGAATATTCTACTCTTTATCCACATCGCCCATTGCATGGAGAAAACAACAACCGAAAACTATAAACGCATCCCAGTTAGAAGTGTTATCGATCAATTATTGATAAACACTCGATAATGCAGCATCTATAAATCGATAACGCGTTATCTACATCAAAATGAAATTTCATCGATAATTTTTGTTCAAATCTGTGGCACCACATTATCGATGAAAACTATCAATAACATACAAGTTAGCTATTATCGATAACGCAATCAATTGACTGTTACCAATGCTATTGTCAATAACTGTTATTGATAAAGTCATTGAAACCATTATTAGGTTTTAATACAATTGATATAAATAAAAAACGGGATGGTTTTAATTTTATATTAATTTTATTTTCATATTTTTTATTTTAAACAACGGTTACATATACTTACATTTACATTTATATTGAATTTATATTTTAAAAAAAAACAACAATTATATATTTTTATGAAATTAAAACATGCAGATAAAATTAATTTTAGGTTATAGACTAGGCACTATATAATATAAATATTAAAAAATTATATATATTTCTTATATATAAAAAAAATTAACATAAATAACTGTTTAGATTTTTTTTTTTGTTAGAATATTGATTTTAAAAAAGGTGTTTTATAATATAATAATTATTACTTCAATTTATATAAATCACAACACAATCATCACTTTTGAAATTTAACAAAATGTCTGACTTTTGCTTACAAAAGTGAGACAGCGCACCCAGATAACTATTTATAGTTTTTCCTTTGTTCCGCTGGTCGATAACAACATCAATAACGTTTGTTATCAATGTTGGATTTTTAGCTGGGATGCTAACGATGTTTGATTTTTAACTGGGTGTGCAACGTTTCCAGCCAACCAATCAAGGCCCACTGCACCATAATCCCAACAAGCACGATTTCTTATTTAATACTTTTTGTTTTTTGCTATGAATAATTCATCTAGGAATTCGTTTATGGTGGTACAGTTTATAAAATCAAAACAAACAATTTTATTTTAGTTGTTTTATCAAAACATTTTATTATATTATCGTACAGAAAGTGTGACATAAAAGTCTTTTGTGTATGTCATATTTACAGTGTAAGATTTTAATAAGGTATGTAAGTTTGGTATTTTTTGGACTGTTGAAATAGTAAATTTTTGAAAAATAGCTGATGTAAATAAAAACAATAAATTTCTAGAAAATGTTTCACCAGGACATAATCTTTTTCCTGCAAAAAATATGTTGTTAGTTTAAAATTAAATCTATATTTAAACTTAATGTGAGTATTACCAGCACCAAATGGTAAAGATTTGTCGTTTGTCAAATCTAATTTTCCGGTTTCATCAAGGAATCTTGCAGGACGAAATACTTCCGGATCGTTCCAAAACACATCGTAATGGAAAGCGTGTAAGCCAGAGACAAGAAATGCGTCTTTTGGAATATCATATCCCATATAGTTACCTGCTTGAAGTGCCTTATGAGTTACTCCAGAGGAAACAATTGTCTCGTAGCGTAATATTTCTCGTATTGTGGCTTCTGTGTAGCTTAAACTAAAATTTATTTTGTTTTATCCATTAATTAATATAATTTGCTTCTTTATATTTACTCTTTTCTATCATTTAAACTTTGATATCTTCCAGAGCCCACAACTTCGTCAATTTCTTTTTGCATTTTAAACTGCACTTCTGGATATAGCAAAATTCGTTGAATTAAAAACGTTATTTCTTGAGCAATCAAAGAAAATGCTGAAATGGCAAAATTCCAGACCAAGACCATCCTAAATTGTCATTTTAAAAATAAAAGTTTATTTAATATTTTGCCTATATATTATTATTTTTTAATTACAATTAAAAAAATTTACCGATTTTTCTTCAGAAGTTTGCTCAGTAATTTTCTTGATATACCGATCAATCATGTGACGCTCGTGATCTGGATTATATGTTGACAACTGCTCATATATTATACTCTAAACAAATTAAATTATACTTAATGCATGTTGTTTTTTGGTAATGAAACTTTAAAAGATTACAAAATATTAAAAATGTTGAAGTTCTCATTTTTAATGATAGTATAACTTGTGTGTAGACGACGACGACGTAGTAATTGGTTGCTTACTCATTACTTCTTACTCATTACAAGTGTATGTCAAAAAATTGAAACATTTTAGAACTTATAGTCAACAAACTATAACAATTATAACTATAATCTACTTACTATTATAAATTTATAAATGCCTAAACCACTAGATGGAGTAGGTTCAAATCCTGATTTATTTGGAAACAATTTTCTGATAAATGGCAACAAACTTATCAAGCGTCCATAAATATCGGTATTTTTCTGTAACGTCATAGCGTAACCAGCGGCCCTAAAAATGCATAACTACGAAATAAATGTTTCAACACATTAATTTAAGTCTATCTTACCCAACTAATACTCCTTGGTTTTTCCTTTCTATTGTTTCAGCACAAAGTGTACTTAAAAACACATTTCCCACGTTTCCCCATAGCACATTTGAAAATAATACACCATCTCCCTTGAAAATTTTTTTTTCATGCTCATATTTTGCTCCATTTTGTATTAAATCTAAAAGATTTGATATCTCGTGCTCACTTGTGCCTTCTAGTACTGGACATCTTTTGCCAAATCCCCAATCGCGCAAATTACGTAATATAAAGCGTCGATTAGTACGCCAAATTTCACCCTCACTAAAAAGTATGCCTTTTAGTTGATGTGCAGGATCACGTAATCGAGCTGCATATTAAATGTCCGGTCTTCCATCAAATTCACGTCGAGTTAGCAGTTCTTTAACCGATTCATAATCATTTGCTACTACCGTTGGAATATGCCAAAAATAAAATCCAATAATTTTAGATTTATAATATTTACAGAGCCAGATTAAAGCCTTATGAATGTGATTTGAGTTAAGCGAAAGTAGAAAAATATATCCGCCAACAACTGGTATGAATAATTATTTAAAAAAATAATTATTTAGTTAAATAATAACAAAGGTACTTGTGGAATAATATCAGTAATGTTATAAAATGTAAACAAATCTTGGCTAAAATTTATCTATATTGCTATAAATTTTATCTCTTGGTCTTTCTCTCCGAGGATTTTTGAATCGCAAGGGTGCCCACAATCAGCTTGTATGAATTCAACCTTCAACGAGTTAAGTATTTTCGTCTTTCAGCATCTTTGTTCTTTCAATTTGTTCGTATGACTTTCCCTATCAAATTAGATGGGATTTTAATACCGGTTCTAATCAGTGTCCTTTCGATTCTATAGATTAGCACGTAGGTGTGTGCGTGACATTCCTGCATAGGATCTTGATAAACCTTGGCAAATGATCCAGGTTCACTTGAAAATGGAAGATCTAGATTCATTACAAATTTGGACAAAATGACGGGGTTCTCCCGAACACCTCTAAGTTTAAACCTTCAATAACTTCTAATCCCGAATTATGATCTTATGGAAACTTAGTATACAAGGTTTTAGTACTGTTTCCAATATTTCTGCATACCAACTTCTGGTTTGTCACTTCTGTTTGTTCACTTCTGGTTTGTCAGGTTTTTATTCCTACTGTAGCCTACAATTACAAATCGATTTTTATGAAACGTTGGCAAAAGCTTTCAAGTAACATGAGAAATATTTTATCAGCTTTTGGAGTACATTGGATAAAGGGTTGAAGGGTCCACCATACACCAGGTGGTTTTTTCCACCATGTTTTTTATGTTAGTTGGGAGCATACAACATTCGTTCGTGAATGGATTTTGATGACACTTTGGAAAAAAATGCAAATATGTATGGCAAAGAACTGATTACTTTTTGAGCGATAGTGAACAAAGTGGTGTGGGGTCCCCCGAGCACCTGTTTTTTAAAAGCTCAACAGCACCTGTACCAATAATCGAATTAGATGAAACTGTTTACATAAGCATTTAGCTTGGTTCACAACAGTTTTGCATCCCAACTTTCGGTTTGTCACTGCCGTTAAAATTTTTTTTTACTTTTTCTCGTACTGCAAAATTTATGTTTGTTGGGATAGTGCAGTTTTCTATAATATTGATATAATTAGAACTACGCGAAATCTGTTACATCTTTTAGTCATTAATTAAAGTTTTTTATAGCTATTAGCTCACTAATATCTATAAAAAACATAAATAAAGGTTCAGTTTTTTCCAGAGCTGTGGTATAGTTAGCCTATGCATCAGCGTCGCAATTTTAAATTGTGTGAAGTAATGCACTCTATCGAGAAAAAAAAATCTTACATACCCCAAATTTTGTTTTTTTCTTTTGTTTTGGACCATTCTCTATCTAAATAGCCAATAAAAATTTTGGTGTACGTCTGTGTGTGTGGGTGGGTGGTTGACCTTCTTGCATAGGATCTTGATGAAACTTCAGTTCACTTGAAAATGGAAGATATGGATTCATTTTAAATTTGGACAAAATGACGGGGGTCTCCCGAACACCTCTAAGTTTAAATCTTCAATAACTTCTAATCCTGGCTTATAATCTTGGTATATATGGTATGGTATATAAGGTTTTAGTACTGTTTCCAATATTTCAGCATACCAACTTTCGGTTTGACACTTCCGGTTAAAAAGTTTTTTTTTCAGGTGTTTATCCCTACTGTAGCCTACAATTACAGATCGATTTTCATGAAACGTTGGTAAAAGTTTTCAAGTAACATGAGAAAGATTTTATTAGCTTTTAGAGTACATTGGATAAAGGGTTGGGAGTCTACCATACAACAGGTGGTTTTTTCCACCATGTTTTTTGTGTTTGTTGGGAGCATACAACATTCGTTCGTAAATGAATTTTGATAACACTTTGGAAAAAAATGCAAATATGTGAAGAAATGAAATATATTTGATGTTTGTATCATTATTATTTGAACTTTTAACTTTTTTAAACATTTAGAAAATAACTTATCAATAAATTTTGAAACATAACCATTATCTGAAGCAATAAATTTGATTGTATTTAATTCATCTTGAAAATTTGAAATATTTAGAGGTATATTTAGAAGACGATAAATGAGAGAATTATATGCTGCAGCTTTATGTGACTCTGGATGATGTGATGTATTATTATGTATTGTTATACTAGTAGTAACTGGTTTTCGAAAAATTTTATATTCAAATTGATTATTAATTTTTAAAATGGTTAAATCTAAAAAATTTATTGAATTATTGTCTTCAATTTCAAGGGTAAATTTTATATTTGGATGGATACTATTCATGTAATTCTTAAAACTTTAAATATGTTTATTTTATTTTAGCTTATTATAGACAAGTGAAGAATAAAAACTAAATAAGAATTAACATAAACTATTCAGTTTTGTTTTATTATTCAGTTTTATTATTTTAATTTTCCCGATATTTCGACTTGTTAGTCATTTTCAAGGATATCTAATTAAAACTTCGTGGTTTTCTTAAACAAATAAGTAAAAAAATAACATATATATATATAATGGCACTCAACAAATGTGTAAAAAAAAATAATTTTTTTTTTATATTTATATTAGATATATATTATATATTGTTTTTTTTATATAGAAAAATTTTTTTACACATTTGTTGAGTGCCATTATATATATATATATATGTTATTTTTTTACTTATTTGTTTAAGAAAACCACGAAGTTTTAATTAGATATCCTTGAAAATGACTAACAAGTCGAAATATCGGGAAAATTAAAATAATAAAACTGAATAATAAAACAAAACTGAATAGTTTATGTTAATTCTTATTTAGTTTTTATTCTTCACTTGTCTATAATAAGCTAAAATAAAATAAACATATTTAAATAAAGAGAGACAAGTAATTATATAACATTTTGATTATTAAAATTTTGTATTTGTCGAGAAGTTCCATTAAATAAAACGAAGGTATCATCTACATATCTTGAATATGATATTAATAAATTTTTGATGGAATATACTAACTTATTACCAAACATCATAAGAAATCATTTAAAAAAACACAATTATTCGATATCATTTAGAACCAAAAATAATTTATATAAAATTTTAAAACCAAAATCTAACATCAATTATGGAATTTATAAAATAAATGTGATACCTGTGACAAATTTTATATAGGGCAAACAGGAAGAAGTTTTTTAGAAAGATTCAAAGAACATATTCCAATGAACAAAAATAAACAAAATTAAAGTCACTTTTTGCAAATCATTTAAATGATAATAACCATAACTACACCAGTTTCGAACAAAAGTTAGAACCTTTGCATTTATGTAACAAAGGTTTTTTAATGGATTCTTTAGAAGAGTTTGAAATTTATAAAGCTTTCAAAAAATTTCCAAATTTAATTTTAAACGACCAGCTATTATTTAATTCAAATACCTTGTATAATTCAATTTTGTAAATTTCCATTCAAAAAACTCAATTCATTTATATTTCATTCATAATATTTTGATCAACATATCATATTTTTCCTAATAACAAGAAAATTTTATATGTATACAAATTATTTTAAAATATTTAATTCATAAAATGTTAGTATGCCATTTTTCATTCAAAATTTTTAATATGAATATTTGTTTTTATTTATATTTAGTTATATATTTTTTATACCCGTAGATGAATGTATAACATTCGAAACGCGTCGAATAAATACTATATACTTATTAAAGATTATTTTGTGGAATTATTTTACAATAATTTATCATCATAAATTATTGTTTTAATTTAAATTATATAACAACTTAGAGACCAGAATAAAATTTCTTTTATATATCTTTATAATAAATAAAAGTTTATTTAAAATATAATTATTAATTAGTTGTGCACTATATAAAACGATATAATGACAAAGAAAAACCATAACGCTAGAAAATATTTCAACTACAATGAAGTAACCAAACAACAAGTTTATTTAACTTGTAACGTTAAATTATCCGGGGATTACACTTCGAATTTAGTGCGGCATATTCAAAATATGCATTTAAATTTATTTATTGAATGCAAACAAACTGTTTCAAGTAACAAGAAAAAATTGGAAAGTACAGAAACAGCTTTAAACAAAAATATATGCTACAAAATCAAACATTCCGTCTCGGCTATTTGGGAAGGATGCATCGAATTAGTTTCTAAGGGTGGTCTACCATTAAAGTTTATTACATGTAATGGGTTTAAAAAAATTTTAGACCCTTTAGTCAAAGAAATGAATTTTGATATGGCCTTAAATGAAAGCAATTTAAGAAAAAAAATTAATCTATACGCCGAAAATATTCAATCAAAAATTTCTAAAATATGTAAAAACAAAATAATATCTCTGATGATTGACTGCTCAACAAGGTTAAACCGCAGCATATTAGGAGTCAATATCCAATATATTCAAAACAGTCAACTTCACATTAAAACTCTATCCATGGCACTTTTAACAGAAACGCACACATCAGAATGTTTAAAACAACAGGTAATTCAAACCTTAAAATTTTACGAAATAGACCTCAAACAAATTTATTGTATTACAACCGATAATGGGTGTAATATGATTAAAACTACAAAATTATTGCACTCTCAATTAGTTAATAATGAAAATTTCGATGAAGAAGATAACCACGATATAGGTGATGCGTGCAATTTAAATGAAATTGAGCAATTAATAGAATCGGAATCACCGATGATTAACTGCGTACGTTAAGCTGCACATACACTACAACCTGTTGTGCATGATGTATTAAAAACATCTAAAATGGCTGAAAAATTGGATGCAATCCGTAAACTTTCAGTGGAACTACGAAAGCCTACTAATCTTTATAAAATAAAATTTTGGAAACTAAAACTTCCAATTTTAAACGTACCGACTCGTTGGAGTTCGTCGTTCTTTATGGTAGAACGTGTACTTCACTTAAAATCTTTCATCGATGAAGAATTAGGTTTAATTCATGAAAGAAACATAGATTGGGACTTTATGGAAAATTTTATCAATTCATTTCAACCAGTTAAAAATTCCACCATCAACCTACAAGATTCCAACATAACAATTACAGAGTTTTACAAAATTTGGTTAGAACTAAAAATTCAACTAGCTGAGAAAACCGACGAAATTAGCAGATTGATACTAAATTCAATAAATATACGTGAAAGCAAATTACTAGAAAATAAAGTAATATCTAATGCAATTTTTTTGGATCCTCGTTTCCATTTTTTATTAACAACTGAGCAGAAAGCAATTGTCCAAACCCATTTGCGATCTCTGTTTAACCAAATTATAAATGTAGATTCTCCCAGTAGTTGTACTGCAGTTCAGGAATCATCTTGTTCAGTATCGTCAACATCCATAGAATCAGCATCATCAACATCATCTCAAATAGAATCAATATCGCAGGGCAGGCCAAAGTTAGCAGATTATTTGTCACAATTAGACAGACAAGCAATTGGTCAGTCTAGTCTTTCATCGTTTGAAATTGCATCCAAAGAAATTGAAAATTATCAACCATTACGACTACAGCCAGAATTAGATGTTTTGCAATATTGGGAAATACAACAGTACCCAACTTATACAAATAAGCCAGAGTAGTATTTAGTAGTCCTGCAACCCAAGTTAGCGTTGAAAGAGCATTTTCCTCTTTAAAACTAATACTAACCGACCACTACACTAGATTAATGGATAAAATTCTTAATAAGGTTTTGCTTGTACGTCTTAACTCTTAAAACTGAGTTTTAATTTTAAATATTATAATTTTATAACTAAATTTTATAAATAATGAATTGTTATTGTTTATTTACCAATTATAAATTGTTATTGTTTATTTATTAACTGAATTGTTATTCTTTATTTATTATTTTATTAACTATGAATTGTTATTGTTTTTTACAAAGAAAAGTGTATAATAGTTATTTGTTTATCTAGAACGAAAAGTGAAATTTTAAAGTACGAGCTAGTTGTTTACTAGTGAGTACCTTTTACTAGTGAGTACCTTTAAAAGCACTTTTCGTTTGAGGTAAATACAAAATTTTATTTCAAACTGGAAATTTATTAAAATAAAAAGAAATGAGTTTTAAATTTTGCTCAAAAAGTTGAACTTTAACGTCCTAGGACTTTATAAAATTTTATAAAGTCCTAGCACTTTAAAGTTCAACTTTTTGTACCATAAATAATCTGAAAAATGTCGATTTAGATATCAGTATGAAATAATAGCTATTTATGTATTAAGGGCAATCACTCGAAAGCAAAAAAGATACTTTATGGCTGAATTGCATACAAGATCTTTTGTACGAGTAAGATTCTGTACTATTTGCATAAATAAAAATGCATATATTTACACAAAATAGTAAAATATTTTTTAGAAAATTATTTTATCCAAGTAGTTTTTCGAAATAATAACTTTAGGCATTGTTATTTCAATTTTAGGCATTGTTATTTCAATTTTTGCATTGTTATTTCAATAGGAAAAAAAGGCCTGATTTACGAACAATTTTTGAATCCCAAAAGTGCATTTTACGGTTTACTCGTACAAAAAATTATTTTTGTACGAGTAAACCGTAAAATTCACTTTTGCGATTCAAAAATTGTACATAGCAGGCCTTTTTTCCCTGTTGAAATAATAATGCTAAAAGTGAAATAACAATGCCTAAAGTTATTATATTACTATTATTTCGAAAAACTACTCTTATAAAATAATTTTCTAAAGAATATTTTACTATTTTGTGTAAATATATGTATTTTTATTTATGCAAATAATTCAGAATCTTACTCGTACAAAAAAATCTTGTATGCAATTCAGGCATAAAGTACTTTTTTGCTTTCGACTGATTGTTTCTCTCGGCTAACGCCTCGAGCAACAATTTCACTCTCAAGCGGAAAAGACATACTTTATGCCCTTAATACATAAATTGCTATTCTTATACGAATGTCCGATATAGAAGAATGAAATAAATGTTACATTTTTAACAGCAAAAATCGATTACTTTTAATGAAAAATCTAAATTTTATGATTGAGTGAGAGTAAAGCTGACTCTCCATTAGTCTTTTTCATCTTTTTTTCTAACCAAAATAGAACGGGAAACCATGATTAATTTTCTAAAGAGAGAGTAAGACGAATATCACAATTTTTCATCGAAAAAATATTTTATAGGATTGGAATTATGACATTTCACCACTATTTTTAATAAACATCTAATTTTATTATATATTTTTGACAATGTCGTATCCAATATAGACTGCTAGATAATTTTAAATATATGTTTTCAGTGTAAAAGTCGTCTTTTTCCATAACAAAGTCTTGCTCTATAAACTTTTTTTATAGTAGAACACTTTTTTATAGTATATAACTTTTTTTTAAAAAAAAAAGTCATGGAAAGTAAAAAAAAGACATGGAATAAATAAAAAGTCTTCATCTTTTTTCCTTTCGCACTTATATGATTTTCATATCTTCTATTTCACAAAATAAAAAAGACGAGAAAAAAAGACTAATGGAGAATGACCTTTAAGGTCCATTCTCCATTAGTTTTTTTTTCTCGTCTTTTTTATTTTGTGAAATAGAAGATATGAAAATCATATAAGTGCGAAAAGAAAAAAGATGAAGACTTTATTTATTCCATGTCTTTTTTTTTTGCTTTCCATGACTTTTTTTTTTAAAAAAAGTAATATACTATGAAAAAGTGTTCTACTATAAAAAAAGTCTATAGAGCAAGACTTTTTTATGGAAAAAGACGACTTTTACACTGAAAAAATATATTTAAAATTATCTAGCAGTCTATGTTGCATACTAGGCCAGTAATAATAGGAGAAAAAATTAGAAACAAATAATTCGTTACAGCAAACTGACAGCGGGATATTGTAGAACACGATATTGTAAAAGAGGGAAACATAAATCGAACCAACAGCTGCTATCCGGGGGGAGTGGGGTGGGTTTTTAGGGGTTAAAGACAGTTTTTCGTGATTTCTGGCTAAACCGTGCATCCTATCAAAAACAGTTATATGTAAAATTGTAGGAAATATTGTAGGGAATAAAAAGATCTACAACTTTTGCACGGACCATTTGTACCCTAACCTCAAAATTTTTCGAAAAAAATGCGAAAAACCGATTTTTTTCTTTTTTTCTTTGACAACAAAAATTTTACGAAGCTCAAACGTTGGCAAAAGATACCTCTATTTATTGCAAAAAGGCAGTAATTTTTACGGAGGGAAATATTTAGACGTTGTTGTTAAATTTAATTTTTTTCAAAAAAAAAAAACAAATTTTTAACTGCGATTCCTCTTAAAACTACGCCTTCTACAGAGTTCTGTTTTGGTCCACTTACTCGTTGTTATGTCTACTTTTGATAAATGGTAAAAAAAAGGTATAACGCTAAGGAAAAAATGGCGGGAAAATTGAAAGTACCGAAAAAAACACTTTTTTCGTGGTAATTTACATATTTATCGTTGAATAATTGTTACTAATTTATAAAATCATTTAAATTTTTATGATTACGCAAACAACGATCATTGTGAAAAACATTTATGAATAGTAGTTATATACTTTCGTTACTTTTAGTTTATTTAAGTAACAAAAAAGTAAATTTTATTCTTCAAACATGGCTATCTCAAAAAGTACCTTTTTGTTTTCTTTCATGGTTTTTTATATTTTACATACATATTTGTTATTTACTCACAACATATTAAACCTACAGACAATCGTTATTTTTTGAGAAAAAGACATTTGAATATATTATTAGTTTGATTTTTTTTTGTACTTTGTGCCATACACTAAAACCAAGTTTACTGATTCTATTAAACTTTTTTTGGTTTTAGAAGGTACTAAATGAGGCTTAAAGAAGGTACTAAACAAGGCTTTTTTGGGTTTTCTGAAGGTTTGATCTTTTACCCAAAACATACTCAAATTACTGACAGACATTTTGTTCGACGATCAAAACCCATTCGAATATTTGCCAGCAAAATATGCCAGTTGCAGATTTTGCTGAAATTTCTCAAATAGATAGTAAATTTTCTTTTCAATTACAATGAAAAATTCATATTAAATTAAAACATATATCATATATTATAAACTAAACTAAAATAAGTATTAAATAATTTAGAAAAATGAAAATTCTGCCAATCCGATGTACCTTTGAAATCAAATTGCTCAAAAACGGCTTAAGCAATTTTATCAAATTTTTTTTTGTTTAATAGGTGATTAGTTAATCGTTTGAAAAAACATTAATTAATTGTTTTTGTAATTAATTTTAAAATTAAAATATTAAAAAAACTTTTTTAAAGATGGCGCTTGGGTTGAAGATCAATTGGAATTTAATTTATTTTTTTTTGTAAAAACAGTTCTATCCTTACTCTAAAATATTCCAAATGAACAAGGCGGCTAATGTTCGTGTTGTTGATATAAGTAATTTTAAAAATTTTTAGTACAACTAAAATTGTAATTGTTGATTTTTTCTTCGAACAATTTCTATCAAGTTCGAAAACTAAAGGATATAATTATTCATAAATTTATTTCGGAATGATCGTCGTTTACGTAATCATAAAAAAATTAAAATGATTTTATTAATTAGTAAAAATTATTCAACGATAAATATGCAAATTACCACGAAAAAAGCGATTTTTTCGGTTTCTTCATTTTTCCCGCCATTTTTTCCTTAGCAGCATACCTTTTTATTACCACTTATCAAAAGTAGACATAATAACGAGTAAGTGGGCCAAAACAACTCTGTAGGAGGCGTAATTTTAAGAGGAATCGCAGTTAAAACTTGGTTTTTTTTTAACGAAACGGTTTTAGGTTGTTCGTTATTTTTTTCCATTTTTGCGTTTTTATTTGTTTACATTCCCATCGGACGAATTTTTCCGGGCGTACTAACTCCACTATTTCAGTTGATATTGGTTTTACTATTGTTGTTCGTAGTGAATTTGAATTTTATATAATTTTATTATCGAAATGTCGAACCAGTTAGATCCAAGTCATCCATTCTATGGGTTGGAGGCTGCTGAACTACAGGTTGAATGTTTGGTTCGGGGTGTTAATTGCAGGGGGGACAATTGGGCGGAGGAACTACGAAACCACGCAGAAAATGGTACAGTTCCAATATCGGTGTCTCACGCGAGAGATTTGGTAGCAGAATCTCAAATGGTGGTGCAGACATTTTGGATCAAGTAAAACGACTTCAGCGACCGACAAATCAAACCTTTTTAGACGATGTTGCGAATCGCATCTTACACTATACAGGTAGAATGAATAGGTTGGGTTTTCATGACGACTTATAAGAAGCCCGCACCTACGCTAACTCTCAACTATCACGCGCTTGGGATATGATAGGATCGCTGTCAACACGTCCAATTTTGCAGAATAAACCAGGAGTATCATCTGCACCATCTGTTTCACCTACGTTTCAACCAGATGAGAGATCCACTCCGATTCCAGTACAGCCAATAACTGACACAATACATAGTTTAAATCGTCCAAACCATCAACAACAGAGACGGTCAGAACAATTACCACCGGCTTATTTCCAGCAATCAGGTTTGAGAGCTGCAGACCTGGCAATATCAATGTTGGGTTCATCGTTCCAAGGCGAACAATTGTATAATGATCCGGCATTGGCACACCAAGCTCAACAACAACAATTTCAATTGATTTATCCACAAGTACCACAGACACCTCAACCACCATTATATCCACAAGCTCCACTTACAGCACCACCAGGCCAGGCTGCCAGAAGGGACCGTGTGTCCTGGGACGACCTTAGGTCTATCGTTCCGCGATACCTCAAGGTAGCGGCCGATAAAGACTACTTGAACTTAACCCATGAATATGAGGAAGTGACTTACCCAGCGTTAAGGGAAGGACTCCTGCGCACCTTCGGTACGCTCAACGACGTCAAAGCAGTGTTACGTGTTCTACTGAACCGTAAGCAAAAAGTCAAGGAGAGCGTATACGAGTACTTTGTGAAAGTGGGTTCGTTGAACCGAAGATTAGATCGACGATTTGCTGCAGAAGAATTATTGGAAATCGCTAGGGAAGGACTGAGTGTGGAACTTAGAAACGCTACTTTTGCTGCAACAATCACAACTATGGACGAGCTTCGGACATTGTGTCAGAAGTTCGAACGTTTGTGGTCCACACCAGTCCCGACCAGAACATCAAACTTAAGAATTAGCGAGCTGCAGCAAGTGGACGACTATGAGGTGGATGTGGAACCAGAACAAGACGGATATGTTGAAGCTGTGGATTTGCAATCAAGAAGAATATTACAGCGACCTGTCATAACATCTGATAATAATCAACCTGGTCCATCAATGTCTAGACAACCAATAGTCTGCTACAGTTGTGGAGTGAATGGTCACCGAGCTCCGGATTGCCCACGTAAAAATCGAATCAAACTGTATTGTTGGAAATGCAATAAGCCTGACGTTATTTATGCAAACTGTTCATACTGTCATCCGTCGTTAAACTATCGTCCGAGAGTACGTGCTTCGGGGATGGTAACTTTGGTTCAACATTCAATGAGCCCGAAGAAATCGACGAGAGACATGGCGACACAAGAAGATCTGCCGCCACTCAAGTAACCAGAATAAATTCATCAGTTACATTTAATTTCCCATCATTACATCGAACATATTTTAGACGTCTTGAACGTAATATTAGAAATTGGAGGATGAGGAAATTATTTCGCAAAGCTTGTATTTCATCTATCCTTTCAGAAACAAAGGATCTTTGGCCGCGATTAGAATTAGGATTTTGGATAAAAACATCTCAGGATTATTGGATAGTGGAGCTTCCATCACAATACTTGGAAGGAATTTCTTGGAATTATTGGAATCATCAGGTACAACCTACCGTAAATACACTTCGTGTATTCGTACGGCGGATGGTACTGCAAATAAAATTTTGGGTTACATAGAAGTTCCAATAACCGTGAATGGCTCTACTAAACCAATGCGGTTTCAAATTGTCCCTGGATTACGAGAAGAGCTCTACCTGGGCATAGATTTCTGGGAGAAATTTGGTATTGTTAGTTCCTTTGTTAGTGAACTGACTCGTACAGAGACAATAAATTTAAATACACATAACCTCACCACTGACCAGCAACAAAAACTGGATATGATCAAGGATTCTTTCCCGTCATTTGAAGTGTCTGGGCTCGGAAAGACTTCTTTGGTTGAACATGTCATCGATGTTGGTGATAATGCACCTGTTAAACAGAGGCATTATCCCACATCGCCGGCTGTTCAACTAAAGGTTTATGCCGAACTCCACCGAATGTTTCAAATGGGCGTGATCGAGGAGAGTAACAGTTCGTGGTGTTCGCCAGTGGTCCTGGTACAAAAAGAATCTGGTAAAAACAGATTATGTATAGATAGCCGTCGTGTCAATTCACTCACAAAAAAGGACGCTTACCCACTTCCCTTGATTGATGGCTTATTAGGTCGTCTAAATAGCACAAAATTCATTTCTAGTATTGACCTCAAAGATGCTTTCTGGCAGATTCCTCTGGCAGAAGCATCTAGAGACAAGACAGCCTTCACAGTGCCTGGTCGTCCATTGTATCAATTCCGGGTTATGCCCTTCCCCTTGTGCTGATCCAGACAAGGTAAGAGCTGTCGCTGAGTATCCAGCTCCATCAACGGTTAAACAAATACGTCGTTTATTGGGAATGGCCGGTTGGTATCAACGTTTCATACCAAATTATGCAAGCGTTGTATCACCGATTACGGATTTATTGAAGAAAAGTTCTGGAAAATTAAAATGGATATTAGAAGCGCAAACAGCTTTCGAAAATTTAAAAAAATTGCTGACTACAGCACCGGTATTAGTAAACCCTGACTATAATAAAGAGTTCTTATTATGCGATGCGAGTCTGACAGGGGTAGGTAGCGTATTATATCAGGTCGACGAAGATGGACAAGTGTCCGATAGCCTTCATGTCGAAAAAACTAAACAAAGCTCAGAAAAACTTCGGTTTCTGAGCTTGAATGTCCTGCGGCAATTCTTAGTGTGAAGAAATTCAGGGGCTATGTTGAAGGTCACCAATTTACAATTGTGACTGATCACTCAAGTCTGAAGTGGCTAATGTCACAGAAAGACTTGAGTGGTCGTCTGGCTAGGTGGAGCCTAAAACTTCAACATATGGATTTTAGCATTGTCCACCAAAAAGATACCTAAAATATAGTCTCTGATGTTCTATCTCGTCTTTATGACGATACACACGAAGAATTGACGGAAGCATTATCACATCATGTTAACGACATTAAACTCGACAATCGGCAATCGGTTATCGGCACAAACAGTATACGGATATGATATCTAAAGCTCAATCATCACCCAAGGACTTTCCTTCAGTCAAAGTCGTGGATGATAAGCTATACATACGTATTGACCCAAGACCTGATGCAATATCTAACGATGTTCCTGTGTGGAAGCTCTGGATACCGAAACCGATGACTTCAAACATGATTCAGAAACATCATGATGATAGTACTGCTGCTCATGGAGGTGTTAAAAAGACATTAGAATTACTTCGACGTCTTTATTATTGGCCGGGCATGGCGTCACAGGTAGACAACTATGTTGTGTCCTGCGTCACATGTAAACAAACAAAAGCTACGAATCAGATATTGCGTCCTACGATGCCTACGATGCAATATCAATTCGAAACAGCACGTCCATGGCAGAGAGTCTATATAGATTTTTTGGGACCGTACCCTCGTTCTACACTTGGGAATACGGTACTGTTAATTGTTCTGGATCATGCAACGAAGTTTGTACTACTGAAACCACTTAGAAACGCAACTTCACCGAAGTGAATGCTTTTCTGAAAAAGGAATTGTTTCTAACGTATGGGGTACCAGAGTTTCTACACAGTGACAATGGCAAACAGTTCACTAGTAGGAACTTTCAAAATCTTTTGTCAGATTTCGGCATTAAACATATTAGAACCGGTGTCTATAGTCCACAGAGCAACGCGTCAGAGCGGGTCAACAGGTCAGTTCTAGCAGAAATTCGAGCGTTCATGAAAGGTCAACATACCAAGTGGGATTCACAAATTGGTGAAATGGCTTATGCACTGCGGGTCGCAGTACATTCAGCTACCAAGTTCTCACCGTACTATTTATTATTTGGTCAACATCCAATATCGGATGGAAGTACTTACCATTTGATGAGATCACTACACATGCTTGGTGAAGATGCTGGTGAAGAAATCGAACGCTCTGATCATTTGACCATGCTCAGAACTCGCGTGCAACAAAACCTAAATATAGCTTTCCAGAAATCTCAACGTTATTACAATCTACGTTCTAAGCTACGAACCTTTGAACCACAACAACGTGTGTTTGTACGGCAACATCATTTGAGTGACGCTACTAAGAAGTTCTCGGCGAAGTTGGCTCCAAAGTTCTTACCTGCAATGATTAAGACTAAAATTGGAAATGTACTTTATGAGTGCATAGATATGAGCGGTAAGAGTCTTGGAGTTCATCACGCGAAGGACATCAGGGAATGATGTCTTTCGTTCGGTAGGGTTGTTCCTTTGCCTGTTTGTCGTCCCTGGGACTCACATCTGCCGTGTCACATTTTACGGGTTTTATCGAGGGTTGAATGGTGCTGACGTTAGATGGATGAATGGTCGATTTCAGTACTCACTGATAGTTCCTAGGACCTTCATGAGTGTTGAAATCGATCATCGACCCTGACGTTGGTTACCATTGATAACTCGATCCCAGATACAGATTAATTATTGGTAGTAGTTCAGTGGTTTCCTGGCATAGAGGGGATCACGACGTTTTTGTGATTTCAATGTTAAGTATCTTGATTCTTACCTTGAATTCATGGTGTAACGTCGGTGAAATTTTCATTGCTCAATAATAAAATTAATTCCAACCTCTTCATCAATTTATTTAACTATTTCATCTTTCTCAGCAATAAAAAATTTAAAGATTCAAAAATTAACGAACAAACCTAATATCAAATCTTAATTTAAAAAAAAAATAACGAATATAAATTAAATTACGGAGCTCATTTTTTGAACGAAAAATATATTTTGTTTCCTCAACGTTGTTATATCTTCGTTTCATCGAAATGTCAGAAATCATATTTTTTCTTTTTTCAATTTGTGTTTTAATTTAAAAATAACGCTAACACATTTAATCGATTCCATGTTTATCTTCGAATGGTAAAACATACATTTTCTTTTGTGAAAAAAAAGATATAATATTTAAAAAAAAATAAAGTCAAATTAAAGTAAAGAAAAGATTTCTTTTGTAGTGGGTTTACTATATTCCAATTTTTCTTGTCAAAATAAGAACAGTAATAAAAATATAAAAAATTTAAGATTTTATGTTAATCTACAAAAACTGAAAAGATTCATTTATTTTTTTTTAAGTGTAAAGGTGATAGTGACGTCATTGAAGAAATAAAATGGTGTTATTCTTTTTATCCACAACATAACTAAAATCTAAAAATGTATGTTATGATTATAGTAAAAGTGAAATTGTCCAGTATCTACCTGATTATTGAAAGATATTGATTTGATAAAGAAAGGAAGTTTTATTGGGGAAAGGCTGATTATTGAAAGATATTGATTTGATATAGAAAGGAAGTTTTATTGGGGAAAGGCTGATTATTGAAAGATATTGATTTGATAAAGAAAGGAAGTTTTATTGGGGAAAGGCTGATTATTGAAAGACATATACATATAACATCCCGGAAGAAGTTTGTGCGTTGGTGTCACAAGAAACGTATATTAGACAACAATCAACCGGAAAAAGAAGAAATTTAAGATAAGTTCCTTTTTTTTATTATTATATTTATGTATATTTTTTTTTGTAAAATGATAGGCTAGTGTGCTATTTGATTAGAGATTTTCCCAGATTCAGGTTCGTTTGAGGTACAGATTGCTAACTTTTTTGATATTTTTGTTGTAACTAAAGGTCCAATTTGATTCACAATAGTGAATATTAACAATTTGTAACTGCAGTTTAACCAATTGGCGTTTGAAATAATTGGTGTTATTATAAATTCAAATCGACGAAATTTAAAAAACCACAATCGAAATTTTAAAAAACCAAAATAAATATGATTATCACTTTTGACTGTACATTTGATACTAATTTTTTTGGGGGAATGATTTTACTCACTTATTTGAACCTAAAATAGTTTTTAGTTTGACAAACACTTCATGAAAAAAATATAAACACAAGAAAAATGAAAGCGAATTAAAAATATTTAAAAACAAAAAAAGGACAAAAAATAACAGCAACAAACTAAAGTTATTGAAATCCAAAAAATTTCAAAAGTATGTGGAACCACACTAAAGGTGTGTGTACCGAGTTTCAATTAAATTGGGAGACAAGATCACGAGTTGTTGAAGTTTCAAGTAAACATTTGTTGATTAAAGCGCGCTGCGCTATACACTTGAGCTAAGCTATGCTAACTGTACGAACTATCTTTTTTGTATATAACGTAATTATACAAAAAAACATTACGGAAACAAAACATTTAAAAAATAAAATAAAAACGGAAACATTACATTTTTTTAAAAACCATTCGCATTAAAAAATTATTTTTTTAAAAATATGTTCGCATAGCTTAGATAAGCTCTAGCTAGGTTTTTTTTATTTAGCGTATGGTTTTTGTTGTGACACATTAAGCTAATAAAAATTAAACTTAAAATAGGTAGATTTTTCTATGAAATCTACCTAAAACAAAACATGAATACACATTAAATGAGCTTACAATCGATTTGATTGCGCGTCTTTTAGTTAAAAAGTAATAAGTAAATATATTTGAACGTTGGACAGTACATTTGAACATTAGATGTTTACATCGAGTGAGTCTATCCATGCTACAACATCGGGAGTTGCCAAATGGATGTCTGAGATGTCGCCATTGTATCGAATTGGACACACAGTTGCAATGTGTTTTATGGTTTGTTGTGGAGCACCGCAGTCACATTGAGGCAACTCTGAAAGGGTATCTAGCTAGGTAAAAGTAAAAAATTATTTTAAATGTCAAGAGAGTTTATTTTGATTGTTGCCTATCTCTGAATATCACTTATATTTTCACTCAGCTCTTTATTTACAATTCATAATTGCAAAACATTCCTATCCTAATAAATCTGCCCGCCATATTTCGTTCAATTTTAAGATTCCTTCAATTTGAAATTATTGTTCTGTGCGACAAAGTTTGACGAAATTTTTTCGATGTACTGAAAATATTAAATCATCAAAATTTATAAAATCGAATAAAAAATCATATTATCGAAATAACATCGAGAATAGTAGATATAAGGAATAATTCATTACATCGAAAAATAGGATATATCAGTCTTATGAATATTCAATATTCAAATGTCAGATATTCGCAGTATATATCCCAAGTAACAATTTTGCTCTAAATATGCTTTAAGAGCGCTCTTAGAGCTGATTTATAGAGCTACGTGCTTTAATGTTTGCTCTAAAAGCGCTTGCAGAACTTTTATAGAGCTTAGTAAAAGCAAAAAGTGGCGGTTTATAGAGCAAATTAATTTTTTTTGTGGCTCTACAAGAATAATTCAGAGGTACATTATGAAGCGCATTACTCTATATAGCAATTGCATAAAAGCGTTTGTGGCAATCGTTATAGAGCTTTATAGTTTCTATCAAATTTTTGTATTTAAACATTTTGCTCTAAAACGAACTCGAATTATTTCCTAAAATATCCGACGTAATTTTAAAAACGAATTCATCCGAATAATAAGATTTATTAGATTTTGTATTAGACTTTTTTACAGAAAATATTTTGTATATTTTGACTTATTAAAATAAAATGGAAAATTGTTGGAATTATAAACTGAATTTTAAGTAGGGATTAAAGTGAAAAATCCGTTCCAGTAATTTTTTATCGTATATATTGATACGATACTTTCAAATTTTCAATGCGCTCATGAAATATGTAATAATTATTTTCAATTTCATTTCAAAATTACTAGTTGTTGAAAATATTTATTTTTTTTATTTTAATGACAAGCGGGATTTTAAACTGTGTTTGCAAATTTTAGCATGATTTAAGAGCTAATCCTAAATGAATTATTTCAAAAAATAAAATAAAACCAAATTTTATCTTCATTCCAAATATGGCCGACTTTTTTATATTTTCTTAGAATTAACATGGACGGATTCTTGAGCAGTTGAACAGTTGTTATTTATTTATGCATTTTAAAAGCATTTTATCTCTTTATATTATTATTCATTTTTTTGCTTTATTGAGGAATCTGGCGCTTCTTCTTTAAGGTTGTTATAAAGCAAGCAACCGTATATGATTATCCTTTTATGTTCATCAGCGAAACAAACTGAAATACAAAATAATAAACAAACATAATAGAGCAGTAAGCTCTATATTAGATGTTTTTGTTGTTTACAGCGTTTTATTTTTTCTAATAGAGCTCTCATAGTAAAATCATAACCTTAAACGATATAGTGTTGTGCATTGAATGATGTTGTGTGATTAATCGATTTAAATATTTAAAATTTAAGAAAATTAAAATTATTTATAGTATTTTCGTGATTTAAACCATTTTCGTGAAATAAGGTTCAAGTGTAAGTGTTTTTATTAGATTCAAAAGCGATCTATTCAATTTTAATTTTTTTGAAGTACTAATTAAATTATTAGTATTGTGTAAATTATATTTACGTTTATATTTCATATTTAGAAATATGTCGTTTAAAATAGTGCAGGAGCTCCAGACACGTGGATTTGTGTTATGCATAATACCCGAATTATTCGAGGAGAATAATGTTTTTTGGTATCCACCTGCAAATTGGAGTACTAAACGGCGAAAGTCGGTGATAAAAAATACTTTCGCTAAGCCCGATAAGGCTACTTGGGTTGCTCGTCCATGCGTTGTAAAACGTAAGAAAATAAATTCATATAAAATTGCGGAGCAAGTTGAAGAGGAGCTACTAGCGAAAACCGTTGCAACTGCGACTGAAGACGAATTGTATGACAGTGAAAATGAGGAACTTCCAACAAAAAGGTGTAAAAATCCGTATGCATCGAGATCACCGCAACTCAGTTTTAATCAAATAGCAATTGATTGTTTGAACAACGAAACGCCCACCTATACAAATGTACATTGCTTTCAGTCTTCAGACAATATCAATACATCAACAGAAAAGGCTGCGGCAAGCATTGTGGAAATTAATAATAACAATATAAGCAGCATCCATAATAATACTGTTTGTGAACCACTCTCGCCTATGGAAAGCATTTATGTTATGAATGCAATGCATGAAAATTCAAATTCTGACAGTATGCTGCAACGAATTTTAAAAAATCAAAGTGACATCACAAAAAATCAAGAATTATTATTGGAAGAAATCAACGAAGTTAAAGCTAAAGTGATTAACGGATTTGCAAAAATATATACACAGATTGATAATATGTTCTCAAAAACTAAAGTTCCATTACAATCTCTGTCGACTAATCAACAGGTTTTTTCAACTGCTGCTTTTCACAAAATTGCTAATCACCAGGATGCTAATGATCTCAACAATGCCTTAAAATGTGAAAAATACATGGAGGATATGGTAATATGATATTAAGTTATATATCAATATGCTGAGATAAAAACAAAAATATATTTTCAGGTTTCCCAAATGGCATATATAGTTGGCAAAGGGGGCGTTCGGTCTGGAGACGGGTGGACATGCTGCTATGAGCTTATAGACACAATTTTTGAACGATCCTTCTTAACGGAATGCTCTTGGACTGGTGCTTCAACGTCTAAGGAGGATGGAAAAATTCCATTTCTGTCATTTAAAAACATTATAGTATGCTATTCCAAAATAATTACTAATGCCGATGAAAGTTTTTCGCTTAGTGCTACCCAAAATTTTTTCAAAAGTTTACTTCGTAATTCAACTCGATTTTGGAGCCAAGATACAAAACAAATTCGTAAATCATCTAAACGATGTCGACGCAAAAGTTGTAAAAGTAACACATTAAATGTCGAAATTTTCGAAATAGATCAGGAAAATTACTCGAAATCGATTAATACAGATCTCTTAAGCACAAGGTAAGAATTTTAAAATTTTTTTGTTGTTGTGGTCGAATATATATAATTTAGATATATGATCATTTTAGCGAAATAGAAGGTGAAGCTGTTGTACAAATTAGGCCAGAGAACACATAAAAAATTTAAACACAAACATATTAAAGTAAATGGAATTTATCTTATTTATTATTTCTGTAATATATTGAAATTATGTATTTTTATTTAACTAAATTTTTATAAAAAACGATTAGAAGTATAATCGTATATGAATTAAATATATGTATATGAATTAAATAAATGATTTATAATTTATTGTAAGTAACATTATATTGATTTAATTTTTCAATGTGTGATTAAGGGGTATAAAAACTATACTATCATTATTGTAAGGAATAGCTACGAGCTTGCATAAAATGTTATTTATATTATAAAGCGCTTCTTTATCTTCATCTAATCGACAAATATGTATATTTAATCTTGATGACTTAATTGGTGTTGAAAAAAAATCAGCTGTTATCTTTAAGGCTTTGCCTATTATTTTTATTTGATTATTTTCTGTTTTAATTATTTTTTGAAATCCAACAATTTCATTAGTTTGAGTTAAAAACCATTTATTAGACAATTATCTAATAATAGATAATATAAAATGTTTCAAAATTATCTTGTTGTATGTTCCATCATTGTTTCGACTTTCCAATTTTGGAACATCTATATTGACTGATTTATTGTATTTATAAATCTTAGTAAGCTCTCCAATTCTTTTGGCCGCTTGAGCCAATGGACAAGTACCTGTTCGTAACATTCGTTTTAACAAAAACAGTTTGTTTTCAAATGGGTAAGAATTGAATGTGTTTAGGTTTCCAAATCTATAAACTTCCTCAACTAGGTGACATAAATTATGGACGTTACTTGTAATTGAACCCCTTTTATAAAGTTCAGCGTATCGATCAATATAATGTTCCAATAACAATTTAGCTAGGGGAAGAAAAATTCTATACATATCGGTGTAGCATATAGTAATAGCACAAAACAAAGCTAAAAAATGTTCATATGCATCATTTCATATCTCAAGAAATCTTTCAAAATAACAATCCCTAAATACAACAAAAATGTGCGATATTCTGTGCCTTTCCAGTGCGTTAAACAGTCCAGTCCTCTTGCAGATCTGTGTATCTCCAATGGCATTTTTAATTGTTTAAGTTTCTGTGATATATTTTGTGTATCTGCTGCAGAAAATTTTATATCGGTTAGTTTAAACTCTCCATTTGTCCATCCAATTAAACATTTTTTCATTATTCCTACAAAAGCATAACACGAATTATTCAGTGATACATGAAAAATTTCTAGCTAAATAGAATCAAAATTACCCAAGTCGATTAGATGTAGTGAATCACCAACAGGAACTTGTTCTACCATATCAATCGGTAATCGTTCTAAAGGTGAACATAGCTTATGGTGGAATCCATAAATTTTATTACGAAAACCTTCATCTGTTCTCTTAATACAATCATTTTAAACATCCATGTTTTCCATTAAAATATGTAACACCTGTAAACAAAATGAGTAACAAAATTGAGATAATACTTTTTCTAAAATACTTTATGTATGTATACCTTTTATAAAAGCTCTTGCAGGTGAATCACAAATAAAACATCTAATACTGATTTTAATTCGGTGACCTCCAACAGTAATACCATTTTTCAAAAGTTCCTTACATTCGTTCACAAACTGATTTAAATAATCGTGTAAATCTAGCGGTTTTCCTTTTCCGCAATATATACCAATGACCATAGGATTAAAAAATTCAATTTCAATAATGGAAAAAAGAATGGGCCAAAACTGTGTTTGAGAACTTTTATATATGGGCAAACCATCAATATTAATATTTAATGATATGCTGAAATCATGGTCTAGATTATTACGAAGTATTGTCTTAAACAAAATTCTAAGCCTTGATGCCAGTAATACCCATCGCCAATCGCAATAAAGTTATTTGAATAGGGTGTTTGTAATAAAGTACGTGGATCTCGAGGAATCCTTATTTCAGGCAACACATTCACTAGCAAACTTAACAGTTTTTTCAATGCCTGATGCGTTATATTATTTCCCAATGCCCAAATTGTAAGTTCTTCTTTAAAGTTGGTTTCTGCATCTCTTTCTTCATTCAGCCCGGATTCAGGATGTTCCTCAACACTTAACTCATCTATCCAATTTTTACTGACATAATCCTCTTTGACGTTTTCCTCCAGCGCCTGAATACCAGCAGCCGCAGGAGGGATCGATTTTGATCGATTATGATCAATGTTGATCTACGGGTTTGACTACCCTGCGTACACCAGTCCCTGCCATTGACATACGAGTTAGCGTGAGATATCACATACCACTGGCAATGGCAGGAGATGTCATTAGCCAAGATGATATCTTAGGGTGCTGGCGGACGAACTTTAATTAGTCAACGGCAGCACTTCCAGTCTTAGCTGGGCAGCGTTCCGTAGCGGTACCGCTCATTAGCTCTTCCGAGGAATCGAACCAACACGTAGTTATGTGTGGGGTTTGTGCCTCGATTAAGGTGGTGGGCGGTGCGTCTGGGGTGCGCTGCATCAGCTGGATTATTGGCATTTAGTTTTGTTTTGTTTTCTGCAAATTTCTCACAATTTGTTTTTCACTTATTATTTTGTTATTATTTCTTCATCTTATCATGAAATATTGGCATATGTCATATTTTGTAGTATGATAGGATTTTTTACTTAGTTATGCATTTTAAAATAAAACACAAAAAAATAAAATAAACATTTTGATATATATATGGCAGTACAACCGAAAAAAAATAAGTCTGCAAGTGGTAAAGCAAATTTGCGCAATCCACCCGCCCATAAAGCGGCATGTCCACGGAATTTGCCAAGGTTGGCAAATATCATGATATTTATATAAATATCAAAATATCCGATATATATCAGATATATATCCGATATATATCAAGTT
This sequence comes from Diogma glabrata, assembly GCA_963693315.1. Classification (NCBI taxonomy): domain Eukaryota; kingdom Metazoa; phylum Arthropoda; class Insecta; order Diptera; family Cylindrotomidae; genus Diogma; species Diogma glabrata. The sequence continues at coordinate 230,952,326 of OY856188.1, read as the reverse complement.
CTGATATTTATTTTTGAATAAGTTGTTTATCTTGAATATTATACAATATGTGGCCCTTTCCACACTTGTATGCAGTGCAACCCATCACTTCCTCGTTTTTTACCTCTTTGCCTATAAACTAGATTCAAATATGACAGCTCCTATTTAGTTTATAGGCAATTTATCAAGCCTATTCGTCTATATCTTCGATTGCACTTCGAGTCCAAATGACGAATACGCTTGTTCGCTTTGTCTTGTTTATTTGACCAAATTGCATCATCAATATCCACACAAGGTTGTACAACTGGTCCAGTAGTGGTTCATTACTGGCGACTAGTATTGCAGCAATGGTCGAGCCCTGGAAACCATAACTGGACCATAAACAAAATGTTACTCGATGATAACTCGAACAATAAATGACTGCCATTAAAGGGCCAGAGATACAAGCCCTCAATGGCCCATACAAGGTTATACAACTAGTCCAGTAATAGTCAATTACTGGCGGCCAGTAATTCAACAATGGTCGGGTACTGGTCCAGTAATGGTCAATTACTGGCGGACAGTAGTTCAACAATGGCCGGGTGCTGGCAATCATGACTCATAGTACTTGCAACTATGACTCAGCCATTAACATAATTTTTCATGTTGATAACTTCGTACAATAAATGGCTCCCATTCATTTGTCAGAGAAAAAAACCAATACCCCATACAGGGTTGTACAGCTGGCCTAATAACAGACCAATAATGATGACCAGTATTGAAGTAATGGCCGAGTACTGTCAACCATGACAAGTCCAATAAAAATATATAAAGTATTATCATTTGTAATTTTACATAAATTAAATACAAAATAATTAAAATAAAGTAAAAATGTCTAAAGAAAAAAATTTAAAACTTATACCAACCTTTACTTTATTATTATAGTCATTCATCAGAGATACGATAGTTAAACTATATTTCTAATGTAGTGAAATTTAACCAAATGACCTAGATAGGCCAATTCATGTTTCAGTACTGGCCCAATAACAATAGGCAATTAAGGCTAACCATTAACGTGCCATTTAAAATTGTCATTTAAAATAACCTTTACTGATTAATTTCTATAAACCGTAGATTGGTCGATTCATGGTTCCAGTAATGGCCCAATAACAATAGCTAAGTATTCATGGGTCGGTATTTAGCCATTCAGAGGTAACTAAATACTGGCTATTTTCTGTTAACCATAGATAGGTCGATAAATGGCTCTATAGTACTGACCTGGCACAATAACAAAAGCCATGTACCGTTACCCATTAATGGGCCAGGAAAACATTCCATTCCACCACACCATTGGGGGTGTATTTCTAAACTGAAATTGAAATACATATTTTGGAAATGGTGTAGAATCAGTTAAAAGCGCCATTACAAATGGAATAAATTCTGAAATAATTATATTTAAATAATGAAGTATATGCTTCTTCTCTTCGTTTAATCGTTTACCTATAAATCGATGGTCAAGCATAAATTAGCTAGGTGTTGAGGTGCATTTAAAACCATGTCTCTCCTTCGATAAAAAGTTTCTTAACTTCAACAGGTTGTTCTAGTTTAAGATCTGCTTCAAGTTTATGCTAAATATCTACTACAACGGCAATAGTCGTTTTCTCTCTTTGAGCTCCATCTAAAGCGACTGCTATTGACTTTAGATAACAAAGCATATGTTTAGCATTCATTACAATATTTATGTCATAAGTTTAGTTATGTCAGGATCTATGCCAGCTTCATGGTTTTGGCATAGATGAACCAGGTTATCTCGACTTAGCATGCGTTTTGCGGGCAGTTCTGCGACTGTTAACAGTTTTTTCAACTTTAAGGTAGGAATAGTTAATTATTTCATTTTTTATAAATATCATGATATATATCAGGGAATAAATATCGTGATATATATCAATGATATATATCGGATATATATCATTGATATATATCATGCCAACCTTGGAATTTGCAGGGACAAAACATATATGAATCAATAAAAAATTTTAAAATACATGTTCAAAACATCTGCGGATTGAACGCTAACCATGACCACGTGCAACATCATCTTGAGCACGACAAACTGAACATTCTATTCCTTACAGAAACACAAGTTTCTGAAAATTTTCTCTTTATAGAATCGCTTAATTCCAAATATAGGCTCGAATCAGCTTTCAAACTCCATCAGGGCGTATGCGCATTCATTCATGAGAGTGTTGCGTACACGCGCTTTCCAAATTTTGAACTACACGGTGACGGCTTCAATACAATGGTTTTAAAGATTTGTCTTCCAGAAATGACTTTTTTTTACAATAGCTTTATACCGGTCCCCCAACAAACGTAACCCAAACTTTTTTAATATACTGACAAAAATTATGGACGAGATTAGAGCAAAGTCCCCTAATTGTGAAGTTATCGTTACCGGTGACTTCAACGTCCACAACAAATCATGGTTGGAATTCTCCAAATCGACCGACGATGTTGACAATAGTGGAAAATTGGCAGAAATTTTTGCCGCGTCTCAGGGCCTATTCCAAATTGTTAAAAGCCCGACTTTCACTCCCCGTAATGGCGGTGATAATAGTTTTCTACTAGATCTCTATCTTACCACAATGCCAGATATTACGAGTGTCGATGTTGCGAAAGGTAGTATTGGAAATTCTGATCATTATTTAATCTCATCAGTTATCAAAACTGATTTACTTAAAACTACAGCTCCCAAACCCCGTAAAATATTTCACTACTCAAAAATGGATAAGAGTGGTCTTCAAAATTTTTTCCATAGTTTCCCTTTCGACCGTCATTGTTTTTACACTGACAATGTAAATGTTTCTGCTCAAAACTTTACAGAAACCATCCAATTTGCTATCAATAAATTTGTCCCTTTCTCCATAGTAAAATCCAAACAAAAATACTTGTATTCGAAAGCTGCCAAAACGGCACTTAGAAACAAACGTAGATCATTTAATATTTGGATTCATAACAAAACTCCCACTAATCGATCCCAATATCTAAAGGCCAACAAAATATCTAATCAGATTATCTCAAACGAAAAGTCCGAAATTGACAGAGCGAAAGCCTCAAAACTTACGTCTATGTCTGTTTCTGACAAGAGTTTCTACAGTGCCATTAATTCTTTAAATTCTGGTACAAAATTTTCTATTCCCCCTATTATTGATGGTGATTTAATCGTCAATGATCCCGCAAGAAAAGCTAACTTGTTCGCTGAACGCTTTGCTCTGAACTCCACTGTTTTGGAAACTCCTAAAGAAATACCCCAAATCCAGTCTTCAGGAGTTAATATGAATGAACTTCACTTCAAATCCAAAATAGTCGCTAAACTTTTAAAGGGGTTAAACATCAACAAAGCATCAGGAATGGACAATATTCCACCCATTATTTTAAAAACCTTTTCCAAAGAACTTGCACCAACTTTAACTAAAATATTCTACCAATCCTACAAATCTGGTATATTTCCCTCGTGCTGGAAGTTGGCAAATGTCCAGCCCGTCCCCAAAAAGGGACCAAAATCCGATATCTCAAATTATAGGCCAATAGCTTTACTATCGGTCCTATCCAAAGTCTATGAGCATTATATTAATACACATATTTCAAAGTTTCTGGAAGAAAATCATTTAATATCCGACAGCCAATACGGTTTTCGAAACAAAAGATCAACTACCGATCTATTAAACTATGTAGCGCATTGTTGGAACAGCATACTTGATAAAGGTGGTGAAACATACGTTATCGCTTTAGACTTCTCCAAGGCATTCGATCGAGTCTGGCATGCCAACTTAATCAACAAGCTCGTTGCGTACGGTTTTCATCCCAATGTTGTGAAGCTGATTCAAAATTTTCTATCCGACCGATACATTTCGGTAACCTTAGACGGATATTCTTCTGAGTCTAAACTAATTAACGCTGGTGTACCCCAAGGCTCAGTATTGTCCCCAACCCTATTTTTGATTTATATCACCGAATTGTTGAAAATCACCAGCAACCCAATAAATAGTTTTGCAGATGATAGTACTCTGCACAAGTCGTTCGAGCCCCTTCCTTCAAAAGGTAAAATGCACGAACGAATTAATCCTGCCCGGAGAGACGCTGCCATAAACGTGAACAAAGACCTGAATAAAGTCGCCGACTGGGGTGACCAAAACCTTGTCAATTTCAACTCCACCAAAACACAGCTGTTGATTGTTTCCAGATTAAAGACCGAGTTCCCCAAAGATATTTTATTTAGTATGTGTGATGAACCAATAGGTGAATGTAAAAACATTCGTTTATTGGGTGTCACAGTTTCAAATGACCTACTCTGGAACGATCATGTAATGGCGATGGCAAAAAGCGCGTCTAAAAAACTCGGCCTCCTAAATAGATGCAAAAAATTTTTCACTCCATACCAATTGCTCCATGTTTATAAGTCCTATATTCGTCCCTGTATGGAGTACTGCTGCCAAGTTTGGGGTGCTGCTTCTGTTTCCATCTTGGCCCTCTTGGACTCTGTTCAAAAGCGAGCTATACGAATTGTAGGTGATCGAACTTTGACATCAAAACTTGATTCCCTACAACATCGTCGCACTGTTGCTGACCTCGTTGTTTTTTACAAATATCGTCATCAGCAGTGCTCAGATGAAATCAGCGGCATCATGCCTCAAACTTATTCTTACCCCCGTTCCACTCGGCAATCGGCTGCCGCAACCAGTGAAACGGTAAAGATCCCGCGCTGTCATACTGGCAGATCGCAGAGAGACTTCTTTGTCCGAACTGCGTACAAATGGAATAGTTTGCCGGAACACTTAGTCTCAGGTGGCTTCAACCCACAGATGTTTAAAAAAAGCGTTAATCTACACCTCAGAACGCCAGTTGTTGTGGGACCCAGGTCTAGACCTAGGTCTTAAAAGGTATTTATGTGTTGTTGTGACACATATTCTAAACCCTATTACACAACACATTTTATTAAAAAAAAAAAAAAAAAAAAAAAAAGCATAATTTTCAGAAGCCCTACTTCTTGTTTGATGCAATTCATTTTCGGCATTTACTTGTATTCCCTCAGGAATAGTTGATAAATTTGTCAACACCTTTAAATTGACAAATTGGGTTATATTTTTTTTCACCTGCTTCCTATAAGTACTGTTTGACTTATACTTTTTCCACAATTTTATATTATTATTATACATTTTACGCGTTAAAACAACACTTTTTCTACGGATTGTGCTAAAATGGTGAATTAAAAGTAAAAAAGTGCTTTATGACATGTTAGAATAATATATGGGCTCTTAAATGGTATCAAAATTATTGATAAGCTCTAAATAAGAAAAAAGCAACTACCAACAGCATTAAATGTGTGTAAAACAACCTTTTATTAAAGCACTTAAATGACAGAGCAATATACTCTAAATATGCTTTAATGTAGCTCTTATACGAGATAATTTTGTGCTCATGGAAGTTATTTATTCGAATATATAGCATGCTCTATAAAACAATATATTTAAGCTCTAGAAGTGGTTATAGAGCTCATTAATAAAGCTAGATGCTCTATAAGCAAAAAGAGCTGGAACTGTTAGAAAACAATGAATTAGAGCAGTGTCAATTTTGTTTAAAGCTCTGAATCGCTTTTAATTACGTTTAAGAGCTATCAGGCTAATTATTTTAACTTAAAGAACTGTAATAGAGCAGATTGCTTCTTTCAGCTCTAACAATTGTTACTTGGGATGAGCAATTTCACGAAGATTCAACATTGTTTTGACTTGACCCCTTTTAATTTTGATTATTTTTTGTTTATCTATAGATAGTCTTTCATAAATAAAAAATACAAGTTATCTTAGAATTTTTTTTTTCGACCAGGGGTCTTCACAGGGTGCCCCTCAATTTTTGGTTATTTTGTGATGTGAGTGCATTTTGACGAGCGATTGTAGATTAACTACTCAATCGATTTTCATAAATGATATGTCGTTGAATAGGTATTAGAACGAAGTTTTTAAAAATGTACACTGTTAATTTTTTGAAATAATTTTTGACGGTGTAACATAAGAAAAAAAACGATGTAATTGAACAAAAGATGGCGCTACACCCTTTTTTTTTTAAACTAAATTGAAGCTTACTTTATATCTAACTACTTGTGAAAGTTTAGGACTAGCGATATTTTTTGTTTTAAAGATAAAATTCGTTGTGCATATGACTGTCGGGAATCAGGTTTTTTTGTTCTGAAGGAAATTATAAAAATGGCGTTATAAGCTAAGAGATTTTTTTTTATGTTAAATATCAAATATTTTATTATTAAATGAACTTTTTAAAATATTATAAAAATTATATATGTAGCACAATAAATAAAATAAATACAATTGTTAAAAATGATTTACTTATTTTACAAACAGAAGTTTCTTTTGAATAGGAAAACACTTCTGCAATTATTTTCTTTGTATTAGATGGCATAAAAAAATGAAATGTTTATTTATCACTTTTAGTAATCACTTGTCACTTATAAAAAATAATTTGACAGTCTCGACTGCAAACAAAAAAGCCGTATAAATAACTAAATCTATTTAGGAACTTTTGACTGGAGAAGCATTATATTCGTATTATGTTATTATGGAATCATAAAGTAAACGATTGTATTTTAACATTAAATTACAAATATTTTATTATTGAATAAAATTTTTAAAATATCATACAAATTATATATGTAGGTTAAAGAAAATAAATATAGTTATTAAAAATTATTTACTTATTTTACATGCAAAAGTTTCTTTTGAGTTGGAAAACATTTTTGCAATTATTGTCTTAGTATTTAATGGTACAAAAGAATGAAATTTTTGAGTTCCACTTATAGTAATCGCATTTTTATATCGATTTTGTAATTTTTCTTTTGTTAATTGATATTCATTTTTATCGGCGTATCCAAAGTTCATGGTAGATTCCCATTTTAAAGCCCATTCGAAAAGATTTTTTGGTGTATCAATAACATCTCTGCTTCCCATACTATAACGGTGTGCAGCACGCTTCAGTGTACCAACAATCCCATCGCAAGGGCCCTTGCCATGGCTGGTAGCATGAAAAGGCCATTCTGCATCAACCTTAAAGTCTTTTTTATGGTGGCATAAGCTAATTAGGTTATGTTTATTTTTGTATTGAGAAGATGCCCCCCGGCCCCGTCGGTGTTATAAATTATTTTCCTAATATTAGAATTTATATGCGTTCTGATGAATTCAATAAGTTTTGTAATGAAAATATGGACTGTAGTACTGTTGTGATCGTTCGAATCCGAAATGAGTATAATATTTCGGTGCTGTATACATTCACTTGCGGCACTTTTAAAATAAATGACAAATGGATGAATAGTAGCTTGTAAATTATTATAATGATAACCTTGAACCGAATCCTAAATTATGAAGGCGTAGTTTTCAGAAAAATCCCCTTGAACAAAGCACTCTCCTGGTTCTAATTTTTTTTCTTTCCTCAATGAATGTAGATTGCTGTTTTGCTATAAAGTTGTGTGGTATCAAAATTTGTAAACGGTAAACAAATTTTTTCATAAATTCTTCTACAGTTTCTATTAAAGTATCCAAATTGCATCGATCAGTGGTAATCCATTGTTGATATTGAAGGATTCCTTTAACGTCAAAATCATATAGTAATCGTTCTTGCAGTTGTTGAAGTTTTTTTGAACATTCATTGCACTTCAAAGTATGACAATCTTCTGTTAATTCACCACATGAAACAAAGTCAATCAATGTTTTATAATTCTGGAAAGCAGCATCAGTAATCCAAGACATCTTAAGTGTTGAATCATTAGCTTTATATTTTGATGTATGGTACACACGCACACATTATGAACTCCTTGGGATAATTTTATACATTCTTGTGGTCGAAGGGACGTGAATTTAGTAAATCCTATTTTCACATCAGTAAACTTATTTTTAAACTCCACATAAGCTTCATTTAATGTATACAGCAATAAGCGCTTTTGTGGATTTACGCTGAAATTGCGCATATTTTCTTTATTGTACATATACAATTTTTATAATATTTTAAAAAGATCATTTAATAATAAAATATTTGATATTTAACATAAAAAAAATCTGTTAGTTTATAACGCCATTTTTTTAATTTTCCTTCAGAACAAAAAAAACTGATTCGCGACAGTCATATGCACAACGAATTTTATCTTTAAAACAAAAAATATCACTAGTCCTTAACTTTCACAAGTAGTTAGATATTAAATAAGCTTCAATTTATTATAAAATAAGATGAAAATCGATTGAGTAGTTTTTCTTGCATTCGCAAATGCACTCACATCACAAAATAACAAAAAATTGAGGGGCACCCTGTGAAGACCCCTGGTCGAAAAAAAAATTCTAAGAGAACTTGTATTTTTTATTTATGAAAGACTATCTATAAACACAAAATAATCAAAATTAATAGGGGTCAAGTCAAAATTTCCCAAAAATTTGCTGAACTTGCGTGAAATTGCTCATATTAATTATTATATTGTTTTATATTATATTTCTATAGAGCGGTTGTTCTGTTCCGGTGTTTACCGCAATGGCGCTGCAAAAGGGGGATAGGGGATAAGAGAAAAAATTCAAAAAATTTTATATGGGATATCAGACAAAACACAACTTGAATAATTTTAAAAATTATCAGTTGTAATTTCCCAAGGGCGGTGATAATTCGAAATAATTTTTTGTTAAAAATTTCGAAAGTAAAAGCACGAGGCCGTAGGCCGAGGGCTTTTATCAATACCACTTGTTTGAGGAATTTTCCAAAAAATTATGAGAATTTATCAACGAACGAGGGGAATTCGTTTAGAAATTTTTTTGCCATTTATCATTTCTTTATATATTTTTTATGAATTATACTTTGGCCAACTTTGATATCAGTTAATTATTTCAAAATTAGACTGAACATTTTTTGCCTTAGTTTTATTTTAATTTAAACCAATGAAATTCTCTAAATGTAATGACATCATTCAATTTCACAAATAACATTTCAATTATACTAATAACAAATATTTATACGTCTGACCTACTGGGATATTAAAAATTATCAGTCTAATTTTGAATTAATTAACTGATATCAAAGTAGGTCAACGTATAATTCATATAAAATATATAAAGAAATGAAAAATGGCAAAAAAATTTCTAAACGAATTCCACTCGTTCGTTGATAAATTCTCATAATTTACTCGTTGATAAATTCTCAAAATATATTAGCTTTCGAAATTTTCGGCCAAAAATTATTTCGAATTATCACCGCCCTTGGGAAATTACAACTGATAATTTTTAAAATTATTGAAGTGTGTTTTGTATGGAATCCCATATAAAATTTTTTGTCTTATCCCCCTTTTGCAGCGCCATTGCGGTAAACAACGGAACAGAAAAATCGCTCTATACATTCATCCAGATGTTTTTATTACTCAATTTTTGATTGCCATTTCCCAAAGCAACTGGCACATCAAAATTAAAGTATGGTTCGTATTTACGACATACACCATGTGCTCTAGCGGATTTTATGTTAAACTAATTGATCATATCAAATTGTAAACATGTGTCAAATACCATATACTTATACTCCAAAAAATATTTAAACCGTATTAAATTTAATATTTTTAAAATTTGTGCAACAATTGGTGTATTTATTTATTCAAATGTAAGTTACAATACTATTGCCTATTATAATTTAATCGCAATTTTATGATTTTAAATAGCAAAATGGAAAGTAACCGTAAAACAGCGAAATATTTCGGTCGCCATTAGTGTCGTACTACAGTGCAAAACATATTTGGGACGTACCACAGTGCAAAATATATGATATTGACGGAGTGTCCATGCATCATATTCCCCGTAAGGTCATATTAAATAAAATAGCATTAAATGAATGGAAACATGTACTAAGGATGGGAAAAAAGATTCCCCAAAACTTTGATCTGTAGCAAGCATTTTAAAAAAGAACAGATTCTAATTCCATTACCACGGGCGAATATATACGAAAAAGGTCAGCACATCAAATGCTTTTCCTTCAGAAATTTACTACAATCAAGCATAATGACGAGGAAGCCAAAGGCAAGAAAACTTAGGTTAAATATAATTAACAAGTAGGTACAATTTTGAAACTTATTTAATGTATAATTATAAATCTTGTATGTACTTATATTTTATTTTCTAGTTTATCAATTGATACGTCCAGTAGAACAGAAGATGGCTCTAGAAATATTTATCCTACTAACAGCAAGGAAGATGAAGTGTGCCACCCGCATACACCAAGTCTGCATAGGTACTCAATTCAACATTCACGAGCGCGGCGTATCTGTGGAAATTAATGGTGAAACAGAAAAACTTAATAAACTATCGCTCCTTATTGATACTGACGAAAATTAAATTCCATGACTGGAATTCCAACTCTAACTTTGTTAGAACGGTACTTATGTAACTTATGTTTATTAATAAGGTCAGAAGAGCCTATTATATTAAGTTGTCTAAAAAAAACAGTATAATATTGACAATATGTCGAATAAAGATGAATATGAAAAATATACAAACCGCTATACTATTTAATATCTCCTCAAGATGTGCTAAAAATTATTTTACCGATTGTGTGCAGTTCTTAGCAAAAGTTTTAAAATGTTGCATATATTGGCAGACTCGAGAAGAAAACCTTAAAAATTTTAATTGATACTTCAATTTAAATCTTTTATACTCATATTTTTTAAATTATTTATCCAAAACAAATCAAAAAGAATAAATTTTAATATTTTACCTACTGTACAGTTCTGTACAGAACGTTCGTTTGAATTTTGATCTGATTAAATAGTTTTTAAATTTCGCTAAGAGAATGCGCTGTTATCACTTTACCAGTCGTCAATGGTTTTTGGAAACAATTCATTCAAGCGAATTCTAGGGTATACCCTATTCTCCAATGCAGTGATTTATTCTATATATCGAAAATTTTCGTGTTATGATATTTTGATACTATGATTTTCTTATTGCATTTTACGAACGCCGATCAAATGATTTTTAGGTTTTATGAATTAAATTTTCGATTATATGATTTTTGGTGATGTAATGTTTTGATGCAGACTTTTCGACGGTGGTTGTATGATATTTCGATGTTACAATGAATTTTCATTTTTAAACCATTCGATGATATGAAATTCTGTGTTATGAACTTTCGATCGATAGATTTTCCGTTCTATAAGACTATAACACTATTCGATGATTTGATTTTCGACGCTATGATATGCGGACTCATTTATAAATATCTTTTTTTCACGCATAATATTGTTTATTTTACCAGGAAATAATAAAACCATAAGAATATTATCTCAGAGAAACACACTGGTTTATTTTAAACATGGGTAGCTAGGATACAGCAGCTAAATTCTTTAAATGTGAAGCGGTGAAGTGTTAAAAATTTCTTCATTTCTTTTCATTAAAAACCTTATCACTTCACCGTTTCACAGTTACAGAATTTAGCTGAAGCACTTAATTAATAATGATAAAAAAATCACTATTAAAACTCTACACATATTTTGTGGGAATACCCGGACATTTTTGATTTGAGAAGCACTATGCACTGCACGAAGCACTCTGTATTGTAAAATCAATATCATTGGAAAAACTAAACTCACCAATAATTATTTAGGCACACGTGTAGCCCGAATCTTGAAAATTTTAATTTAAATTTGATTAGATAAAAAGAAATATTATTACTTTGCCACTTAATATACAATACACTTTTTTCTTTGATTTACCTGGTGGAAAATTTGCAGGTTTGAAAAACATATAGCCATACACATTTCGTAATAATATTCCGATAATCACTAAACTTAAAATAAATGTTATCATTTTCTTGTTTTGTGTTAAGGTTCAAACACAATAGATCCGTTCCGTTCCGTTCGTTTTTTATCCGTCTCAATCCGTTCGTTTTATAAAACACAATACAACCGCTCCGTCTTTAATCATCCAAAAACTTATACATATTTTATTTATATTTATATTTTTATGTATTATTTTATAGATTTACTAAATTATATTCATATTTCATGAAATTTGTTTAAATTTGCTTATTTATATAAATATTTAGAAAAAATAAACAATATTTGAGGTTATGTCTTCCGTAAAAGTTTGAATTTAGCTGCAAACACAATAGATCCGTTCCGTCCGCTCCGTTATATTTGAACTGTCAGTTTATATGTAAAACGGAAATTAAAACACAATGAACGGAGGGGAAAAAAGCGGAACGGACACTAAACACAAATTCAAACTTTTACGGAAGACATAACCTCAAATAATGTTTATTTTTTCTACATATTTGTATGAATAAGCAGATTTCAACAAATTTCATAAAATATGAATATAATTTAGCAAATCTATAAAATAATACATAAAAAATATAAATATAAATAAAATATAAGTTTTTGGATAGTTAAAGACGGAGCGGTTGTATTGTGTTTTATAAAACGAACGGATTGAGGCGGATAAAAAACGAACGGAATGGAACGGATCTATTGTGTTTGAACCTTTTGTGTTTAGTGTCCGTTCCGCTTTTTTCCCCTCCGTTCATTGTGTTTTAATTTCCGTTTTTTTTTTTTTTTAATAAAATGTGATGTGTAGTAGGCATTACAATATGTGTCACAAAAACACATAAAAACCTTTTAAGACCAAGGTAACGGAGCGGACGGAACGGATCTATTGTGTTTGCACCTTTAGTTAATTAACTTATTGTTTTTTCAGTAACAGACAATCATCAACTGAGCTAAAACATAATTTTGTAACAATTTTATACATATAATAACAAACTGCATACATGTAATAACTACTTCAAGCACCAATCGAAGTTGCTAGATAATCTATCTATGTAGAATTTTTTTTACCATTGAATTTTTGACAGATAGGACGCATCAAGAGATAAAAGATGAGACAAAAAGTAAAACAGAGATGCATTATTTATTTTGGGATAAATTTGTTTTGAAAACAATTGCATTAGTTAAATTTCTACTCCTAGTTCGTACCATTTCTGCGTCGTTATGTTAATTATAATTATTTTTAATTATCAGAATTTTATTATACTGCCTACAAAATCATTAATATTGTTACGAATACAGAAAAATCTAGACGATTACAGAAAGATCTAAACGATTACGGTCACTTCCAGGAAAATAAAATCAACAAACAAGTTAATGAAATGAATATTGTTGTTGTTGTCTCTTCTTAGAAATAGGGTCGACATAAACGATTTTATGAATCAAATCAACATAACGTAAAATAATCGAATATTCTAATGTTTTCTCAAGGTTTCTGGAAAGTGATGTCGAATTATCTAGAAGTATTGCAGAAGGTATATAAGAAAAATACCTTTTGTAGTTTTGAATTAGTTTTATTTTAGACCTGCGACAGTAAAGCGAAATTAAATGTAGAATTAGTTTATTTTAGACCTGCGACAGTAAAGTGAAATTAAATGTAACATTAGTTTTATTTTAAACCTGCGATAGTGAAGTGAAAATTGTAAAAGTGATATTTAAATTAGTTTTTGTGAATAAAGTTTTAAGTTTTATTGAGAAGAAATATTTTGTGTATTATTTTGAACGTTGTGAACTGGAAATTTCTACAATAAACCGTTGGAGTTTCGAAGCTGTTGGAAGAATATTCTAGTTAGGAATATTGTTTGCTGTATTGTTTTCCTGTTGTTGTGGAACAATCAAAGAGTTGAAGACTTAATAAAACCTGGTGTTTGTGCTTACTAATCAGTGATCGAACTCAGAAAGAGATTGGGAATTGCGTTTATCGAATTGTGAGTTAGGCCAATTCGAAGTAAGGTGTGCAAAACGTAACATTGGTGACATCGGCGGATTAGTTAGCTGTTAATAATGGTTTTATTAAGTGAATTGAAGGTTCTTGAGTTAAAGAAAGAACTAGAACAACGTGGATTGGCAACAACCGGCAACAAAACTGAATTGACGCTACGGCTTCGACAAGGTATGGAAGCCAATGGAATGGACGTGGAAAGTTACCAGTTTGGAGAGATTAGTACAAATAATGATCTAGTGGCAGCTGATGAGGAGAAAAGTTTTGTTGCAGAAACAACAACAACATTACCATCTGGAAACTGCGATTTTACGCAGTTAATGGCTATGATGCAACAGATGAGTTTGTCAATCAGTCAACAGATGGTTGCCAATAAAGACGAACTCAATCAAAAATTTGATCAACAAAGCTGCAACATCAATCAACAGCTGGAAACAGTCAACAATAACATTGCTGTTAATAAAGAAGAGATTACTGCAACACTTGCTGCAAATAAAGATGAGATGAACCAGCAAATAAATGAGTTGAAAATTGGAATACATCAACATTTGGATGAGAAACTTCTACAAATGTCAACGGCATTCGATGGAAAAGTCGAGAAAATTCAAAGCGAAATCCAAGAATTAGAACAAAAAGTGCTTGACGAAAACAAAAAGGTACTTTCCAAAGTTGATGATTTCGAGAAACGGTTGCAAGATGTTGAAACGAATAAAGTCACTTCACATGTGGTACAACAAATAGCAAATATTAAACTAAAGCCACCATCGTATGACGGTACCACATCTTTCGGCATCTTCAAGTTCCAGTTCGAAACCGCAGCTGATCAAAATGTTTGGAACGCTGAAAATCGTCTTGCTGCATTGATAGTTGCGCTTAAAGGTGAAGCAGCTGAAACATTACAGGCAGTGCCGGAAAATGATCGGAAAATTTATGCAGAGGTGATGAATGCATTGGAACGTAAATATGGTAGCGACCATAAAAAGGAATTATACAGAATCGAGTTAAAAGGTCGCTTGCAACGGAATGGGGAAAGCCTTCAGGACTATTCTTCGGCAGTGGAACGGCTTGTACATTTGGCACACTCGAACACTCCACCATATTTTATGGAGAAAATGAAGATCGAGGCCTTCATTGATGGTATCCGAGATCCAGAAACCAAGTTCAAAGTAATGACTACACCTAAGGCGACTTTCCATGAAACTGTCGCATACGCAATGCAATATGAGATGGTACAGAGGATGTGTATGCCATCTGGTGGATGCAGAAAAAGGAATGTAGAGGGGAACATCAAAGGAGAAGTATTGGCACACAGAAGTGGAAGCGACATCAGATGCTGGGTATGTGACGAAGAGGGTCACATGGCGCGGGAGTGCAAGAAAAACAACGAAGCAGATAGATCGTCGTTTTCTGCGAAGAATATGGGAGTCGAAGACAAGCAGCACGTAGGGTTCAGGAACAGCAGTAGAAAACTCCTGTGCTGGATATGTAGGAAATCGGGCCATATCTCACAGGACTGCTGGAACAGGAAGCGTGATAGATCTTCGTCTCCTATTCAACGAAAGTCTGTTGAAGGTGCAACTGTAAAGCCAAAAAGTGAGGCGAATGCAGCCTACATTCCAAATTCAAGAATTGCGGTAAATGGTGAAAGCTTGGGTATCAACGGACAACTTGAAGGTAAAGGTTGCTTCATGACACTGGATACAGGTTCAGCTCGAACATTCGTTCGCAAAGGTTTAATTGACGGTGTTTTGGAACCATCAGATGGATTGAAACTCCAAACAGTAACTGGAGAATGCGCTGAAGTAGAAGGTAAAAGAATCGCTGAAATAAAATTGGGAAATAACTGCTATCAACAAGAGGTGCTAGTGGCTGACATTATGGATGAAGTCATTTTGGGAATGGACTTCATGAAGGCGAAGGGATTAGTCTTCGATTTTGGATGTGGAATCCTAAAGGTTAATAATGTTGAGATGCCACTACTTGTGAATGAGGCAGAGCCAACAGTTATTGGCAGCGATGAGGAACTACGCAGTGCGGAGGAAAATCCAGCACCATCCAAACAGATGAGGGAGAGAAACGTCAACCGATGCAGACGATTAAATAAATGCCGAAAGTTAAAAAGGAAACAGGTCCAAGCCCATAACGAAGTGAGCGATGTAAAAGAGATGGTTCAAATAGCTGCAAACGGGGATGAATCGCAGCTGAAAATGAGAATGGTTCGGAGACATGGCATTGTGAAACTCCCAAAGGGAAATGATAAGAAGCACTTTAGAAATAACGAGAATCCCTACTCATCACGGTGGGCTGACATAAAACAAAGCAATGGCCCAGTACTTAGAAAGGAACCGGAAGTAATTCTAAACAGCCTGGGAAATAGGAAAAGAAAAAAAATGTTTTTGGATTCAATAATTGGAGGAGAGAGCTAGATCCTGTTCGGGACGAACAGGCTTAAGTGGAGGGTAATGTTACGAATACAGAAAAATCTAGACGATTACAGAAAGATCTAAACGATTACGGTCACTTCCAGGAAAATAAAATCAACAAACAAGTTAATGAAATGAATATTGTTGTTGTTGTCTCTTCTTAGAAATAGGGTCGACATAAACGATTTTATGAATCAAATCAACATAACGTAAAATAATCGAATATTCTAATGTTTTCTCAAGGTTTCTGGAAAGTGATGTCGAATTATCTAGAAGTATTGCAGAAGGTATATAAGAAAAATACCTTTTGTAGTTTTGAATTAGTTTTATTTTAGACCTGCGACAGTAAAGCGAAATTAAATGTAGAATTAGTTTATTTTAGACCTGCGACAGTAAAGTGAAATTAAATGTAACATTAGTTTTATTTTAAACCTGCGATAGTGAAGTGAAAATTGTAAAAGTGATATTTAAATTAGTTTTTGTGAATAAAGTTTTAAGTTTTATTGAGAAGAAATATTTTGTGTATTATTTTGAACGTTGTGAACTGGAAATTTCTACAATAAACCGTTGGAGTTTCGAAGCTGTTGGAAGAATATTCTAGTTAGGAATATTGTTTGCTGTATTGTTTTCCTGTTGTTGTGGAACAATCAAAGAGTTGAAGACTTAATAAAACCTGGTGTTTGTGCTTACTAATCAGTGATCGAACTCAGAAAGAGATTGGGAATTGCGTTTATCGAATTGTGAGTTAGGCCAATTCGAAGTAAGGTGTGCAAAACGTAACAATATGTTTACTAGGTTTTGGTTTTCGATTATAATTGATTGAATTTCAATAGTAATTTATTAATTTTGTGCGTTTTTTTTGTCCATTTCTATGGAACCCCAACAGTTTTTTTTAATATTTTAATCTGAGACACTGAATATTCGCACATGCGCATATGATTATGCGCAGAACGACCAATTTTCGTGTTCGCTGGTAAAAAAAATTCTACTATACATGCATATATGGATTTGAATTTTAATGTAACTTATGTCTTCTTTCTTTCAGATACACGCTAATTTACCAATGGAACACTCCGAGCTAATTCAACTAGGAACTGAATTGACAGATCTGTGTTTAGTTCCTGAAGTATTACATGATTTAACACTCGTTCAAATAACTGAAAAAGATTTTGAAAGTTTTCGTGAATTATTGAGTATAAATTTACGAAAATTGTTCGATCTTTTTAAATCGAATGAACTGATTTTTTTAAATAAAAATAATGAAAATTTAAAATTTCGAACAAATTTCGTTCGAGTTTTATGTGAACAAACAAGCTCAAATAAATTATTTCAAATCGATGATGTTCTATTAAAAATTAATATTGAGTTCTTATTAAAAAATTATTTATATCGACATTTTTTCACTGATGAAATTTTAATCGAAAATTTATTTAATGTGTTCAAATTTAAAATGATTAAAAATACATGGAAAACAAATTATGGAAGTTTGTATGGGTTCTTACAATTTTGTGATGTAAGTAAGATTTATACAGTTTTGAAAAACTATCTTAAACGAGTTTGATGCTAAAGTCTTAAATATTTTTTTTTTAAATTATTTGATTAATATATAAAAACAATTCAAATATATTTCTTAATAGTATCAGTATCATTTGAACTGAATTTAAGAAAATTTCTTTCTTGATTATAATTATCGTTTCTAATCTCGATTGAAGTATTTTTCAGTTATCTTTTGTCCAATAATTTCTTTTTCAGTTGTTATGTGATAAAGAAAAGTTGCATGGATGTCATCAATTGTGTAAAAATGCAGACAGATGTCTATTTATTCTCTCAGTTGCTACAAATTTAGCAGAGTTTTATGATCCAGAATATAAATTAATTGGAATTAAATTGTTCAATTTATTACTGCAGTATATGGTAAGTTTTTGTTTTAATTTACAGGCTCAAATTTTTATTTGGTCTTAAAAAATCCTACACACAGGTTTTGATGGCTACCTCTGCAGAGAGGATTTTTTTGATTATAGCCTTTTTGCGGATTTTTGTTGTGGCAAGGATGTAAAAAGGTTGATTGATGGTTCGAGTGATGTTCGGTTTCGGGACATGTGGTCAATAATTACCCTCCGTCAGATCTACGTGATGGTTGCTACCGATGTTTCCGATTTGCTGTCTGATTCTGAGTCACATGAGTGCTCAATTCTGACTGCAGATTCCGGAACGGAATTAAAATCGTTTGCGAACTAATGTTCTTCATTCGACATGTCTAACATGCTTTGGTGGATTCACGGTATGTTATTTCTGACATGACTTTAGGACTTAGAGTTTGGTGAGATAGATTTACTATCTTCGTACTTAATTAAGTCCAGCGAACATGAATTCGCTCTCATGTTTGTTTTTGTCCATAAAATGATTTGTTTATCGTAGAGAAGGTACGCCACGGTAGAGCCTTATGCTGTGGCAATACTAGATTAAACTGGAGGAAGCTCGGTATTCAGAGTGCCGGTGTAGCGGTTTGGATTTGGACTTGGTCTTACCTTCGATTCCCACTTGTGCCTGCTGTTATAGCTCCTAGGATCATTTAGTCTACTAAGACCTTTGATTATTAAATAAATTATTATTATTAATTAAATTACATTCTACAAATTTCCAAAATACAATCAACATTTCTTATCTTAACACTTTTTAAAAAGGTTATCTTTAATTGTGTTTAAAATTTGCACGATGTTGAACTTTTTTACTTTCTATAACCTATAGTTCAGGATAGAAACAAATATTTGTTATTGTGATAAGCATTTCAATTAAATATAAAAAAAATTACGAATTTCGCTATAGTTTTTTAATGTTCACAAAAGATACGCATTATCGAAAAATGAATCCGAGAAACAGTATCGAAAAAGTTTACAACCCCACAAAACAGTATCAAAACCTTTAGGACATAATAAAATAGCTCCGAAAATATTTATTTAATCAAGAAGGCTATGTGATTTTACTGAAATTTAATCTTTAAAAATTACCATTTGGCATTTACCAACCAATTACCAGTGATTTGATTTTTATTAAAAATATTTTTATCCACGAATACTAAAGAATATATGCTTTCCATGCGTATGTCTTCCATTGTAATTGTATTCATTCCACAACTAGTGAATTTGATTAAAATTCTTTAACAGTTCTATAGTTAATTCAATGAATTATTTGTGATATCACATCACTCCGATGGAATTTATCCCATCATGAATAATAAGGCTGAATCTAACAAAATATGGTGTGCAATTCATGAAATTTTTTTGCTATCCACAAAATTGTCGATCGATCTAGTTTCGAACCGATAAGAACTTTTACAGCATTACACTTTAAAAACGTATATCATTCGCTTCTCTTCAGGGCTAGCCGACTAGATAAACTACTAAAAAAACTTTAACGCTATATAAACCAAAATTGGTCTACTACTCTAGCGAAGTATAAGAAAACAAAAAACTTTCATAAACATATGTTTATTAGATTCAGGTTTAGCCAATTTGTTTCTCTAGTTGATCACTATTGTTGTTATACTCCAACTAATTTTGAATTGGATAACCAACTTGTATCGGCGAGAAGAAGATGACCATCTTTACTTGTGTCTTTCGACACATTAACCACAATTAATTTAATGAATTATTTGTGATATTACATCACTCCGATGGAATTTGTCCCATCATGAATAATAAGACTGAATCTAACAAAATATGGTGTGCAATTTATGAAATTTTTTTGCTATCCACAAAATTGTCGATCGATCTAGTTTCGAACGAAACTTGATGAGAATGACATACTTTTTTAAAGTGTAATAAAAAGTTTTTCGACTTTTACACATAGTGTAATAAATAGTTATTTGTTTAACTAGGCAGCAAAGTAGTAGATTGACTGCCGCGGCTGATAGTTCATAGCCGAGCGAGCGAGGCTAGGAATTCAGCCAAGGCAGTCAATCTACCTTGCTGCCGAGTTGAACATATAATTTTTTCTCCGATTAATTACAATGATATGTAATTTAATAATTATTACTTTAAAAATAAAGCAAAATTTTAAAAATGAAAAAAAAAATCGATTAAAAATATTTTTTTTTTAATCGCAATATCTGTTTATTTCTATGAAGTCTAATTATTTTGCTGCCTAGGCAGGAAAAGTGCCACTTTGCTGACTGAAATAAGTCTGCAAAATTTATATTTGCTGTCTATCGGAGAAAAAAGTCTTTTTCCATAAAAAAGTCTTGCTCTATAGACTTTTTTTTATAGTGTAACACTTTATTATAGAATATCACTTTTTTTTTTAAAGTCATGGAAAGTAAAAAAAAGACATGGAATAAATAAAAAGTCTTCATCTTTTTTCCTTTCGCACTTATATGATTTTCATATCTTCTATTTCACAAAACAAAAAAAACGAGAAAAAAAGACTAATGGAGAATGACTAATGGAGAATGTGTGAAATAAGTATTTTTGTAGAAGCATTTATTCCTCTCTGCATTGCATGCTGTATTTACGTTTTGGGAAGAGCCTGATAAATGATCTTTTAGTTAATTATATGTCTTATAATTTTCCTTTAAAATATTTTTTATTTTCTTAGGATCAACAAACAATCGCTAAATTAAACATTCATGAAGTTATTTATAGTACACTTTTTCCGAATATCGAAAAGATACGAGAAGATGATTTAAATATTATTCTATGGAAATGTATTTTCAATTGCACAAAATATTTAGAAAACAAAAAAAATTATACAGAATGGAATAAAATTGATGATTTAATTTTAGCATTAAATAAAAAATTAACATTTGAATCAAATAAACATATGACAGTGCTTTTTTTAAATTCGTTAAATAAATTAATGGCGCTTCCAGTAATCGAAAATCATTTCATAAACGATTTGATGTCTAAAGATTTTGATTTTGAACATTTTCATCAGCAAAAGAATAATTCAAATACTTTCTTTGATTGGAATGAAATGAGAATGATTTGTAAAAAAGATAAAAGTTTTATAAGCTATCGCTGGTTGAAGAGATTGTTATCGTTGTATGTTAATGAGATACAAAAATTATGTGGTGATCAAAAAGAAATTGTAATGATTTTAAAAGTAAGTGATTATTTAAAATATCCGAAGAATTTTGATACACTTTAATCTTTAAACTTAGGTTCAAGTATGACTTAAATTTAGATTATTTTTTTCAGTATTTTCAGTTCTTAAAAGTTGTTGAACGTCAACCACTTTTATCATTTATCGTAGTCGTGTGCATTTACGTTTTACATGATTTATTTAATCTATTTACAGGCAATTCATATCAACTATATATTAGCAGTAATACCAATTCCTCCAGAATTAATTCAAAATCAACTTTCTGAGTTTTTTGATAAATTCATAAAAGGCACGATGGTAGTTTTAAATCAAAATTCCAACAACAAATTTATTGTAAAGGTATTAATTTTAAAAATTTATAATTTAGTGCATGTCGTTTTGTTCGATTTGTAAAGAATCCATTGTATGGTACGAATAGATTCTTGAACCATATAATCAGCATATGTTTTTCTCTGCAACTAGTTTGTTTGGTTCTAAGGTTTTTGGCATTAAGTTTTTTATTTTTGTGTAAAATTAGCATTTTCATGATTTTCTTCTATGTTTTTTATTGCAATTATGTTGCAAGTTTTTTGTCGAATGATATTTTGTACGCTCCAAACTCTAAAGTAGAAATACGTTTCATTTACAAGCATTAATGGGACTGAATAGGATAAAAAATTAACACACATCGAATTTTATAAAATACCATTCTATCAAGATATTGAAACCAATTTCTTAGTTCAACTGCCATCATCATCTTAATAAATAGGAAGCCATATATATTCAATATATATAGACAAAACAAAGATATAAAAATTTAAGATGAAAAAACAGAATAAAGAAAAAGAAACGTCAACAACTGTGTGCGAATAAGACAAAACAATCGCTTTTTAAAAAAAACGAGTATATCTCACTAATTCTTAGACCGAGGCTACCCGAAAAGATAAAATGTTTGTCTTTTAAAACGAAAAATACATTTTTTAAACATGTGTTAGTTAAAAAAAAATTATACACACTATGATATTTTATCTAAAATAAATTTTGTTTCTCCATAATTATGATTTAAACCAGGGGTGCCCAGAATTCATGGAAGAGATGGCCAAAACTTTACAAGAACAAGAATGACTGGCCGCACGAAAAAAAAATAAATAAACAGTATAAATTATGTTAATATTTTTTATTCAAATTAAGTCGCGAACATTAAATTCTTGTGTAGTATTACTAATTCTTAGTTCGTTTTTCAAATTAATGTCAGTTAGTCTATTTCTATAGGAATTTGTTAGGAATATTTAAGTTTGAATTTAGTACGTACCAAAGTATAGTACTTTTTTAAACGGAACTTATTATTATTGTGGTATTTGCTATTTTTACAATATTTTTACTGGCCGTACCAAATCATCAAACTGGTCGCATGCGGCCAGATGGCCGCAGTTTGGGCACCGCTGATTTAAACAAAAAATTTCGAAATTATCTATATCTATAATAATAAAAGAAAGTGTTTGTCTGTCAGCGTGCGCTCTGCAGCGAAATCTGTAGCACACAGGAGTCTGAAATTTTGCCAGGAGAAGGTGATTAACAGGTACTAATGCACCTCGGAGCCGAAATTTTAAAATTTAATTTGTTTTTTTTTTAATTTTAATAATTTTAATTTTCCTAATGGTTTGCCTAAATGTATATTTTATTTTATACTTGTAGTCCGGTCAATAAAGCGGGGAAATAAAATAGTTTCTTATAGGAAGGTGAATCAAAAAATTTTTTTTTGCATTAGCTTCTATGAATTTCCTAGGTCATTCGTGACTAGCATGCGAAGTGACTAGCCCCCCCAACACCTCCAAAACTCAAAATTAACCATTTTCTCACCCTCCATTTTTAAAAAGATTGCAAAATATAGTAAAAGTAAAAAATCTGCCATTAGTTTTCCGGAAAACATACATGGGGAGCGGGAAATCGGAAAATTTGGTTAGTTTTCCGACTTTTTACTGTTTTTTTAGCGTTGTCGAACTGAGCTCGAAACTGAAGTTGAATAATGATGTTTCTAATGTAAAGGAGTAAAAATCCAGGAAAATTTCGGAAAACTGAAAAATCTGGTATAGGAGAATTTCAAAATTCGGCGAAATGAGCATGATGCAGGTCATTATATAGGTTTTCCAGGTCGCTGATCATGAATCTGTCATTAGTTTTCCGGAAAACCCACATGGGGTGCGGGAAATCGGAAAATTTGGTTAATTTTCCGACTTTTTACTGCTTTCTTAGCGTTGTCGAATTGAGCTCGAAACTGAAGTTGAATAATGATGTTTCTAATGTAAAGAAGTAAAAACCAGGAAAATTCCGGAAAACTGAAAAATCTGGCATAGGAAAATTTCAAATTTCGGCGAAATGAGCATGATGCATGTCATTATATAGGTTTTTCAAGTTGCTGATCACGAATCTGTCATTAGTTTTTCGGAAAACCTACATGGGGAGCGGGAAATCGGAAAATTTTGTTAATTTTCCGACTTTTTACTGCTTTTTTTAGCGTTGTCGAATTGAGCTCGAACTTGAAGTTGAATAATGATGTTTCTAATTTAAAGAAGTAAAAATCCAGAAAAATTTCGGAAAACTGTGAAAAATCTGGCATAGGAGAATTTCAAATTTCGGCGAAATGAGCATGATGCATGTCATTATATAAGTTTTTCAGGTACATTTCCTTGATTAGATCAATTATCTGATTGGGGATGCTCATTTCACAAAGTGATTTCCAGATAGCAGTTCTGTTGATTCTGTCAAACGCCCGCTCGAAGTCCACGAAGAGTAGATACAGTGGCGAATTCCCATGTGGGTTTTCCGGAAAACTAATGGCAGATTCATGATCAGCGACCTGAAAAACCTGTATAATGACCTGCATCATGCTCATTTCGCCGAAATTTGAAATTCTCCTATGCCAGATTTTTCAGTTTTCCGAAATTTTCCTGGATTTTTACTTCTTTACATTAGAAACATCATTATTCAACTTCAGTTTTGAGCTCAATTCGACAACGCTAAGAAAGCAGTAAAAAGTCGGAAAATTAACCAAATTTTCCGATTTCCCGCTCCCCATGTGGGTTTTCCGGAAAACTAATGGCAGATTCATAACCAGCGACCTGAAAAACCTATATAATGACATGCATCATGCTCATTTCGCCGAAATTTGAAATTTTCCTATACCAGATTTTTCACAGTATTCCGAAATTTTCCTGGATTTTTACTTCTTTGCATTAGAAACATCATTATTCAACTTCAGGTTCGAGCTCAATTCGACAACGCTAAGAAAGCAGTAAAAAGTCGGAAAATTAACCAAATTTTCCGATTCCCCGCTCCCCATGTGGGTTTTCCGGAAAAACTAATGGCAGATTCATGATCAGCGACCTAAAAAACCTATATAATGACCTGCATCATGCTCATTTCGTTGAATTTTGAAATTCTCCTATACCAGATTTTTCACAGTTTTCCGAAATCTTCCTGGATTTTTACTTCTTTACATTAGAAACATCATTATTCAACTTCAGGTTCGAGCTCAATTCGACAACGCTAAAACAACAGTAAAAAGTCGGAAAATTAACCAAATTTTTCGATTTCCCGCTCTCCATGTAGATTTATCGGAAAACTAATGGCAGATTCGTGATCAGCGACCCCTAAAACCTGCTGAGGAGCATTTTCAGTCCTTAATTTTTACTTTTACTATATTTTGCAATCTTTTTAAAAATGGAGGGTGAAAAAGGGGTTAATTTTGAGTTTTGGGGGTGTTGAGGGGGGCTAGTCACTTCGCTTGCTAGTCACGAATGACCTAGGGGACTCATAGAAGCTATTGCAAAAAAAAATTTTTTTGATTTATCTTCCTATAAGAAACTATTTTATTCGGACGATTTCCCCGCTTTATTGACTGGTCTATTGGCATTTTTTTCAACTTTCACTCAGCTATCTATCTTTGATCGATTTTTTTTCCGAAAAACAGAATTATCATTCAAATGGAAAATTAAAGTATAATGTGACAAACAAATTCATTTAGATGAAAATTATATTCATTTATATATTTATTATATACATACATGATACAATTATATGCATCCAACACATTACGTTGTAACAAATATTTCTAATTTACAACAAACATATTGTTAGTTGGTTTGATGTATATAGGTTGGTAGTTGGTTTGATGTATATACATGTGTAAGACATATTTCATTTGGTTTATATATATGTTATACATGTTCAAAATATAGAAAATGGGCGTTTCTTTTCCTCTTTTTAGAAACATTGATGCAGCAAATTTTTGCAATGGAACCTTTGTATTGAAGAAAAGAATTATGAACAATAATATCAAAGCTACAGGTTGAAAGTGTTTTACTTATTAAGAAAAATATGCGTCCCCATTAATTTCAAAAACAAACAAACAATGTAGGTTATTTGAAGAAATCGGTAAAATAGATGCAAATATGTCAACAAATGAAGTGATTTGACTGGTTTTAAATTAGTATATAAGTCTGGATTTATAATTCTTATTATGATATTATTCTTGTTATTATTTTTATATTATACTACAAATTAGTCTTATTATTATGTTTGTCCAATTAAACTCTGGCAGAAATGTCGAAATAAGACGATGGCCATAAATCGACAAAACCCAAAAAACGAAAACCTTCACTAAAAATGCTGTCATTCTTAGACCGGTTCTTCGATTAGTATCAAACATCAGTGCTATGCATATTTAGTCTGCTCTTCAAAGTGTTCTTTCAGTGACATGCTTTATTACTAATAAAAACACACAGATCGCATGTTGAGCATTGGAAATAATTCGTAAAATATATTTGAAAATCCAAATTGACTTTATTTAAGATCAGCAAATAATCTGGATAGATTGATAAATGATATTAGTCAACATGAAATGGTAAAATAAAACAGTAAATTTTGATGCGGTGTGCCTATTTTGTATGGGAAGTATGACGGTTCCAGAATAAGTCATTGACAACTGTAACACCCAATAAACGAATGTTTTGACGTTCACCTAATTTTTCGCGACACATATTAAACCGATTAACGCGAAAAATTGCAAGTGTTTAATTTAAACTCTCCGAAACTCTTGATTAATCACTTTCAAATGTTGACCTTCCGTTCAATGTTCAAACTATCTGGATTGATCAGCCAGAATGCTAATGATCTCTGATATTAATATTTCCCAAATGGAAAAATTAAAATAGGCTCCTTCTATTCTCATTACGACTCTTTGAAATTATTCTTACTAATTCAACAAAATGTACGCACACATAGGCGTAGCAACGTACGCCGGGTCCTGCTAGTATTTAATAAAATAAAATTTGTTTCCAACAAAATATGGTGTCCAATTTATGAAATTTTCTTGCTATCCACAAAACAAAACTGTCGATCTAGTTTTGAACCGACAACAACTTTTTATTACACTTTAAAAAAGTATATCATTCTCATCAGGGCTAGCTGACTAGATACACTACCAAAACAATTTAACGCTATATAAACCAAAATTGGTCTACTACTCTAACGAATTATAAGAAAACAAAAAACTTTCATAAACATGTGTTTATTAGATTCAGGTTTAGTCAATTTATTTCTCTAGTTGATCACTACTGTTGTTATACTCCAACCAAGTTAGAATTGGATAACAAACTTGTATCGGTGAGATGAAGATGACCATCTTCACTTGTGTCTATCGACACATTATCTACAATTAATTCAATGTATTATATGTGATATTACATCACTCCGGTGGAAGTTATCCCATCAGGAATAATAAGACTGAATCCAACAAAATGTGTGCAATTTATGATATTGTTTTGCTATCCACAAAATTGTCGATCGATCTAGTTTCGTTTCGAACCGATAAGAACTTTTTTATTACACTTTAAAAAAGTTTATCATTCTCATCAGGGCTAGCCGACTAGATACACTACCAAAAAAATTTAACGCTATATAAACCAAAATTGGTCTACTACTCTAGCGAAGTATAAGAAAACAAAAAACTTTCATAAATATATATTTATTAGATTCAGGTTTAGTCAATTTATTTCTCTTAGTCCAGTCATTTTAGAAGTTTTAAGCCCAAATCTGGGGAAAAATTCCTATAGAGCTGACTTTTTTTATACACCTTTATCATGGCATTTTAATTAATATGTGAAAAATCGACATTGATATCGTGCCGGCAAAAAAGTTATCATGGTCAAAAGGTCACAAAAATCAGTTTTCCGCGAATATCTTGCGGCCTATTGCTCGGAGGTCAATTGAGGTTAAACAAAAATTGTTTATCGTCCAATTATCTACAAAACATGGCTTACTCATTTTTTTGTAAGATCATCCGTTTTTAGGGTAGAGCGCTGAAAAAGCGACTAGAATGCATTCACATGCGATATTGTATACCGTACAACAAGGCGTAAATTCAGTTACTTTTTATGTTGTCAAGTGTATTACATGTTGTCAAGTGTATTAAAAACATTTATCTGATGTTCGGGTGTTTTGTAGAAAATATACTTATATTATAGAGGATTCGGAAACAAACGACCTCCACTGGCAGATGTTTCGTATTTTATTGCTCCGAGACCCGCTGTCGAGACTGTCCGACTGTGTTTAGCTGAGTTGAGAAATATTTCTTGAGTGTTAAAGACGTTATTTTAGTAGTTTCATGCTATTGAACAATTTTGCATAATGAGTGATAATTGTTTTATATGCAGTGAATTGTTGTCGGATTATGATTTAGTAGAAGCTTCACGTGACTTGCAAACATTAAAAAATGCTAGT
Source organism: Diogma glabrata (assembly GCA_963693315.1). Classification (NCBI taxonomy): domain Eukaryota; kingdom Metazoa; phylum Arthropoda; class Insecta; order Diptera; family Cylindrotomidae; genus Diogma; species Diogma glabrata. The sequence goes on along the minus strand of OY856188.1, from coordinate 230,924,248 downwards.
ATGGAAATAGGTGATGGTAATATTGAATATTTAAATACTGTTGCTTCTGTAAATGTTCATCGTAATTGTCGTGAAAATTATACGAACAATTTGAGTATCGCAACCTTTAAACTACGTCAGGAAGAACCATGTATATCACAGCCGCTAAATTTTTCGGTATTCCATGCCATGACCGGATGTGATACAACTTCAACACTTTTTGGTAAAGCAAAAATTAAAGTCATGAAGATGTTTGCAAAAAGACCTGATTTAAAAAATTCCGCAGAAATATCTCCAAGAAAATTGCGCTTGAGAAGTAGTTGTCGATGCTGCAATACAGTGCTACTAGCAATGTACGGTGCCCCAAAATCAGAATTATTCGATAAATAATTACAGATATCTTAGCTTTGGTAAGCTAACAAAACAAAACACAGGTGTGAAATGCCCGTTATTGGCACCTCCTTCAGCAGCTCAACAGCATATTTTTCAAGTGTATCATAAAATACAAACTAAGAAGAGAAATTCATGCAAAATAGTGGGGTTACGAGTAAAAAAATAACATACTTCAGCCAGTAACAACTTTATTATACCAGCACCCGATGATCTACTAAACACAATCTATTGTAATTGTACAAAAAATTGTGGCGGCAAGTGTGGATGCAAAAAAATGGGTTTGAGATGCTCAAAAGTTTGTGAACATTTCCGTGGGCTTAAACGGGGAATGAAGATGTCGACTACTTAAGTAAAGGAATAATTCCACTCAATGTTTTGTCAGCAAATTTTAATGATAGAGAAACTGAGGATATCGACTATGAGTGAATAAAAAAAAATTATGTATGCATAAAAATTAGTAGTCAGTATTAAGTTTATATTTTTGTATTTTCCTTTTAAATAAAAAAAAGCTTTTATTACATATCATGGATCATGCCTACTGTAAAAACCATGTAAAAAATGCGTGGTGCGGACACGAGTGCATAATCATAATGTATAGTCGCTTTCTGAGCGCTCTGCTAAAAGAATGGTTGATCTTACCGAAAAATGATTGATGTATGTTTTGTAGATAATTGGACGATAAACAATTTTTGTTTGACCTCAATTGACCTTGGACTAATAGCTCGCGAGATATTCGCGGAAAACTGATTTTGGTGACCTTTTGACCTTGATAACTTTTTTAGCCGGCACGATATAAATGTTGATTTTTTACATATTAATTAAAATGCCGAAATAAAGCTGCAAACGAAAATTCAACTCACTAGGAATTTTTCCGCAGTTAAAACCTATAACGACTGGACTATCTAGTTGATCACTATTGTTGTTATACTCTAACCAAGTTAGAAATGGATAACTAACTTGTATCGGTGAGAAGAAGATGACCATCTTCACTTGTGTCTATCGACACATTATCTACAATTAATTAAATGAATTATTTGTGATATCCCATCAGAAATAATAAGACTGAATCCAACAAAATATGGTGTGCAATTTATGAAATTTTTTTGCTATCCACAAAATTGTCGATCGATCTAGCTTTGCACCGATAAGAACTATTTATTACACTTTATAAAAGTATATCATTCTCATCAGGTCTAGCCGACTAGATACACTACCAAAAAAATTTAACGCTATATAAACCAAAATTGGTCTACTACTCTAGCGAAGTATAAGAAAACAAAAAACTTTCATAAACATATATTTATCAGATTCAGGTTTAGTCAATTTATTTCTCTAGTTGATCACTATTGTTGTTATACTACAACCAAGTTAGAATTGAATAACAAACTTGTATCGGCGAGAAGAAGATGACCATCCTCACTTGTGTCTATCGACACATTATCTACAATTAATTCAATGAATTATTTGTGATATTACATAACTCCGATGGAGGGATAACTTCCATCATGAATAATAAGACTAAATCCTACAAAATATGGTGTGCAATTTATGAAATTGTTTTGCTATCCACAAAATTGTCGATCGATCTAGTTTCGTTTCGAACCGATAAGAACTTTTTATTGCGCTTTAAAAACGTATATCATTCTCATCAGGGCTAGCCGACTAGATACACTACCAAAAAAATTAAACGCTATATAAACGCCATATAATGGGATAACTTCCATCGGAGTGATGTAATATCACAAATAATGCATCGACTTAATTGTAGATAATGTGTCGATAGACACAAGTGAAGATGGTCATCTTCTTCTCACCGATACAAGTTTGTTATCCAATTCTAACTTGGTTGTAGTATAACAACAATAGTGATCAACTAGAGAAATAAATTGACTAAACCTGAATCTAATAAACACATGCTTATGAAAGTTTTTTGTTTTCTTATACTTCGCTAGAGTAGTAGACCAATTTTGGTTTATATAGCGTTAAATTTTTTTGGTAGTGTATCTAGTCGGCTAGCCCTGATGAGAATGATATACTTTTTTAAAGCGTAATAAAAAGTTCTTATCGGTTCGAAACTAGATCGATCGACAATTTTGTGGATAGCAAAAAAATTTCATAAATTGCATATTATTCACCACTGTTGGATTCAGTCTTATTATTCATGATGGGATAACTTCTATCGGAGTGATGTAATATCACAAATAATTCATTGAATTAATTTAAAATTTGATTGTTTATTATTTATTTTCGGATAACATCGGTATAAAAATTAGCGAAATAGGCGCGATTCAATCTTTTTTCTTTAAAAGAAATTTTTTTGTCTTATTCGCACACAGACGTTTACATATCTTTTTCTTTGTTCTGTTTTTTCATCTCAAAAAGATGTATATAACTCAGGCGTTAAAAATAGATGTTGTTCTGTATATATTGTTGCTGTGTTTAAGTATTAGAATAAAATACATATTAGCAATATTGTATTTTTTAAAATTATGTCTGCGCACTTATTATTTCGAGTATTTAAGAAGTTTTTTAAAAAAATTATTGAATAATCGAAAAATCTAAATGAGCAACGTGGATTTGTACACATGTTAAATAAACGTAGTGTAGCCAAATTTATATTTGTGATTTTTTCCCCTTATTAATTCTTCTTATCAATACATATAGTCGTTCGTACATCAATTTAGTTATCGAACATAGAAAGTAAATTATAGAAAAGTATTGTAACACAGAACAGAAAAGTATTTTAATAAAAAACACGAACAAAACACAAAACTTGAAAATGTCTCAAAAATAGTAACAGATATAAAAATAATTATTAACTTTTTGGGGTGTTTATTTTATTTGGAACAAAAATTTCATTGGCAAAACATGCCTAGACCAAACAAACTAGAGGAAAAAATATAAGGAAAATTTTCGCCAGCAACGTTGTTGTATATCTCATAAGCTATAAATTTGGTAATGCTTTTCCTGCATTTAATATCCCACAGACTATGAAATATTTGTTATAAATTTTTTTTTTCTTTCTATTAAAGGAAATATGTTTCATGCTGGAATCAATTGTTTTCCATATAAACCATATACCTAAAGAAAAGCTGCAAACAGATTTTGAAAACTATTCAATTGCCTTAAATAAATTGCTGTCGCATATAATATCGGTAAAGTAATAATGAAATGTGAACTATATAACCAAAACATCTCAACTGTGTAATATTTAATATGTAATTGTGTAATTGTAATGTGTAATTTGTGTAATTTTTAATAACTTTGATGATTCGTAATCGATTTAGACACTTTAAAAAAACTTTTTTAATATCTTTCAAATATTTTCGGTTTCTATGAAACCTTCCTCAGGGAAATGTTTATTTCTATTACAGCAATAGTAATAGAAATAAATATTTCCCTGAGGAAGGTTTCATAGAAACCGAAAATATTTGAAAAAAATTAAAAAAGTTTTTTAAAGTGTTTATTTTTATTTTTATTCGATTACGAATCATCAAATTTATTGAAATAAAGCTAGAAACAGAACACGGACGATAACGTCGGACGATAAAAAAAACGTACACAATTTCGCTGTTGTAACCACAACGAAGGCGTCAGCGTGAAAAGCAGTCAAAAATAAAATTGCATAAACTAAAATACTTTGTTCTTTGTCAAAATGAATTTCACAAATTTCAATTTTAAAAATAACTAATTTTTACTAATAAATAAATAATAATAATTTTTCTATTAATAATTAATTTTAAAAATAAAATACAAAATACAAATTATGAAAATATATAAATGAATAAAACCGAACTTTAAACATAAACTGAAAATTCAGTTGACAACTCAAAACAAAACGATTACAACCTCAGAAACGCGAAAAACATCAGAAAATCATATTTTTCAGTTGGCGGCACTGTCACAATAACATTAAAAATTACCCTTGCAGCCAAGTAAAAATAAAATTCATATCTGGAAATAATCATCGCCGACGATAAATTAGAAATAAGCTAGAAACACAACACGGGCGAAATCGTCCGACGATGACGTTAGTAACATTAGAATACACAGGATACATACATTTCAAACACAACTACAGCGATAAACGAAAAAGTTTTTTTCGTCGGAGAAAATTTAGATTCTATTTCTAATTTATCGTCGGCGATGATTATTGCCAGATATCAATTCTATTTTTATTTGGTTGCAAGGGTAATTTTTAATGTTATTGTGACTGTGCCGCCAACTAAAAAAATATGATTTTCTGATGTTTTTCGCGTTTCTGAGGTTGTAATCGTTTTGTTTTGAGTTGTCAACTGAATTTTCAGTTTATGTTCAAAGTTCAGTTTTATTCATTTATATATTTTCATAATTTGTATTCTGTATTTTATTTTTAAAATTAGTTATTAATAGAAAAATTATTATTATTTATTTATTAGTAAAAATTAGTTATTTTTAAAATTGAAATTTGTGAAATTCATTTTGACAAAGAACAAAGTATTTTAGTTTATGCAATTTTATTTTTGACAGCTTTTCACGCTGACGCCTTTGTTGTGGTTACAACAGCGAAATTGTAGACGTTTTTTTTTATCGTCCGACGTTATCGTCCGTGTTGTATTTCTACCTATAGAATCTAAATTTTCTCCGACGAAAAAAACTTTTTCGTTTATCGCTGTAGTTGTGTTTGAAATGTATGTATCCTGTGTATTCTAATGTTACTTACGTCGTCGTCGGACGATTTCGCCCGTGTTGTGTTTCTAGCTTAACACTTTAAGTAGTTCTTAAACAATCTTCATTTAAATTTGTTTTTGTTTATTTTACAGGGTTTTTGATTTGAGGGGTTTAACTAAATAAGGCCTTTCCGGTTTAGTTCCGATCGATAAACATTGAAAAATATAAAAGTGTTTTGAATGATAGAGAAACTAATAAATTTTTAATGAACAATATAGCGAAGTGTCAAACACTCATAATTATATTTTTTAAGAAGGTACGGTGTCGAAGATAGAGTGATAGATAGAGTTGATAGAGTGCTTAACTGAAGTAACATCGCAATTTTTTTACGATTTTGTAGTTCACGCTTTTTGTAATAGTGCCAAAAAAGTACAATGCAATGGGACAATCCAAAGGGACTTCTTTGTCCGTACATCGTACAAATGGAATGCTTAGTCCGAATCAATAGTCTCGAATCTGTCCAATCCACAAATTTTTAAAAAAAAGCGTCCACCAACACCTCAGAACGCATGTTGTTGTGGGACCTAGCTCTTCAACGGTATCTTTGTGTTGTGACACATTTTGTAATACATATTCCAGAACACTTCCTTAAAAAAAAAATTTAAAGTATTTTATTTTCGCAAGGAAGGATCCTTTTTTTGTTGATTTGTAATTTGTTTTTTAATTATTGATATACAGGTGTGACATCCCGTGTACTGCAGTTACTACTATAGTCCAGTCAATGAGCTTTTTCCCGTATAATCCTTACAAGCAACACCGATTTACACAAAAATTTGGATCTAGGTTATGCTTGCCCTCTACTTCAAAGTTGACCCTATGCCGGTGAGTGCTTAAAGCTTAGGGGTGAAAGCTACCCCTTCTCGGGGGTGAAAAATATTGTATTAAAAATAAGCACTGGAATAGATAGATTGACTAATTTTAAGCAACTTTTGTCATAGAAATATTTTTCTGAAAGTCGATACTTTTCGACTTATTCGTGAGTGCATGTCAATTTTTCATAAAAAAACCAAGTTTTCAGTTGAATTTTCATGAATAACTCAAAAAGTAAGTATTTATCGTAAAAATGATTTTAGATTACAATGTAGCTTACAAAAAACAAACAAAATGCTAAGGTTATGATGTCTGTGGACCCAATACAATAAATTAAGTAAGATATGGCGGTTTATAGCTTGCATATGTTCGTAAACAGTAACTTCTTCAAGCCCTTTCAGCCCAAACCTTTTTAAGACTAAGCACTAAAAGAGAATGTAATTATATGAGCTTGTAGCTCTTAAAAATACCTACAAAATGTTTTTTGAATTACTTGATAGATTAAAAACTAAGGGAGTTATGGGTAAAACACTCATAACATGTTTTTGCAGAAATGAGAACACATATATTTGAGCATTGATGAATGATGAATACAGATTATACCTATATTTTAGGCCAGTGTTGTGAGCCGTGCGTACAAAAAATCATAAAATTATTTATTTATTTTTTTTTTATTGGAACGCCTTGAGACTTACAGTTCAAGTAGCACTGCGACCTGTATGTCTATTGTGCTTACCCTAATTGTGTTATTCGTCAGTCGTCGTCTGTGCCGTTACTGGTTGTATTCTGTCATCCAAGGCTTTTATCCTAGGCTTTTAATAAAATTAATTAGCTCAATTGGAGTGACGTTTTGTGGTAATGGAAGTGTTAGTCTTCTATGACCAAGTTGGTTGTATCTGTGCCAAGAGAGTTCAGGACAGCTGCAGATGACGTGTTCCATCGTTTCCGCGTCCGAGTAGCAAAATCTACACCTGTCGGAAAAAAACAAGGCCTATTTTGTTAAGATGGTGGTTTAAAGGACCATGTCCAGTAACGCACCACGTTAAAATTCTTAGAGACTCTCTGTGACTCTCTGGCTTAAACCCTTCTGTGAAATGCAGTCTATGAACGCTCAACACCGCTACAGATTTAACATGTAGGTGCAATGGAGAAAGCTTTAGAAGAATCTCCATTGCTGACGTTGGCGTGGTTTTAAAAGCACCTGTGGCACTAAGACACACAAGCTTTTGTATTTTTGTAAACATATTTTGAGCAGTTATTTGGCGCGTGTTAGGCCACCAAACTAAAGCTGCATATGTTAGAATTGGTTTTATAATACTTTGGTGCAACCAAAGTATCATTTTTGGGCTAAGACCCTATGTTTTCCCAAATGTTTCTGCATGTGAAGAAAACTTTGTTTGCCTTATCAGAGATATATTTCAGGTGTGGGTTCCATGTTAGTTTGCTATCCAGGATCACACCTAAATATCTAACCTCTTTTGATGTTTGCATTGGATCGCAGTTAAGAACAGGAGACTGGAGAAATGAAATTAAAGTTTCTCCTGTTTCTAAAAACGACAATGCTTGTTTTTTGGAAGTTGATCGACAGGCCCAACCTGTTGCACCACTTTGATACAAGATTAAGAGCTGTCTGGCTTCGACCAGCGACAATAGAGTCATGTTTCCCTCAAACCATGGCTGCCAAGTCTTCGACATAGCCTACAATGTTGAAGCCGGAATCATTTAGCTTAGTGAGGACTGAGTGTAGCCGTTCCTAGTGTAGCCGTTATCTTCCAACTCTGTAGCATCTTCATAATCCACGCAATGATAAGCGGGTTTATATTTTTTTTGTGGCCATTTCAATGACAGCATTGAAGTGGACATTGTCAAAGGCTTTCATAAATGTACATACAAGTGCATCTTTATAGTTTAAGGTGCTCTCAATTTCTTTCACCATTTTGTGTAACGCCGTTTCAGTAGATTTCCCAGTCTGAAAGGCTTGCTGGCTAAAGTTGAGAGGGTTTTGTTTGAGATATACATTTCCATTGTTTTTAATAGAAAAGATGTAAGACTTATGGGTCTGTATGATTTGGCTTCATTTAGTTTTTTTCCTGGCTTAGGTATAAAAACAACTTTAGTTTCTCGCCATATCTGAGGAATGTAAGCAAGGCGAAAGCTTGCTTTGAACAAACGCATGAGATATGGAAGAATGATTGTTAGACCCTTTTGCAGAAATACCGGAAAAATTCCATCACCTCCTGGAGATTTATACGGACCGAAGGATTCTATAGCCCATCTCGCTTTATTGGGGGTGAAAATTGTATTAGCTAAATGATCTGCAGTACTTTTAGTTGCAGGATCTAGAAGATGTACGTCTTTGTTAGCATTATCTTCCGTGCTCCATTCTATTGAGCCCGGAAAGTGGGTTTGAAGTAATGTATCTAGTGTCTCAATGCAGCTGGTGGTATACGTACCATTTGGTTTGCAGATTGAGCCTAGAGGGTTTGTGTGATCAGACGCCATCAATTTTTGGAGTCGAGCTGCAGCAGGCAAATTATCTATCGTATTGCAGAGCTCTTTCCAGCTATTTCTTTTTGATTGTCTGAGTTCTTTATTATAATTGGTTTATTAACTCGGTACTCTATCCAATTTTTTGTTGCTTTTGCTCTGTTAAGGAGCTTACGAACTTTATTCCTTTTCCTCTCCAAGTTACCATTCCACCAAGGTACATCTCTGCATCTTTCACTACCTTTGCTCACTACCTTTGTTTGCAATAAACATATTGTTTGTATACAAAAATTGAAGCAGACGCTCGCCTTTTGTGTTAATGTTGCTACTTCCCCACACGGTGTGATGAGCGTTAGCATCACACGCTATTATGAGGTTATAGTGGTTTTTGTTGCAATACTTGATGAGTTTCTCTACCACTTCTGGAGGTGTCTCGTCCTCATCCCCTGGGAAGTATGCAGAAGCTAAAATGAATTTACGAAATCCACCTTGAGGAAGATGAAAAATTATTAAACAGTGTTCATTAACAATTTTTAATTCACTAGATTTGAATATTGAAAATTTTGAATTATATATTAGAGATTTTTGAGCACTTAAACTAAAGCAATTAAGTTATTTTTTGAATTTTTCAATTCGAAAGGACATTTTGGACTTTTTCTTAGAGAAAAATACGTGTTTCGGATTGGGATTCGAACTATCCTCATCAGTGCCAATGGTTCGAATCCGTTTTGGCAGACACGCTATTCAACTAACCTACCTGGGCGATGGTATTTCAAAGTTGAAATTTCATCATTATTTTAACTACTTTAAGTTGAATTTTTCTCATTAGATATTTCTGTTTTATGTAATTTCAATTAGCCAATTCTAGTGTAGAAGTCCATAGAAGTCGCTGGCATCCGCAAAACGGGTTGTATGTAAGGCTGTAAAGGTTCAATATTTCAAAGGATAGAAGTTTATTATCAATTGAAATATTTTGAAAAGAAAAAATGCTAATTTTCTTAGGTCTCATTTAACTTTGATAACATAAAATTTTTAGTTCAATACTGTGATTCATTAGGTTTCGGATAATGTTGGGCCATTAATGGTAAGCCATATGCATATAATAAGTATATTTAATCATTTAGTAACTAAAACAAGTGTGCTTGATGAAGACTCAAAATACTAAATTTTAAATTGGTGTTTTATGCACTGAAAAAAAATGTCCTATTTCCAATCGAAATGCAATTGTTTCAACCTCACCGTGCGGTCATATATGGCGAATCAAACTACGAAATTGCTTCAACAACTCTACAATTATAAATCGATGAAGTTGAGACAATCACACGAAATATTTATGTGAAAATAAAATATAGTTCAATTAATCTCAAATACTTAAACTTTAAAATGAAAAATTCATGATATAAGGTCAAAGAAAGTTTTTTTCAGGGAAATAGTTATTCAGCCCTATTCTGAAATACTAAGTATTTGAATTAAACTCAACGCATTCGATTCGATTTTAAAAATAATTGGTATTCTGAAATACTTCGTATCGAACAATTTTTGACGCATCAAAAACAAAAAATAACGCACAGAAAAGAAATTGAAATGTCAGAAATCTTATACAAAAAAGAAACTGTCAAAAATCTTTTGATTTCTGAAAACTGTTAAAGTATTTTGTCATCTGTTGATTATTTTAAATGTCCTAATCAAAGAATTATTTATTTATATTTCGATAAAAACTATATTAATTAAGTGTGAGTGTTTATTTACTTCAACAAAAACTTAAATTCAAACAAAGCATTAAATTAAATAACTAATACGATAAATCTATTTTTACTAGATTGATAATTATTCAAAAAAATTATGTTAATTAGGTGAAATTTAAAGACAGAACTGATTATAGCAATTGTTTATTAAAAGAACAAAACAAATTAAAAGGATTCTATTGTTTTGTTAAGAAACATATTTTTGGAAAAACCCATGTCCTTCTTTCAGTATCAAAGAAATGAAATAGTTTATTTTTATTTTATGATGTTTGACGCCATAAAGATTAGAAATAATTAGACTAAAATACAATACAATAGCTAAAAACCAATAATAATGCATCTTCTTCATTTAAGTTTGCTTATTTTCCTTAAGAATTCTTATTAAATTTCATTCAACTTTACAATGTATGAAGTGAGTAGAAAAAACAAAATTATTCGATACTTAGTTTTCTAGAATACGAATCATCGAAGACTTTCTTATGCGTTGAAATTAAATTTAATATGAGTTTTCAAGAATACCGATTTTAAAGTATCGAATAAAATTTATTAAAAAAACCGTACGCGTTCGATACTTAGTATTTCAGAATAGGGCTGATTATCTTTATTCAACTACTGTTATATTGGATATAACCCTTTATATTTTAAATAAACCTCATTCTGTTGTTAGGAAAATGTTATCGTGTAGTTGTCCCAATCACAGTGAAATTGTTTGCAAATAATTTTTCTTTGCATGAACAATGAATGACTGCCAACTTCGAGATGAGGTTGTTATGAACTTCAATTTTTTTTTCAGTGTGATATAATACCGATCTATGTTTTGCATTCATTGAAAAATGTTGTTATAATTTTACAAAATGAAAATAACTTAACAGTGAATAAACATAACTTAAAAAATGCAAAAATAATTACAAAGGTAACAGGTATCAACATAAATTTAATTTTATTTGTATATGCAATTGTTTCGAAAAATCAGTACCACAACCAAAACTGTGGAGGTCCACACCAAAACGCCACATTTCCATTTTCTTAAAAAAATAAATTGTGTACCTAGATCGGCTCCAATTTCTGAATTCGATCGAAATCTCAAAAATTTATCTATTCGTAAATTAGAACTGTTTTTCCCCATTGTAGAATAGAGCTTGCTTTAGACATAATGTAATCAGTGTAATAGTGTCATAGCTGGAACAGAAGATCGATGGTATGATATAAAAGTTCGAATTGTTTAAAACAATTAGATCAGCATAATTTGGAAATTGAAAAAAAACAATATGTTGTTATAAATAATAAAATTTATTTAAATGTATGTTAAAATTTAATTTAATTTATTTTTATAACAATTGTTTAAGTTATTTTAAAAGTTAGTATAATTTTGAAAATCAAATCATTAAAATCAAAAGTTTAGTATAATTTTGTAAATTGAAATAAATTTGTGATGTGGTTGAAAACATAAGTTCAAACCGAAATAAAAAATTTTACATAAATAAATTCAAAAGCTAAGAATAAAAATTTTATTTGTGTTTTATCCTACTTAGACTGTTTTTTAAATCACTAGTTTTAATTTCAAAATCGTATTTATTTTGAAAAATTAAATAAAAATGGAACCTGATAGATCAATTAACAGTTCGTTCGAAGATTTGTCGAATGGCCATGAAGAACTAAAGGCTGAAGGAAACAAAAGTATAAATGATGATAATGAAACAACGGATGATGGTTTATGTGATATGGTTGGAAATGGAGAACTTATGAAAAGTCGAGGGGAGCTATGTGCCGTTAGTTATACAACGACACTAGAAGATGGAACAGTTGTAGAGAATGAAGAAAATATTGTTGTTCAAACTGGTGATGTTATGAAAGTTTTTGTTTGTGATGGTAGTTTTATCCATCCACATGTTGCATTGATGAAGGAAAACTATTATAGCGATGGATGTTGTTATGAATCAATACGTCAATGCGTACTTTATAGTTTATATGATGTTGGAAGACAACATTCATCAGGAAAATAAATGTAAGCTTTTTTTTTCTTAAATTTTACTTTGTATAACTTTTGATTTTGTTTTTGATTAAATTTATTTTTCTGTGATTCAACAAAATAAGAGATTTCCAAGAGTGATTATTTTTTGTGTATGAATTCAGTGGTGTAGTTTTAACATAGTTTTTTTTAGCTATCCGGTATAATATAATATATTGTTTCAATAAAAGTTCAGAATTTCATTACATGGCGCTTCGAAATGAAAGACCGTTATTTTTTATAGCTTTGATAGTAATTACCGTAATATTACGATAAATTGTGTAATTAATGATGAGTCATATTTTTTGGCGCAAAAATTTCTGGCGCAATTTATTTTTGATAAAATCAGTTTTGGTGAAATTTTTAATTTTGATAAAACCAGTTTTGGTGATTAATTTTTGAATTTTGTATAAACAACCCAACAAGCAAACTAACTTCTCAATTTTGAGTTATACAAGTTTTAGCTTCAATAAAGCTTCGCTAAAGCTTCTAAGTGGAAGCTAGTTATATTTTATTTCTATAAAGTTTCGATAAAACCTCTGTGGAAGTTCTCCCCACCATCGAAATGAAAGCTTCTAAAATACTTCTATATTTAATATTAGAAGCTTTACTGAAACTTATATACACAACACTAAATAAAGCTTCCGAAAAAAGGTTATAGAAGTTATAGCTGTCATTAGGATTGTAGTTGTTTCGGTTGTAACTGTTTACAGATCGTATAGAAGCACAGCTGTCATAGTCTAAAAATTGCTTCAATATCTGAAACGAAATATGTCAAACTGACGGAAGCTATTGCTTCTATTATTTCATCTAAATTTAGATGTAGAAAATATAGTTTAATTCAGGGGCTTACTTTTTATGGAAAAAGATATGTGACATGTAATTTAAATGGGTTTATATGAAATTGAAGCATATACGAAATTGAAATCGTTTCCTTTTTGTCAAAAAAGTATTGTGCATAAGGTGGTTTTTGTTTTTTAATTTATTATTTAGACTTATTTTGCACAATATGAAATATTCTTTATGTAGAGTCTTCAAATAGACAACAAAATGAATCAAAATCATAATCAATTAGATTACAGAATCAGAAAAATCAACTAGAGTGGAATAGAGAAAATTTAAAGTTTTATAAATAATGGTATATGAATTTTCTTTACATTTCTGAGATCCAAACTCGTCAGGAAGAACTGAGGCGATACAGAGTTTCATAATTTAGTCACTCTATTAAACTAATTTACAGCAAATGGATGGGTGCGATATATCGTTGCTTCTTTTGTTATTGTTTTACATTTATATAACATTTTTAAAAATTCACTGCGTTCATCAGCACCTTAGTACGCATGTTGTTGTTGTTCAAGCTTGAACAAACTGAAGTTCCTGAAAAGAAAATATTTGATTATAATATAATTTAATTTAAAATAATTTGTTACATATTTTTTGTTTGTTTACCTTTTAGTTTAAATTATGTCAAAACTTTGACAATTCACAATGAATTAACACTTAATTAACATTTAAATGAATGCATTCAATGTTATTATTGTTATTAAATAAGGACTGCATTCATTATTCAATTTATTTTGTAAATTTGCTGCCATCTGGTGTTAAAGGATAAATGCTCCCAAACGAAACGAATTATAGGAGATGTTATGAGCAATATCAAATATGCAAATCACTTCTATTTTTGCGATTGCCAGAAGCGTTTCAACAAAATTTATTAGCGAGCGTTACTTTAACACCAGGTGAATATTTATTTATATAATTTAATAACTATTTTTTTGCGAATTATAAATAAAAATATTGTGAATAAAAGAAAAATTTATAAATAAACATTATAAACATTATTTTAAGAATATATATTTTATTTTATAATAAATATTAATGATCAAAAAACTCTTTTATTATTAAAAACAATTTCATGTGAATTTTATTGTGCTACAAAAAATAAATTAATTTAAATAGACATTTTTTCATGGTCCTTCGAGCCGGATATCAGTGGTAAATATCAAAATTAATCTTGCGAATATTGATTAATATACGCCATTTGTGATACACGCGATATATTTGTGATATATTATAAATTTTACGCCACGATATCAAAATTATAATTATTTGTGATTCTACTGCACTCTGCGATAGCATTAGATCAATTTTTTGGCGATTGTGTTCTTTGACATTATCCTGAAATATATATAAACATAAATAAAATTAGTGAATTAGTGCGATATTAGTGAATTTAATTTAATAGTGTTTAAAACAATTTTAGTGATATAAATAATATAATAAGTTAACATAAATTTAGAAAAGTGATATATAGTAAAATGGCTGACACACGTGCACTTACGAGAGTACTTAATAGAGTAAAACAACTTGAAGCTTACTCAGCAAAAAATCTCTCAAATGAACCTTTGGAAACCATAAAGGCGAATATATCTCTATTGAAAGATGAATGGAATGACTATCAAGCCAAGACATATAGTGATACACCAGACACAATTGCATTGCAAGATCAACTCGAAACAAAATTTTTCAACATAAAGAGCAAGTTGATCACAGCAGAACTGAGTATGATCCCTTCATCTCTACATCCACCAGAGCTTGACTCAAGCCATAGTGAATTGATGGCAAACCAACGATCATTTCTGCAAGAGGTAAGCAATATGAACAACAAAACCGAAAATGATGTTCGATTACCACGAGTGAACATACCGTTCTTCAGCGGAATGTATTCTGAGTTCTCCTCGTTTCGAGATCTATTTGAAGCGTCAATCCACAGCAATACAAAGATGTCGAAGGTACATAAACTGCAATACCTCAAAGGTTTACTAAAAGGAGAAGCATATGCATTGATACATCACGTTGCAATAACCGACGCTAACTACGAAGAAGCTTGGCAAATGATCATTAACCGGTATGATAAGAAGAAGCATCTCATAACAACGCTTTTAAAACAATTTATGGAACAGCCAACAATAACTCAAGTTTCGGCAAAATCACTGCACTATATGCATGATGTTTCTGACGAAGTGTTGAGAGGGATAAAGGTCTTAGGAGAAGAATACCAATCAAGAGACCCATGTTTAATATATATCCTTGTCAGTAAATTAGAAGCAAACATCAAACAAGCATGGGCTCAGCACAGTTATGGGATAGATTCACCAAAAATTGAACAATTTTTTGAGTTTCTCAAAAAACAAGGTGATACCTTAGAATGCTGCGAACCTTTAAAACGTCCCGCTCAACGTCATACTCAAAACTCTAATATCAAGCTAATGCATACGGCAACCAATATTGTATGCTGTCCGAAATGCAGTAGTGGACATTATTTAAGGAATTGCGATGAATTCATGAAGCTGTCTACACATGAAAGAAGAGGTTTTGTGGCTGATAATAAATTGTGTTTCATATGTCTCTATAAAAATCATCTATCGCAAAACTGTCGATCCCGATATAGATGTAGCATATGTAAGGCTAAACACCATACTTCTCTCCACATAGAAAATAATCTGGCACCTTCACAAAAGGATGAAACTTTTAGCGAACCATCATCTAGTACTTCTGCAGCGAGTGAACAATTTGTTGAAACAAAAAGAATTTGCCATATCAGATCCATCAAAACGTTTACATCAATTTTACCTACTGCTGTGATTAAAGTTTTAGATGCAGCAAACAACTTTCAAAGATGTCGAGTGTTGTTAGACTCAGGCGCGCAAGCTTCATTTATTTCCGAATCATGCGCACAAAGGCTTCGATTACCGCGTACTCAAGCCAAAATAATAATAAAGGGTATTACTTCTGGACAAGAAGTAACGAGAGGCAAGTTGTCAATAGATGCTGTATCGATTTATTCAGACTCTCAAAGAATAAACCTAGAAGTTTTAATATTAAAAAAAATTAACAGGTTACTTACCATCTCGCAAAATAAATTCAACCGATTTATCAACCATTCAAAACTTACCATTGGCTGATCCACACTTTTCTGAGCCTCAAACGATTGACATCATTATCGGGGCAGATAAATTTTTCAGTATATTGAGAGAAGGATGTATAACTCAATTTAGTGACCGGTTGATAGCTCAAAATTCCATATTCGGATGGATCATATCGGGCGAGGCCAAAAACGAAGAAAATAATGCAGAAACAATTAGTCTAAGTTATCATATAGACATAGACCACACACTTAGAATATTTTGGGAAATGGAAGAAATACTTACCGTTAAATCCTTATCTCAAGAGGAAAGCACATGTGAGGAATATTTTAAGAGTAGCACGATACGAGACGAAAACGGTAAGTACATTGTAAAACTACCGTTCAAAAATCCTCGTGCCGTTTTAGGAAACTCACTACACATTGGTAAAAGAAGATTTTTCAACCTCGAAAAGAAATTCAATCGCAATCCAAGATTAAAAAATGAATACATTAAGGTGATGCGAGAATATATAACCTTAAATCACATGCAAGAAATTCCATACAAGGATCAAAGCACGCACGAAAATCAGGTTTATTATTTGCCTCATCATTCCGTTACCAAAGAGGAAAGCACTACAACCAAGTTGCGAGTCGTGTTTGATGGATCGTGTAAAACAGCTAATGGCATTTCCATTAATGAAGCGCTCATGATCGGCCCAACAATACAACCCACCTTGTGGACTACGCTGATGAAGTTTCGATACAATAAAATCGCAATTACAGCAGACATCGAAAAGATGTATCGGCAAGTTTTGGTGGACGAAAATGATAGGAACTTTCAACGGATTCTATGGCGAGAACACGAAGATGACAACATAAAACACTACAAACTCAACACGGTCACTTTCGGCATGTCCAGTTCAGCCTTTTTAGCAACCCGATCGCTGCAACAGGCCGCCTTCGATTGCGCGGAAACATATCCATTGATTTCAAATGAGATTTTAGAAAAATTTTATATCGACGACTATCTTTCAGGATCAAATAGTGTAGAGGAAGCGATATTTCTTAAGAATACCCTGAACAAAATACTAAAAGAGCGTGGATTTATGTTACGAAAATGGCGATCAAATATCAAAGAATTGCTTGACTACCCTACAGAAAATGAACAGTCTTTAGTGCCCACTGAAGATGGAGATTATAAGTCGAAGGTATTAGGTCTTCAATGGAATACTACAGGTGATCATCTATCTTTCAAATTTAATTTACCCATTGAAATTTACCCAACTAAACGATCACTACTATCTAACGCAGCTAAGGTTTTTGATCCACTCGGTTTAGTTTCACCATCAATAGTTATAGCGAAAATCCTTTACCAAAAGGTATGGTTGAGAAAACTAGACTGGGATGATAAGCTACCAGATGATATCTGCATTCTGTGGAACCAGCTAAAAATAGAACTGGGTTTACTAGAACAATTAAAAATCAAGAGGTTCATCAATAAAAATAGTATGCAGTTGCATGGATTTTGCAATGCCAGCGAGAGGGCGTATGCTGCTGTAGAATACGGTCGTTACATAGATGAGAACGGACACATTCAAATTGAACTTCTAGCATCAAAAACCAAGGTTGCACCAATTCGGCAAATCTCTCTTCCTAGGTTAGAATTGTGTGGAGCTCACCTACTCGCAAAACTACTACAAGAAGTAAAGAAGACTTACAAAGAAGAAAGAGAAATTATTGCCTGGTCGGACTCAACTATAGTATTAGCATGGCTTTCGGATCACCCGGTAAAATGGAAAACATTTGTCGCTAACAGGGTGTCAGAAATACAACAACTACTGCCAAGAAGCCATTGGAGACATGTAAAGTCAGAAGACAATCCAGCCGATTACGCATCCAAAGGAATTCTACCGTCTAAACTAATATTACTTCATCAGTGGTGGCATGGACCACCTTGGTTAGCGGTGAATTCATCAACATGGCCCATTATAAATAAGGAAGGATACTATAATGATACCGTATGCGAAAAGAAGAAGGAACAATCCATATCACTCTTTCAAATAAGCAAAACAGCAAATAATGATGGCGACACATTCGAGATGATATTAAACAAAGTATCTTCATTCAGCAAGGCGATCAGAATAATTTGTTTTATCAATCGTTTCATTCAAAGAGCCAGAAAAATAAATAAAAAAACCCAAACACTAGCACTAACAGTTAATGAAATAAAGGAGGCCACAGAAATGCTAGTGAAATGGGTACAAAAAGGTGCATTTTACAATGAAATTCAGACGTTGGTTAAAAACGGGGAATTAAATAAAAATAACAAGCTATCAAGTCTGACACCTTTCGTAGATAAAAATGGAATATTACGTGTTGGTGGTAGATTAAAGAATACCAACTATCTGTACGATTTCAAACACCCCATCATTCTACCAAAATCCCACATCCTTAGTAGAATGATTATTTCCTTCTTCCATATTAAATACCTCCATCCAGGCCCATCCCATACTTTCCATCTAATTCGTCAAACCTATTGGATTGTTCAAGGCAGATCTGTAGTAAGAAGTGAAATTAATAAATGTATTCAATGTTTTAAATCTAGAGCTACAACCTCAAAACAGCTTATGGGTGACTTACCATCCGTACGTGTAACACCAGCAAGGCCATTTGCTAATTGTGGTGTCGATTATGCTGGCCCCATCTTATTAGCCAGTAAACGAGGTCGAGGGGCAAAAATAACAAAGGGTTATATCGCTATTTTTGTATGCATGGTAACTAAAGCGATCCACATAGAAGCGGTTACCAATCTCACAACTGAAGCCTTCATAGCGGCGCTTAAAAGATTTGCTGCACGAAGAAGCTCACCAAATAATATCTATTCAGATAATGGTTCCAATTTTATCGGAGCGGCAAGACATCTGAAAGAGGTATACAAATTTCATAACTTAAAGATTAATGATTATATAATTACAGAATATTGCGCTCAGAACCAAATAAATTGGCATCACATACCACCCTCTGCACCTAATTTTGGTGGACTTTGGGAATCAGCCGTTAAATCCACAAAAACTCATATCACCAGAGTTACAGCCAATTCCCACTTAACATACGAAGAAATGGCAACCTTGTTAAGTCAGATAGAATCGGTGCTTAATTCACGACCATTATGTCCAATGTCAGAAGATGATGATTCGTTCGAAGCACTTACTCCTGCTCATTTCCTCATTGGTTCATCTTTGGTATCAATACCAGATTATAATTTTGACGAATCAACAACGTCGAGATTATCAAAGTGGCAGCAAATCGAACAGCTACTGCAAAGTTTTTGGAAGCGGTTCCATTACGATTACATCAATAGCCTACAACAAAGAAATAAATGGAAAACGACTAAAGATAATATGAAGACTGGTGATTTAGTCTTGATTAAAAACGAAAACATACCTTCATGTAAATGGGCGATGGGAAGAATAATTGAAGCGCATCCAGATGATTATGGGAATGTTCGTGTTGTCACTGTAAAAACGGCATCTAATATTATAAAAAGATCTATCACGAAGATTTGCAAATTACCTGTAGATAGTTGACGGACCGTCCACGGTCGTCAACGGGCCGGATTATGTTCAAGCTTGAACAAACTGAAGTTCCTGAAAAGAAAATATTTGATTATAATATAATTTAATTTAAAATAATTTGTTACATATTTTTTGTTTGTTTACCTTTTAGTTTAAATTATGTCAAAACTTTGACAATTCAAAATTTATTAGCGAGCGTTACTTTAACACCAGGTGAATATTTATTTATATAATTTAATAACTAATTTTTTGCGAATTATAAATAAAAATATTGTGAATAAAAGAAAAATTTATAAATAAACATTATAAACATTATTTTAAGAATATATATTTTATTTTATAATAAATATTAATGATCAAAAAACTCTTTTATTATTAAAAACAATTTCATGTGAATTTTATTGTGCTACAAAAAATAAATTAATTTAAATAGACATTTTTTCAGTTGTGACACCTATTAAAAATCCAATTACAAAACTTTTTATTTAAAAAAAAACATTGTTCCAATAAAGTTGTAAGTACGCTAAAAGTTAATGAGTGAAAAAATATAACCCCTTAATTTTGTTTTCCTTAAAATCTTTGAACTAATAAAACAAATAGAAAATAGATTTGTCAATATTCTTTTACCTCAGATTATAATTTCATCGTTAAAAAACCCATTGAAGTTGCATGTCACATACCTTTTTCCCTAAAAAAATAAGCCCCTAAATTATATACTATATTTTCTACATCTAAATTAAAAAACTAAATTCTATGGAAGTTCTATGGAAGTCTTATAGAAGCTATTGTTATTGTAACTACTATATCAAAGATATTTATTGTTTCTTAACATTTAAATCAGCCGATTGGATAGTGTGCAGGACAAACGATCGAAGGACCAGGGTTCGAAACTTGATGCGACCGTTAACAAAAACTTAAATTTAAACACTATATAAATAAACATAGCAATAACAATAATTACGTTAAAAAAGTGTAGATATATAAAAAACATTGTAATATTTTTGTCACATTTTTTAATAGCTTCTATAAAACTTCTAAAGATCGCTTAAAACAAGCTATTAGAAGTACTTTACCGAAGCTATAACTTGTCAAACCATAAATTCTATTCAGCTTGCATAACTGCTTACAAAAGACCTTACCGAAGCAGTTTCCGAAGTCTTTTACAAATTGTTGCTTCGTTAAAGGCGGGGAAAGTTCTCCAAACGGCCTTTATCGAAACTGTTTAGACATTTTAAAAAAAACTATGAAGGTGGGGAAGTTAGTTTCGGTAAGACTGTTTAGTGTTTTAAAAGACGTTAAAATGCTAGTTGGGATGTAATTTGAATGGGTTTATATGAAATTGAAGCTTATACGAAATTGAAATCGTTTCGTTTTTGTCAAAAAACTATTGTGCATAAGGTGGTTTTTATTTTTTAATCTATTATTTAGACTTATTTTGCACAACATAAAATATTCTTTTTCGGCAAACGGCTGTAAAGTTTAACTTTACTGCCGCTAGGGAGCTAGCTAAAGTCTTACTTTTTAGCCTGACAGCAAAAGTAATATCTAGCGACAGCAAAAGTAACGCCATTTTTATTTTATATTACGGAGGCTGTAAAGTAGCATTTGTTATCTGTTAGTTTGTTATTTTTTCAAACATATTGTATAACCATGACAACAAAAAATAAGTTGATTCTCATATTATGAAATTTTGAAAAGGCTGCTTTGATAAAAAATTTTATTCTTACAAATTTAAATGTTTTTTCTCTTTTTTGGAAGTAATTATGACGATACAAATTCATATTTATAAAAAGTTTGATGTATTAATTTCATATTTATAAAAAATTTAAACGTTTGCCGAAAAAATAGTGTATATAATTCGGAGCTAAAGTGACTTTTTGTGTTTCGTCTATAATTGTCAAACTATAGACTCAACACAAAAAGTATCACTTTAGCTCCTAATTAAATAATGTACTATTATTTAGAGTGTTCAAATAGACAACAAAATAAATCAAAATCATAATCAATTAGATTAGAGAATCAGAATCAAAAATCAACTAGAGTGGAATAGAGAAAATTTAAAGTTTTATAAATAATGGTATATGAATTTTCTTTACCTTTCTGAGAGCCAAACTCGTCAGGAAAAACTGAGGCGATACAGAGTTTCATAATTTAGTCACTCTCAATAGAGTTTAATAACTAATTTACAGCAAATGGATGGGTGCGATATATCGTTGCTTCTTTTGTTATTGTTTCATATTTATATAACGTTTTTAAAAATTAACTGCGTTCATCAGTACCTTAGTACGCATGTTGTTGTGACAACTATTAAAAATCCAATTACAAAACTTTTTATTTAAAAAAAAATATTGTTCAAATAAAGGTGTAAGTACGCTAAAAGTTAATGAGTGAAAAAATATAACCCCTTAATTTTGTTTTCCTTAAAATCTTTGAACTAATAAAACAAATAGAAAATAGATTTGTCAATATTCTTTTACCTCAGATTATAATTTCATCGTTAAAAAACCCATATAAGTTACATGTCTCATACCTTTTTCCATAAAAATAAGCCCCTGAATTATATACTATATTTTCTACATCTAAATTAAAAAACTAAATTCTATGGAAGTCTTATGGAAGTCTTATAGAAGCTATTGTTATTGTAACTACTATCAAAGACATTTTTTGTTTCTTAACATTTAAATCAGCCGATTGGATAGCGTGCAGGACAAACGATCGAAGGACCAGGGTTCGAAACTTGATGCGCCCGTAAACAAAAACTTAAATTTAAACACTATATAAATAACATAGCAATAACAATAATTACGTTAAAAGAGTGTAGGTATATAAAAAACATTGTAATATTTTTGTCACATTTTTTAATAGCTTCTATAAAACTTCTAAAGATCACTTAAAACAAGCTATTAGAAGTACTTTGCCGAAGCTATAACTTGTCAAACCATAAATTCTATTCAGCTTGCATAACTGCTTACAAAAGACCTTACCGAAGCTATTTCCGAAGTCTTTTACAAATTATAGCTTCGTTAAAGGCGGGGAAAGTTCTCCAAATGGCCTTTATTGAAACTGTTTAGAAATTTTAAAGAAACTATGAAGGTGGGGAAGTTAGTTTCGGTAAGACTGTTTAGTGTTTTAAAAGAAGTTAAAATGCTAGTTGGGCAGTTGTGGTTTTAATTTTTTTTGAATTGATGATAATGTACACATTATAGTTGTACAATTGTGTGAGTTCTTATGTTTTAGTTCAAAATTAAAAATTTCTTAACTGGTAGGCCTAAAAAACCATCCATGGGGCTTCACCCCTAAACATGACTATGTTCTTAGGTCGCCTCTGGCCATTGAAATTCTTCGCTTCATAAAAATGTTGGGTAGGAAAGAATCATATTCAATGGGAAAATGGAATTAAGCTCATAATCCTTTAAATATCATACTTTTTCCATTGAAATATTTTTATAGGAATGAACGTAATTGAAAAGGAAAATAAAACTTAGACAAATTTTTTCTTACGACCATTTTCCTTAATAGGATTCTTTTTAGTTTTAAAGGAAAACATTGAAACAGTTTTAACGGGAACTAGATAATTTGTAAAGGAAAATAAAACTTAGAAAATGGTTTTGTTACGAAAAGATTTCCCAATAGGATTAATAGTTTTACAGGAAAACATTGAGATAGTTTCAATAGGAAGTGTATAATTTCTACAGGAACATACGACTTTAAAATTATAATTCCACGACAGTATTTTTCAATTGGATTCTATATAGTTTTATTGGAAGACATTGAAATGGTTTCAATAGGAAATGGGTAATTCTTGCAGGAAAATACAAATGAAATTTTTCTTATGTCTGGTTAAAATTCACTAGAGTATTATCCATTTTAGAAATATATAGTGAAAATCGTTTTATGTATTTTAGCTATCGCTTCTCGACTGAATGACTATAATAATAGCGATTAAGGCTGTATATGTTTATTTTATTTTAATTGATTATTATTTAATAGGAAATTTAAAGGTTTTAGAAATTCCCATTAAAACATAGTCAATCCCATTAAGAATCGAAAAGGATTCCATATGAAATTCTAAGACTACAAAACTCCCTTTAAAATGTGTTTAGTCCTATAGTCCTTAGACGGTCGCAGAAAATTCAATTAAAATGTAGTCAATCCCATTGAAGAATTTATAATCCTATAAAAATGTTTTCATTTCTATTAAAAGGGTTTAATGTATTTCTATAGGACAATTGAATAAGATTCAATCGATTGCAAAAGGAAAAAATTGTTTAATAGGATTTTATAGGAAATTTCCGATGCAATTTTCCCATTAAACTTTGTTTTTGAATATGATAGTTTAAGCAGGGTAGGTAGAAACCAGTATTACCATTCTTTGCTCAGAGGCTTCTTCGATGTAATGAGGAGGGGAACCAATTAATATTTTTTTCAGGATCAGAGGCTTCACCTCATACAATTTCAAATTTAACTATTTAACAATTTAGCTCTTACAATAGAACAATGTCTATAGAGTTTAAGACTTGAAGTATGGCGTTCGGGAGCGTTCTCCAAGAAAACGTCATTAATTCTAGTAATTTATTTTTAGTTTAGTTTTAGCTAGAGCAACCATGTCTGGGTCAGTAGAATTTGGTTTTGTTCCATATTGATAGACAAGCTTATTGATTATTCGTACTACAACGGCAGATGATAACTGAAAGTGGACAAATACTTAAAAGCTCTAGATTACACACATATCTCAAAGCAAGGAAAAAGCACAAGGATTTTAATCCGCATGAGTTCACCTTTCTTTATTATTATAAAGTAATGGATGAAGCGATCTTGTAACAAAATTATCATTGATCTACCTAAAGCTTTCAAACATTTTCATATGAGTATATTACCCGCTTCTTGTGGTTCTACAAAATGTTTATCCCAGATGAGAAGTTGAAATAAACATTTTTAAAATGTTGCTTATCAATTATCATTGATAATGCTTTTGGCATCTAACAGATCTCATCCATTCCAACATTAAATTAATTTTTTACCACCTAATACAACTGTTTTTTATTCGTTAGAGTTATTAGCAAAATATTTTTGCGAGTAGCGTTTGCATTCTTCCTGGATAAATTAGATAACTCTTATGATATAAAAGTACGTACCCAAACTGTAGAAAGATTTTACCATGAGAAATTGCGTAAATTTCATTGCAAATTATATTATAGAATTAAAGCCATGTACACTTAGAGCTCTTGGACGAAAACAATGAGCCGGAGTCGATATATTAAATCTAGTAATGAACTATTGTTAGTATTGGTGCACTGAAAGACTATTGGTGAAGATGACTTTGACAAAAACACTTCTCCTGATGTGCAAGAATTTATAAATTACGGTATGGTGGACTTATCTGTTGAGCTGCTATACTACGGCGTCCACTTATTCGTCTCAATATTTATGATGGGAAGAAAGTCTTTACAACTGGATAAACCATGTTAAACCCGTAGACTAAGGCCTATTGGGCAGACTTTCTTCCGTTAGAGGTTTTAAATTAAAACTAACACTTTAACTTTAAACTTTCGGATAAGTTTATTGATTGATTCTTCGTTACAATTTTCATTTAATTTATAGTGGAATTGATAGAGGGTTTCCCCGCTATAATCCCCTCTTAAGATTACATTTATTTACATTTATTTTCATAATTAAATCGATTAACCAATTATCAATCGATTTATTATGTGAAGTTAATATCGGTCAATATTATATTAAATAAATATAATTGCCTCGTTCAGCAGTAATTTCGACAAATTTTATTTAAATTTTATTCAAGTTTATTTTTGTAATGTCATCAACTTTAATATTATTTTAAGTTAATTGGGTTCCCTTATAACATGTATATCGTGGGAATTTATAGAAATTAGATCTAGGCTTTTAAGTTGTTGACGACTTATTTAATTGTTTAGAATAGTTTGGTTGGGAGAATAACATATGTAATGTATGTCAATTGGATTAGTCATACATATGTTACATCCCTACCCCTAAGTGAAAATTTATTGAAGATAAATTTTCATTGTTATTATTATTTTGACCTTTTTGATATTATTTATGCTTAATTATTGGAGAAATTGTTACATATTTTTATTGTTTGCAAGTAATATAATTTTATTCTGTTTTACTATTTAATTCTTATTGCTTAACTATTATTTTGGCAATTTTAACTAATCCTAACTTTTTTTTAATCTGTTTTTATGTACAAATTTTTCTTTATTGCCCATTTTTATCTTAACGTTATTTTCTACTATTTCTATGACCTCATATGGTCCATCGAATGGTGAGTCTAACTTTTTTCTTTCACCTACTTTTAACCAAACGTAATCACCTTTTTCTATGTCTATCGGATTCGCGTTTCTATCATAGATATTTTTTCGGTTTATTTTTGCTATTATTAGAAGTTCTTTCGCTTTGCTTTGAGCTTGTTGTAAGCGAAATCTTAATTCTTCTGCGTAGTTATCAAAATTGTATATTGGTGCGTTATTAGTCAATTTTTCGTCCGATGGAAGGCTTGCTAGCTTTCCAAAAATTAACTCATACGGTGTGTACCCGGTGTCTGTATGTGGTGTTGTGTTGTAACAAAACACAAAATATGGAATCCACTCTTCCCAGTTATAATCACTCGTGAATGAAAGAAGGTATTCATTCAACACTCTATGGTTTCTCTCTATAGAACCAAGTGTCTCATGGTGATATGGTGTCGAGGTTATATGGGATATTTTAAAGAATGCACATACATTTCTCATTAATTCATTAACGAATTCTGTCCCTAAGTCTGTTTTTAATTTTTTAAAATTACCGTATTTTAGAATGAATTTTTCTACGAGCGCTTTGGCTATTGTTTTTGCTTCTTTGTTTTCTATCGGTATCGCTTCAATGTATTTCGTTAAATCGCATTGAATCGTAAGAATATATCTATTGCTATCCGTAAGTCGCAATGGTCCAACTGTGTCCATTGAAATTGTTTCAAAGCTTGTTGTCGGTGTATCGGTTATGGTTAATTTTTCCTTAACATTTCTAATTTGTTTATTTTTAGCACATGATTCACATTTTTTTACATAATTCTTTATCATTCTACTCATATTTTTCCAGACGTATTTTTGTTTTAATTTGTTAATTGTTCTTTTGACACCTGCATGTCCTCCGGTGTGTGGTGTATCGTGGTAAACTTTTATTAATTCATCCATTTTATTTCTATCTGTAATTCTTTGAGGTGCTTCATAAATTAATATCTTTAAATTTGTTTGCATATTTTCTTTATTATTTTTCTGCTGCAGCTTATTGAATTCATTTTTAAATTCATTCACATCTACATGTGTGAATATACTATCATTAGTCTCTAGCGCTAGATTCTCTATTTTTTCCCTTTTCATAATTAATATCAGCTTCTCCAGTGTGTTCCCTAAGGCGATACTTGGATTTTTACTATATATTACTAGGATTCCTCTTTTATTCTTTTTATTCAATTCAATTATTCGCAAACTATCATTATTTTCTTTGTAGTCAATACATTTTTTCTTTATTTTATCACGTGATTCTTTATCTTCGAATGACAAGGTTCTCATATTTCTTATTTCAGATATAGAGGTGCAGTTCCATGAATACAGCGTGCACTCCGTTTCCAACTCTGTGGTGTTTTCCTCTGTTTTGTAATTCTCTTTTCTTGTCATAGCCCTCGTTTTAACTGTATTTACCGTGGATGTCGGTATCATCGCTTTAAGCGTGTCTGAGCTTACTTCTATTCTAGATAATGCGTCAGCGTTTGCATTCATCTTTCCTTGTTTATAAATGATTTGGAAATCATAGTCAGATAAGTCTAATCTGACAATAATAATTTCAATTTTATTCATATTAATCCTGGAAGTCTTAAACCAAATCTAAATGAAATTCGTTCTGTTATCAATAATTTAAACTTACATGCACTTGCTATTTCTGAATCTTGGTTTAATGAGAGTATTAATGATCGTTTAATTGCAATTAATGGACTTAATTTATTCAGACATGATCGTGTTGGAAAACGTGGTGGGGGTGTTGCTATTTATTTACTTAATAGTATTAAGGGTAAAATTGTATGCAAAAGCAGATCAAATAGTATTGTTGAATATTTATTCATTGAAATCATTAATAATAATAATGAGAAATTGTGTTTTGGAGTCGTTTACAATCCTCCCAATAATAAAATTTCTGATAATTTGAAGCGTGTTTTTTCTGATTTATCAATTAGATATCCTCATTTAATTATTGTTGGAGATTTTAATATTAATCTTCTTTCTAAATTAAAAAAAACAACTAGTTTTATAAATTTTTTGTCATCAATTTCCTTAAATATCTGTTCTGAAGAACCAACTAATTTTGTTGACGGATGTAATCCAAGTTTAATTGACCTGTCAATTGTCAAAAATCGTAGCTTAGTTAAAAGTTTTTCCCAACTTTCTATTGGTAGCTTTACGACACATGATTTATTATTTGGTTCTTATTCAATCAACATGTCTTCTTTTGTTAATAATAGTTTTAAATTTTATCGTAATTTCAAAAATATTAATTTAGATAATTTATTATTTTGTGCTTCAAAATGTGATTTTGATAAAATTTATTGTCTTTCTAATATTGATGACCAAGTTCAAGTTTTGACCGATGAATTAAAAAAATTAATGAATATTTTTGCTCCTTTGAGGAAAATTAAAATCAAGAAAAACACTGCTGCACCTTGGATGAACGATTCACTAATAAATTTGATTAATCGTAAAAATTTTTACTATTCATCGTTTAAATCTGAAGTGAACATTCACCTTAAAAACAATCATCTCATAATGTTTAAAAAACTTCGTAACAAATGTACTAATCTTAGAAAATTTCTTCAACGTGAATGGTTTAATTCTAAAATTGATCCAGACCTTCCTTCTAAGACATTATGGAATAATTTGAAAAATAATGGTGTTACTAAAGATTCTAATAATGTTATTACCAGTTTTTCGGCTGAAGAATTCAATAACTATTTTTCAAATTCATTTTCTAAAAAAACTGCACATCTGGTAACTTTTGATAATGATTGTGATGAAGCTGGTTGTTTTGAATTCTCTACTATCACTGATATCGATGTCGATTTTTATCTTAGTTCTATTAAAACTAATGCTTGTGGTGTTGATGAGATTCCAATATTTTTCATAAAAATGCTTGGTTGTTTCATCATCCCATTTATCACTTATATTGTCAATAACTGTATCACACAGTCTTATTTCCCTGAGCATTGGAAATGTAGTATTATAAAACCTATCCCAAAAAAATCAAATCCAACTAATCTAGAAGACTTCAGGCCAATTAGCATTTTACCATCATTATCAAAAGTTTTGGAAAAAGTATTGAAAAACCAAATTCAAAGTTATGTTGATAATAATTCTCTTCTCTATAAATTTCAATCAGGGTTTAGAAATGGACTCAGTACTAATTCAGCAATGCTTAAAGTTATTCATGATCTTTGCCTTGCCTTTGAAGAGAATAAAGTGTCAATAATTTGTTTCCTTGACTTCAAAAAAGCTTTTGATCTTGTTGATCATATGTCTCTTTTGTTGAAACTAAGAAATAAATTCAAATTCTCAATCAGATCTTGTAACTTTATTAAATCGTTTTTATCTAATCGCAAACAACAAGTTTCTATTAATAATATTTTATCACATCAAGTTGAGATTAGCTCTGGTACTCCTCAAGGTGGCATTTTATCTGCTTTATTATTCACTATTTTTATTAATGACCTTCCTGATTATGTTGACATCAATACCCATCTTTATGCGGATGACTCTCAGATTTATTGTTCTTTTCCGTTTGATCAATTTAATTTATGTGTTGATAAAATGAATGCTTCTCTTTCTTCTATTTCTGATTGGACAAATTTGAATCATGTTTATGTTAACCCATTAAAATCACATGCTATGATTATTAGCAGAAAGAAAATTAATAATCCTCCTCCCATTTTATTTGATGGTAATGTCATTAATTATGTTGAAAAAACAAAATCATTAGGTTTAATTCTTGATTATGATCTCACTTTTGATGATCATGTTATTAAAATTTGTGGTGAAGTTAACAGTTGCTTAGGGATGCTTTATCAATCAGTTAGTTTCACACCTGTCAATTTACGTTTAAAACTTGTTAGAGCTTTAATAATACCCAAATTACTATATTGCTCAAATATTTTCCATAATTGTTCAAGAAAAAGTTGGGATTTACTAAATGTAACATTTAATAACTGCGCAAGATATATATTTAATCGAAACAGATTTAGTTCAATTTCTACCTTTTCTTTTCAAATTTTAAATTGTTCTCTTGAAAATTATCTTAAATATCGTACTTGTCTATTTTTGCATAATTTAATAAAATATAAATGTCCAGACTATCTTTATGAACTTCTCATTTTTCCAAGATTTCAACGAAATAAGTTACTGAAACTTCCAAACAGTTGCCTTTCTTCACAATTTAGATCATCGTTCTTTGTTGAGAGTATTAGATTGTGGAATAATCTTGAAGCAGGCATTAGAATTCTTGAATCAACTTCTGACTTCAAGAGGAAATGCTTGCTTCATTTCTCCTCATGTTAAGGGTTTGGTCATTGCACAGAAGTGATAATCAATAAGTTTAGGCTTTTTGAACTCAAATTGCTATTTATTAAAGAAAGCAGTTCATTAATGTCACCAGATTGATTTTGTAACATTTTCAATAATTCTTTTTTTTTCACAATTATTTAATTCTTTTTTTTTTTTTTTATTAATTAATCAATGAATAATTAATTTTTTAATATTAAACTCTGTTCACGATAAACTTAGGTTTAAAAAGGAATTCCTTATGTGAAACTACACTGGATAAATAAATAAATAAATAAATAAATAAATAAATAATCTGATCCTTGTTAGTTTTGATGACGGATTTTTGTGCGTGAACAGACTCACTAATGGCCTGTGGTCTGTCACCACTGTGAATTTTCTCCCATAGACATACGGTCTAAAAAAGTTTATGGCCCAGTGTATACTTAGCAGTTCCTTTTCAATTATTGGCTTGTTAATTTCGTATTTATTTAATGATCGGCTAGCGTAGGAAATCGGCAAATCATTTCCTATTTCTCCCTGTGATAACACAGCTCCCAATGCGTAATTCGATGCATCTGTTGTTATTATGAATGTCTCTTCAAAATTTGGGTATTTTAATATTGGTGGATTGATCAGCTTGTTTTTTAATGTTGTGAATGCCTCTTCACATTCTTTAGTCCATTCGAACGTTGTGTTTTTTTTGTTTAAATTGTTCAATGGTTTTGCGATTTCTGCGAATTTTGGTATAAATCTTCTATAGTAGCTACAAAATGCTGTAAATCGTTTAGCTTCATCAGCATTTTTCGGTATAGGATAATCTTTAACTATATCATATTTTTTTGGATCTGTTTTTATGCCTTGACTTGTTATTAAGTGTCCCAAATAAGTTACTTCGGTTTGTAAAAAATTGCATTTTCTTGGATTTAATTTTAAGTTGTATTTTCTCAATCTTTCTAAGGTTTTGATCAGGTTCATATTGTGGTGTTTCAAGCTACACCCGAATATAATTATATCATCGACATATAGAAATGCTTCTGCTTCTAGACCAGTGCTATGGATAACATTCTTTGAAAGCTATTAGTTGATATTTTTAAGCCGAATGGTAATCTTTTAAATTGGTAATGACCTTTATTTGTTGAGAATGCTGTTAATGGTCGTGAATCCTTCTCAAGTTCTATTTGGTGGAAAGAACTCGCCAAATCCAGTGTTGTAAAATACTTTGCTCTTCCGAGACTGTCTAATATGTCGTCCAATCTCGTGAGTGGGAACTTATCATCTACTATCTTCTTATTGAGTTGTCTGAAGTCGACTACAAGTCGATATTTGGTATTTTCTTCCCCTTTCTTCTTTACGATTAATAGAGGTGCATTGAATGAACTTGTCGATCCTTCTACTATGTCTCCTTTAATTAGTTCTTCTACTTGATTATTTATTTCTTCAATTTGAGATTGAGGTAATCTATAATTCTTGATATAGACTGGTGTTTTATCCATTGTAGTGATGGTTTGTTTGTAGAAATTATTTGTTGTAAGATTATCTCCTTTTAAATGAAAAATATCGGAATATTGTTCACAAATTTCCAAAATTGATTGTTTTGCTGTATCATCCAAGTTTTCGATTTTTAATTCTTCTAACAGTTTCGTGTATCTTCCTTTTTCAAGATTCTTCATTTTGCTGTCTCGTACATTCATAATTTCATAATCTCTGAGTGGTACTATCCTTGGTGAGATATTCTTGACTGTTATCTCATGATCAAGTGTGTTGAAAATTTTTATATGTGTAATGCCTTTTTCTGGTATTATTGAATTGGCTATGAATACACCATCTTGTATCTCTTCGTCTAGGATTACACTATCTTCAGCTACGTTTAAATTTATTGCTTTCATCATCTGTGTACGTGCTGGTATTCTAAAGTTGTTCTCTTCTCTCAGTTTGGTTCTTATTGGTAGTAAAATTTCTGTGCCGTTTATATAAATTGCTAAAGTATACGTTTCGTAGTCTATCTTACATAAGTTGTTTCTTAGGAAATCTCGTCCTAGTATTCCATCAGTTCCTAGTGGAAATTCTTCACTTACTATGTGAAATTTTTGCTTAATTTTCTCGCCATCAAAATCTAACGTTGCTATAATCGTACCTAAAGTGTGCGATTCATCTTTTGTTACACCAATTATTTTACGAGTATCGTCTGTTAACTCTATATTTTCTTTTAATACGTTCTCTTTAAGAAGTGAAATATCAGCTCCAGTATCTATTAAAAATGTGCTACTTATAAATCTAGTTACATTATTGTGAATCATTATGAAATTTGAAGATCTATTATTTATATTACGTATTCTTATTGGGTTATCTATTTCTGATTCCCTAAGTCCCTCGAATCTACGGCTTCGGGGACTAGCTCGTCGTTTCCCGAGCTAATCATATTTACTTTATTAAATCTATTGTTTCCATAATTTGGAATATTTTTAAAATTCTTGTTATAGCCATTGCTATTTTGGTAATTATTTCTATTATTGCTAAATCCTTTATTACCATTATTATTATAATCTCTATTATTCGTACTACTTGTATGACCATTATTATTATATCTATATTTTTTAAAATTATTTTTCTGAACATTATTTGAGTAAGACATTCCGCTAGTCTTAAAATTCTTTTTACGAAAACCGTAGCTTAATACCTGTGCTCTATCTTGCGTGTCAATCTCACGAGCAAGATCTATTGCGTCCTTCAAGTCTTTCGGTCGCGATGCGTATATTGTTGTCTTAATCGGTTCATTTAGTCCCGATTTGAATGTATTCAATCCGATCTGATCGTTTAATTCCGAAATCAACTCTCTTTTATCTTCACCTTTCTCCGCTATTTGAATCGTGTTTAGTTTTGCGATTAGAGTTTCAATTTTTTGTCCAAATTGATCGGCTGACAAGTTCGCTTGTCTGGCTCTCGCTAAATCAGCATGTATTTTGGATGGAGTTAAATTAGTTTTAAATGTTTCGCGAAACCCATTTCTAAATTCTATTAGGTTAGTTGGTCTCCTTCTAGAACCTAGACTAATCTTTGCTCTTTCGGCTAATTTAGTTTGCAATATGAAATTGATTAATTTGGCTTTTTCGTTATCATCCTTTAGCCTGTCATGGATGAAACCAATTAAATTTAAAAAATTTTCCAATTCCTCGTATTTACCCTTGAATTCTGGAACGAGTTTATAGGTGGAGTTGATATCAAACGATGCCATGGCTGAGTTTTTCTCTATTTCAGTTTTCTCTATCAGTTGATGCGACTGTTCATCAATCAGTACTTTGACTGTTGTATACTGAGTTTTGAAATTTTTCTTTACTTTCTCAAATTCTTGGCTATTGAGTTCGAGTGCTAGTGTGACTGCTAGAGTCTTGAATTTCTTTCGGATCTCTTCGAGCTTAGTTGAGAGATTCAATGTATGCTCATACGTTTTAGAGTTAGATTCGTTTAGTAACTCTTCTATTTTACGCGTCTGTCTAATCAGGTTTTCAGCTTTCGTCAGTGAATCCATTTCGGTCAGAAAAATTTAAGATCATCATCTTTTGTGTTCTATTAATTTTATTTCTTAAGAAAAATTTGGATTTAGCAAAAAAAAATTTTTTATTCATTTACATAATATTTAGTTTTTAACCTACTTATTAAGTTATTTACCCTAGAAAAAATTTTTGTTTATATTGACATAAATTTTTATTTTCAACCTAAAATGATATTGAAATATCATATCCGTACTTTCATATTATATAATTTTCACAATTCTTGTTATTTTAATTACTTAATAACCATACATTTAGGCGTAAACATTTAATTTTAAGTTATATACATACGGTATTTTCTATTTATTAGGCGTAAATGTTATTTATTGAAAATTTTTGTTTATATATTTATATACTAACAATTTTGCTTATACTCATATTAATGGAATTATTATTTTTATTTTTTGTACATACTTATTTTAATATTAATTACACTAACAATTTTGTGTAAACTTATATTTATGGGAAAAATTACATTTATTATTATTTTTTTTGATTATATGAATACGGAAATTACATAATATATATTTATTATTATTTTTGATTATATGAATACGGAAATTACATAATATTTGTTTTTATGAAGATTTCTTGATTGTTTTTATTTTGGAATTGCAGCGTCCTTCTTATTGGATTTTTTGAGTTTGAGCAGCTCTTTCTTTTCTCTGTGTTCCCTGTAGGTTGAGGTTTGTGGCTGAACCGGCTCCATTCGTAATTATTACTTCTTCTTCTTTTTCCGGTTTCTGTTGATTATTACCCATCTTGTGTGTGCTCTTATTTACTGCTTTTCTTTTTGTTTTGAATTTCGCTGTAGATCCAACTGCTGATCTTTCTTTGAATTTTCTATGATGTGTGGCCTTTCAGGTTCGTTGATGGTAGGTCGCCATATGGTGGACTTATCTGTTGAGCTGCTATACTACGGCGTCCACTTATTCGTCTCAATATTTATGATGGGAAGAAAGTCTTTACAACTGGATAAACCATGTTAAACCCGTAGACTAAGGCCTATTGGGCAGACTTTCTTCCGTTAGAGGTTTTAAATTAAAACTAACACTTTAACTTTAAACTTTCGGATAAGTTTATTGATTGATTCTTCGTTACAATTTTCATTTAATTTATAGTGGAATTGATAGAGGGTTTCCCCGCTATAATCCCCTCTTAAGATTACATTTATTTACATTTATTTTCATAATTAAATCGATTAACCAATTATCAATCGATTTATTATGTGAAGTTAATATCGGTCAATATTATATTAAATAAATATAATTGCCTCGTTCAGCAGTAATTTCGACAAATTTTATTTAAATTTTATTCAAGTTTATTTTTGTAATGTCATCAACTTTAAAATTATTTTAAGTTAATTGGGTTTCCTTATAACATGTATATCGTGGGAATTTATAGAAATTAGATCTAGGCTTTTAAGTTCTTGATGACTTATTTAATTGTTTAGAATAGTTTGGTTGGGAGAATAACATATGTAATGTATGTCAATTGGATTAGTCATACATATGTTACAACGGTTATGACCTACATAAAGACGATCTTTTTAATTTGATTGATGAAAACTAAGATTTACTTTACGAGAATGACAATGAGCCAGAACCCGAAACGACATCATCTTTTACAACAAATATTTTATTGGACGGAATTGTCAATCGAGAACAAGTTTTTTGAGACCATGGACTGATATGGTCATAGGCATAAAATATCAGCGTGAGTTACGAAGATTATGGCTGCATATTTTGAATCAAACAAACAGACAGAGCTCTCTAAAATTCAATCATTATTCATTACTAATAACTTTTAAAAGTCTTAAAACTACAGTAAATATTTGCGGTAAAGAAAACGTCATAATAACATTTACAATATAACAGAAAGTGACGACTAGGTAATGTTTTGTCAGAAAAGCGAGCACGATAATGTCAAATTAGTGAATTAAAAAAACAAATTAGAGAATTATTACATACATAACTATTTTATTGTCTTTATGTTTTGTATTACATAAACGATTTGATTTTCCAATGAGTAGAAAAATTTGTTTTATTTACAAATAATGGTGAAAATGGCTGTTTTTGATCATAAATATTTTTCTTTGGTACCAAACCCTCAATTTTGTATATATCCTTAGTCTCGAATTATGCGATTTTAAATTTTGCACTGTTTTG